>OY294058.1:62437786-63016537 GCA_958510865.1 Myrrha octodecimguttata
TGGGCTAATTTCTTGAGAATTTCGAAAAGAGGAGAATCCCATTTGTCTGCCTGTTCGTTTAGAAGTTTTACTGTTGGGTTATTCGAGTAGTTTTATTTTTGTTTTCGGATGAACTATCACAGAGTAACGAACTACTCTATCCATTATTTTTCAGTAAAATTTCAACACTCGATTCTTGATTTCCGCACAAGAAAATAGCATACCTGAATCTTCCAACCATGTTTACACATACGTGAAATATTTCCAGTATTTACAGAGAAAAAAGTTTGTTCAACATTCGCTAGGTCTTTGGAATTATTGAATTCACATAATATTTTCTCAAATTCATTATTTTCCCAAAGTTAATTCACATTTTGAAAAATACGTAACTACTACGCTCTCTATGTAGAGAGGACAACGTTGCGTAGTTATCTGACAGGAAAATGACTATAACCTAACATTTTCAAAATATACACGGTGAAATGTGTCAGAATGTCATGGCCAACCGGGATAGTTTATAAAAGTGAATAGAGTATACCTATTTGATCTTTGTTCTCATTTATTGCGCGCATGTTCTAGGGGAACAGCGTGCTATCGTTTTGTCCAAATGTCTGTAATTTTCGATGATTGAGCCGAAAATGGTCTCAAACGACTAGGTTGGACTCACTGATGACGAATCCGGTGTCAAAATCGATTCTGTCCTACCAGCCGGCCACACGATAACTGTCGAACAGAGCTAGCTAGCGATTTGAAAGTTGTGGGGTAGTTCGCGCATCGAAATGCCGCAGTCAAGTTCGTTAATGGGCCAAATCGGCCAAATAGTTTCGGAGTTATTGTCATTTGAAATTTTGAGGTTATTTCCCTTATATTTCCGAAACTACTGGTGCGTTTGGATTGAAACCTGGCAGTTGGTTGAAGCATAACGACGCGCAACTTTTGGCAGAACTTCGTTGGAATTCTATATTTACTAAATTCAAAAAAAAAATGTTTTTCGAAAAAAAATTTTTTTTCTGAAACTATTGTTCATATTCGAGATAAATTTCAGTTATACCTTGAACTTCACCAAATTTCAATTCGATAAGGCTATTAGTTTTGGAGCATAACGACGAGCAACTTCGAAAAAAAATTCGTTGAAATCTTATGGTCACTGAATTTTGAAAAAATGTTTTTTCAAAATTTTTTCCGGAAATTTTTTTTTCTGAAACCATTATTCATATGCGAGAACAATTCCAGTCATACCTTTTCTCCATATTTCACAGCAGTGTACCACGTTTCAGTTCGATACGGCCATAAGTTTTGGAGATATTGAAAAAAAATATGTAGAATTTCGTGGTTTTCTTCTCGATATCGTTGGTTTTTTTGGTATAAATCAATAAATACTGATTCAATCATGATCAAATTTCGCAGCTAGTTCAGAGATGCTGAAGGTTAATATTGTGCAAAATTTCGTGATTATCGCGTCATAAGAACAATTCGAAAAAAAAAATTCATTTTTTTTTTAAATATTCAATATTTTGTGATCTTCTCATCATATCATCCTCATTAAATTCTGTATAAACCTTCAAACTGTCATTTTTCGATAAATTACTGGTGTTCAATTCGATCAAATCTGGATTTTTGGAAATATTGGGAAAATAAATTTTGAATGGGTTATTGTGTTTACGGTCCGGCCGTTAGACCAATCGTAAACACAATAACTTCCGGAAGAATCGACTTGGAAAGTCGATATTTGTAGAGTAGGTTTGGGGCTTGATTACGAAGGTCGAATTCGTGAATGGGTAAAATCCGCCCAATGATTCCGTAAATATACCCATTCAAAATTTTATTTTTCCAATATTTCCAACAATACAGATTAGATCGAATTGAAATCCAGTAATTTATCGAAAAAAAATCTAGAAAAGCACAGCCGTGATGGCAGCAGCTTTTGTTGGAATGTTCAAATTCGTTGCCGAAGCGGTCATCTACATTGAACATGCGCGCAAAATCTGCTGCCTTCACGGCAGTGCTTTTCTAGATTTTTTTAAAAATATATTATTACGGGGATACAAAAAAAAGATGTTCCCCCGAATCAGAAATTAAGTAGGAGATTGATAAATTCAATCATAATCATTGAAAATACAGATTCTTCTGTAATTTCTTTGTTTAAACAATGGTTATATCTTTACATAATATATTTCGATATTGATATCTTACGAAATACGTTCATTGTCTTCGACTTACAACCTCTTGGATGACAAATTTAATTATTATACCGAATGGCATGTAATGATTGAGGTCATAAACTCATGAAAAAGGTAACATTATTAAATACAATACAGAAATAATACTAGTCCACACGGTGTTTCATCTTTTATCTTTATCGGTTTAGAATGATCTATTCTATGTTATATGTCGAAATCTTACCACGTGTATTCACGAACAATCGATTACAAACGAACTAGGGTGGTGTAGACCTCCTGATAAGCTTGTTAAATTGTGCATAGAACAATGTTGTCAACAAGTTCTACACCATCGTCTTTCTCTGATGAATGGAATGCGGTCGAAAATCTTTATAAGTTCAAAAATTACAATCTTTTTCGTTTTTTGTTCAGCTTTCACTTCAAAATGTCTGCAACGGTAGCAGCTACAGTGTTGGGTTCAACCCCCGGCATTGTCTCTGCCAGCAATGTCTTCTATTTCCTCCTGGTTCCTGCCCTAGTCTTATGGTATGCCTACTGGAAAATCTCCAGACGCCATATGGAGGAACTGGCGGCCAAAATACCCGGTCCGGATGGTCTACCTCTTTTTGGAAGTGCTTTGGAATTCATTGGTAGGAGCTCACATAGTAAGTATCAAAATTTGGGAAGAATTGATTTCATAACCATTTACGAAAAAGCTGAAAAAGAACTGGCGTCAAGTCAGCAAATTTGAGCGCATGTTCAAATTCGTTGCCAAATCGGTCACCTCTTCACCTATTGATCCCGCCAAACGCAGCTTTACTCTATGATGGAACGATTTGAAGACCTTCGTTTCATATGGTCCTCATTTTCAACCAACAACTGGATTTCAAAAAATTACAATTTGTATTTCTGGAAACATCAGGAGAGTGGAATATTTAAAATAGTGATATCTGCGGAATCATTAGGTGCATTTCATCAATTCACGGATCTACAGAATCATTAGGTGGATTTTACCCGTTCACGAATTCGACCTTCGTAGTTAAGCCCAGAACCTACTTTACAAATTTGGACGTTCTTAGCCGTTTCTATTGGAACTTAGAGTTTCTAAGGGCCGATCATATTCACAAAAACTTCCGGAAGAAAACACTTATTAACAAATAAATATTTGTGAAGTAGGTTTGGACCATAATTACGAAGGATGACTCCGCAGATATACCCATTCAAAATTTCATTTTTCGAATATTTCCAACAGTACAGATTGGGTCGAATTGAAATCCAGTACTTGATTGAAAAATTATAGCTTGAAGATTCATGCAGAATTTCGTGAGGATAATATGATTAAACGAACGCAGAATGGAGAATATTTGAAAGAAAAATGTCAGTGGCGAGATCATCACGATATTCTACTCAAAATTGTGTATCAGCTTGTTTCAACTAGTTACAAAGTTTCATCGAGTATGGACCAGTATTTCTTGGGTTATTCCGGAAAAAAACGATGCCGAGAAAAAACGCGAATTTTACCCTCATATCTCCGGAATTTAAAATAGGATAAAACTGAAATTTGGCACCCTGTTGCCAAATATGGGATTCAAGACCTGTGTACATTTTTTCCGAATCTGATGAATAGTTTCTGAACCAAAAAATGTTTTCAAATTTACTGACCATATAATCCCAATAAAATGCTGCAGGCAGTTACGAGTTATCATGCTTCAAATAACAACCAAGTTTGAATCCGATCGCTAAAGTACTTTCTGAAATACTGAGTAAATAACCTCTAAAATTCAAATTACTATAATACTGAAACCTTTCTACGGATTCGGCCCATTAACGAACTCTACCGTCGCATTTGAAATGCAACCTTTCGAGTGGTTAAAGTTTTCAGTTCGGGTGTGGTCGTGCCTACAGCTGGCCGGACAGAATCGATTTTGACATCGGATTTGTCTTCAGTCATTCAAACCTGGTCCTTTAAGACCATTTCTGGGAAAATTGGAGAATTACAGACATTTGGACGAAACAAGAGCACACTGTTCTCTTAAACATGCGCGGGAAAAATCACAGCACAGTTTAGAGGAGTTTTGTATAAATAATCTTTACTGCATTATTCTACTACTTAAGTCACTGACATGGAGTCAGCTTCGAGTGGCGAAGCATTGTTAGTAGCTATCAATCACCCCATTAAAATTAGGCGAAGAGGACCTTGCCCGAATCTTTCTCAAAGCGTTTACTCACCAAACAATATCCAGAGCTCTAGGAATAATTTTCATACAGTAATAACCAGTCATAAATCTCTTTCCCTTTCAGACATCTTCAAAACATTGTTGGAGAGGTCCAAGGACTACGGGCGTCTGGGCAAATTTTGGTTTGGACACAAACTCGTGGTTTTCCTGCTGCACCCAGACGATGTTGAACTTATTCTAGGCTCTCACGAACACATTGATAAGGCACCAGAATACAGAGTATTCAAGCCATGGTTGGGAGATGGTCTCCTCATCTCTACTGGTCCAAAATGGAGGGCTCACAGGAAACTGATCGCACCTGCTTTCCACTTGAACGTACTGAAATCCTTCATAGATCTCTTCAACGCTAACAGTCTGGATGTTGTCGATAAGCTCCGCAAAACAGTAGGAAAAGAAATTGACTGCCATGACTACATGTCCGAAGCCACCGTAGAAATGCTTTTGGGTAAGTAGAAACAAAGAAAAGATTGTGAAAAAGGTATGATCACTGGTTTATTATAGAAACTGCTATGGGAGTGAGTAAGAAAACGCAAGATCAAAGTGGATTCGACTACGCAATGGCCGTCATGAAGATGTGCGACATCCTCCATCTCCGTCACACCAGATTGTGGTTGCACCCTGACTTCATCTTCAACTTCACCAAATACAAGTCTTACCAAGACAAACTCATCAACACCATCCATAGCCTGACCCGTAAAGTAGTGAAATCCAAGAAGGAAGCATTCGCTAGAGGAATTCGTGGTTCCATTGCTGAAGTCCCAGAAAGCCTCAAGTCCAAATTCGTCGACAAAACCGAAGCTAAAACAGTCGTTGAAGGTCTGTCCTTCGGACAATCCGCCGGATTGAAGGACGATTTGGATGTCGATGACGACATTGGTGAGAAGAAACGTATGGCATTCTTGGACTTGATGATCGAAGCTTCCCAGAGCGGCGTTGTCATCAATGACGAACAAATTAAGGAACAAGTAGACACCATCATGTTCGAAGGTCACGACACCACCGCTGCTGGATCCAGTTTCTTCCTTTGTATGATGTCAACACACCCTGACATTCAAGAGAAGGTCGTAGAAGAACTTAACGAAATTTTCAAGGATTCGGATAGACCAGCAACTTTCGCCGATACTCTAGAAATGAAATACTTAGAAAGATGTCTTATGGAAACTTTGAGGATGTACCCACCAGTACCAGCTATTGCAAGACAACTCAAAAGAGATCTCAAATTGAGTAAGAAGCAGTTCATGTCTGATAAATTATGTATGTGTTATGATATTAAGATGACATTTTTCAGGCGCCAGCGATCATATCGTGCCAGGTGGAAGTACAATCATCATCCCCACATACAAGATCCATCGTGACCCTGAAATCTACCCCAACCCTGACAAATTCGACCCCGACAATTTCCTCCCAGAACGTACCGCTAACAGGCATTATTACTCCTTTATTCCGTTCAGTGCTGGACCAAGAAGTTGCGTAGGTAAGGTATCGCCAAAGTTAAAACATAACACAGATCACACTATAAACTACGTCTACTTCAGTAAAGTCAGTCGGTAGGCGCTAGAATCGGTCAATCAAGTATTTGTTATTAGAACTGTGTCAGGTTGGCAGCAGTGCAATGCCGGCAAGTTCCAAATAATTCGGCGAGACCTTGTCAGTCCTACATATTTTTATCAAAGACTCTTTGGTTTGATTTAGTTACGTACGTAACTACTATTACAATTACATATATGTAGTACTTTCAGCGCCGCGTAGTTATCTGACAGGAATATAAACCCAACCGAACATTTTTAATTATACAGAGTGATATGTGTCAAACTTCCATGGCCAATCATCTTAGTATACGGAGTATATTCCCCCGATTTTCGAACTACGTTCTGTCCTCAAATTTGATACTCAATTTTTTTTTCCAGGCCGAAAATACGCTATGTTGAAACTTAAGATCCTCCTGTCTACCTTGTTGAGGAATTTCAAAGTTTCATCAGATGTCCCCGAAGAAGATTACCAACTCCAAGGTGACATCATCTTGAAACGCGCTGACGGCTTCAGAATAAGACTTGAACATAGGAAAAAGGTTGCTGCTTAAATTCTCAACTTTCCACGTGATAAATTGTGTACCTGTTGTATAAAACTGAAATTGTGAATTGATTCTAGGTATTCTATTTATCTCTAATTGTATAGGTATAATGATGTATAACTAATATAAGTAATAGGGACATAAATGAAGCAGTTTTCAATTCTTAATCCACAACTTATGCAGGTTCAAAACAGTTTCATTTTAATCTGATTTTTCTTCTTGTGCCACATCCGGTCTTTTTGCGCGCATGTTCTAGGGGAACAGCGTGCTATCGTTTTGTCCAAATGTCTGTAATTTTCGATGAATGAGCACAACATGGTCTTAAACGACTAGGTTGGACTCTCTGATGACGAATCCTTTGTCAAAATCGATTTTGTCCGGCCGACCGTCACCACGATAACGGGCGTACAGAGGTACGAAGGTTAAGTTCGTTAATGGGCCGAATCGGCCAAATTGTTTCGGAGTTATAGCAATTTGAAATTTTGAGGTTATTTTCCTAATATTTCAGAAACAACTGTAGCGATTGAATTGAAACATGGCAGTTGTTTGAAGCATAAAGACGCGTAACTTTTAGCAGAATTTCGTTGAAATTGAATAGTTACTAAATTCAACAAAAAATTTTTTTCGAAAAATTTTTTTTTCTGAAACTATTGTTCATATTCGAGATAAATTTCAGTTATACCTTGAACTTCATATTTCACAGCAGTGCACCAAATTTCAATTCGATACGGCCATTAGTTTTGGAGATATCGAAAAAAAATATGTAGAATTTCGTGGTTTTCTTTTATATATTTATTTTCGATATAGTTGGTTTTTTTGTTATAAATCAAGAAATACTGATTCAATCGTGATAAAACTTCGCAGCTAGTTTGGAGATGTTGAAGGACAACATTGTGCAAAATTTCGTGGTGATCGTGTCATCAGAACAATTAAAAAAAAAACAATTTTTTTTTTCGAATATTCAATATTCTGTGATCTTCTCATCATATTATCCTCATTAAATTCTGTATGAACCTTCGAACTGTTATTTTTCGATAAAGTACTGGATCTCAATTCGATCTTATCTGTATTTTTGGAAATATTGGGAAAATAAAATTTCGAATGGGTATATCTGCAGAATCGTTGGGTGAATTTCACCCAATTCACGAATTTGGCCTTCGTAATTAAGGTCCAAACCTTCTCTACAAATATCGAGTTTCTGAGTTGTTTCTTTCGGAAGTCATTGTATTGTATTGTTGCTGATTCTCCTAGGTTCCGCTGTGGAACCCCTCAGAAGCTAATGCTTGTGCGAGTTAGGAGACCAGGAGTGTTCTGTGTAGGCTTTGTTACTAATTCCTTGTGTCACGTTAGGAATAGCACTGTTAATTGTTTACCCAACAGCGAATGGTTGGACGGGTCCCTGAAAACCGGAAAAATTCTTTCCCGGCCAAGGACTTGAACCCCAGACCTTACGATCATGAGGCAAGCGTTCTAACCACTGAGCTACCGCCGCTATTGTATTTACGCAGTCGGCCGTTAGGTCGACATTTCACTACCACCCACTTCAAGGCCTACCGACTAATTTCATAGAAGTGAATGGAGTACACCTATATTAAGATAGTACATATCCCTTCCAACAGGAAATTTCAATTTCTTTTGCAATTCTTAAAACAATCAAGTCGGAAGAATATATTTTATTTTTCACAACAAGAATCTCTTCAACAAAAAAATATTATTATTGCCTCTAATTCTCTAAAATAGGCCACATATAAGTCGAATCCAAAAATTGTTTCCTAATATTATATATTCCCAAACTGGATTTAAAAGTACAATATTATTCTATATATTTTTGGTTTTGTAAAAGGAATCAATAAGATAAAATACATTAAATTACATTCAACATCTCAATATGTGTCATCGAAATATAAAAGAAGTATCATTTTGAGTTTATGACTCCAGAGGTGCTATTTTATAAATGAATATTTAATTTCAACATTAATAAATAGAAGAAAATTCCAGTTTCGATTATGAGTATTTTAACCGACTTCAAATCATAAGTTTTGTTCGGTAAGTCAGCTATAAATGAAGTCTCACAAAGAACATACCTTTAGAATTTCCATTTTAAAAATTTTGTCCAATATTTCTCAATTTGTATTGTGGGAAGTGAATGATCTGACCTCAGATACATATTCTAAGATTTTCAAACAGACCTACGTAACTTGAGGGCTATTCTGAGCATTTCAAATATCTCATAAAATGGCACTAATGTTTAGTTGTATAATCAGAATTGAATTAATGCCATTTCTTTTTTAGGTTCCCAAATAAGCCCTTGTCATATTTAAAAAAGAATAATTGAAAATAAAATTAGAAATTTAACTTAAATTATAATATAAAACTATTTAATATCATTTGGTAACTTGCTGCCTTTAAAACTTAGTTTTTATAATCTAATTGAGGAGTTGGCACATAAAGTATACTAGATCTTTAATAATGTGAAAACACCAGTAATGCAGAAAATTCAGATGACAAAAGTTTATGCATAAATAGATTGAAAAAATAAAAGATTCAAATACATTAAAAAGTTATGTAAAATTTTAGGCACACTGCAAAAACAATAAATGAGGTGATTTAGAATGTATGACATTACTAACAGAAATCATGATGGTAGTTCTGAACAATGCGAATTTACTCGGTTTCGCAAATAAAATAAATAATTGAATTTATACTGGTGTGAAAATTAACCAATGGATATACTTTTGTAAAATGTGTTGATTGAATGCAGTATATTAGGTAATATATTTAGTCACATTTTTCATCTGAATTCCTGCAGAAACTAAATATAACAGGGAACTACCAACCGATTAACTTCAAAAAATATATTATGAAACCTCCAAATAACTCACTCATTACTTTTTCTTATCCATCTTGTATTGTGCTCAGCTCAAAAAAACTTCACCTTTGACTTAACAATGAGAAGGTGAAGAGATTCCATGTGTTACAGAATTTTCCAAGACGACATCTAATTCATCTAAAGGAAGTAAAATCTGTCGAAGGAAAGTTAGCAATCCACGATTCTTCAGAAATGAGTACTCCTCATACATTTCGGAAGTGATCTTGCACGCTGACATGGGAACTAACATTCTATGTAGGAGGTGTTCTCTATAAATAACAATTTAAATTCAATAAATCCCAATATTCTTCATTCATGCCATACAATTGGCCATGATGCATAGAATATATCAGGTGTCTACACTTTCCTACTATTACCCTCTAAAATTTTGGCTCGAAAACGCGGTACTAGAATTGTCAAATATGTATGGATCACTTTGTCAAGTTCAAAAAATTGATTCCGCCTTGTAAAAATAAATTCAACTAATATCTGATGGAACTATTTCCCCGAAAAATTAATTAAATAAACTGCTCCACAAGAGTTAGGGATATCGTATTCAATCGTTTTTAAAAGTGTGTAATCTTCGAGAAAATCGCTGTAAAATCATTCAAAACTCAATAACAACTTGAATCGATCCAATAAAAATCAGTATGAGACATTTCGTCAATCTGGTAGCGTTTTTTCTGAAGTTTGGTTCTTTGCATATGCTTCATGAATGTTCCTATTTTTAAATGAAGTCAGTTTATCAACGGCTTCAATTTGAAACGAGTTTTCTGAAAATGCCAAGACGTAAATTAACAAACGCTGAGGCTAATAGGGCTATCGGAATGCTACAGGGTGGCCTAACTCAGGTTGTTGTAGCGGAAAGGCTCCAAGTCAGCCAAAGTGTGATATCTCGACTTTGGAATAGGTTCAGGGAGACAGGTTCCGTGTTGGAAAGACCAAGGCTTGGTGGGCGACGAAAAACAACACCTGCTCAGGATCGTTTCATCACCGTTTCGGCGAGAAGAAACCCTACATCTACGTGTAGAATGCTACGGAATACTCTTCAAAATGCAGATGGGGTCCGAGTTTCGATCGAAACCATCAGACGACGTTTGAGAGAGGTGAATCTAGGTTCTAGACGTCCATTAAGAGGAGTTCCATTAACACGTGACCATAAGCGTCAAAGACTGGAATGGGCAAGGCAACATATCAATTGGAACGATCAATGGCGTAGTGTCCTTTTCACTGATGAATCCAGATATGGACGATTTTCATATTCTCGAAGAATAAGGGTATGGACAATCCCACGCATATCCCGTAATCGTCGCTATGTCCAAGAAGTCCATCCATTCCGAGGGGGTAGTGTTATGGTATGGGCCGGGATATGTTTCAACGGGCGCACAGATCTACACAGTTTTCCTGGGAATATGACCGCCTTACACTATAGGAAGCATGTCATTAACAATATTGTGCCAAATTTTCACGCTGCTATTGGTGAAACTTTTCAATTTCTAGACGATAACGCAAGACCGCACTGTGAAGCCATAGTTAAGAATGCGCGCGAGGAGCTTGGTATTCCACATTTACCAATACCTCCGCACTCACCAGATTTGTATTGCATAGGACATGCATGGGATATGCTCCAAAGATTAGATAATCATCAACCTACCCCAGAATCCTTAAATGATCTGAGAGATATTCTGCCCCGTTTATGGAACCAAATTTCTCAAGAAATTTTCAACAACCTCGTGTGTAGTATGCAAAGAAGATGTCAAGCTGTTATTGATGCCCGTGGAGGCCATACATTGTATTGATAGTCTTAAAATGCTTGAATTCTCTGGAAATAAAATTTCGTTATTTTACTCGATTTTTCTTAACCACCATGTATACGCTGCAGACCCACAGGCTAAAATTAATTGGCAACTTGAAATCATATTAATATGAATTTTCATCACAAAAATCTTATTTCAACTATATTTTTTTGGAATTTGAGTCAATATCCCTAACTCATGTGGAGCAGTATATTTGAAATGATGGGATCTGTCTAGTTGCTCCAATCAGTAGACTGCTCCATGTTGGATTCTTAATAATATACAGGTCTGGCCAAGACAGTCGGCACTATGCGAAACTCTACGTAAATCTAGATGAGTAAAGAATATAGTCCGCCAGTGGAAGATTCAAAACTTCAGCGCCATGCCATATCAAATAAACGACTGTTCTTTTGCGCAGGTTTGTGGGGAGTCTCCAGTTCCTCGATACGCAAACGCGATCCAAGTAAAAATTGCCCCAGTCGCACTCCAAACTTGAGGTGCATTAAACCATATCAGTTGAAAATAAAGTAGATTCCTCGTAAATCGAAATGTTTACTGTTAAAAAAAATTCAAATCATAAAATGGTATTTTGGTGGTCAATCCATTCAAGAGCCAATAAATTCATTTATTGTTGCTTTTGAAGATAGGCCTATACCTTCCAGTTCCGCTATTGTGGTTGTTTACAAACATGCAGTAATTGTACGATTGTTAAACCACCAGTGAAAATCATCTGAAAAAAGAAGTAGATGTGTGCGCTGCTGTTGAAACCAGTGCAACTTGTTCAAGTAGACAAATGGCTGAACAAGTCGATATGAGCGATACAAGTGTTCAGAATATTTTTAAAAGGAATAGAATGCATATAGCTTATTTCTAAGCAATATCTTATTCACCGATGAGCCATCGATTTCCTTGAATAGAAAACATAACCCATCAGTAGTAAGATATTGGTCTGAAAGAATAAGCATCTAAGTATTCCTGTGCGTACCCAGTATCCTGAAAAACTTAATGTTTGGACAGGAATACTGGGGAATTACATCATAGGACCATTTTTTATCGATGGTAACCTAAACACTGCCAAATGTCTGTAGCTTTTAGAAAATTAAGTTATTCTGACAGTTCGGCAGCTACCAATTAATTTCTATGATGTCTGGTTTCAACAGGATGGCTTTCTAAGTCATAACGCGAGAGTCACACAATATCTGAGGACGACTTTTTCGGACCGTGTCATTTCTACAAATGGCACGATCAAATGGCCTCTCAGATCACCAGATTTATATCCAAATGGTTTTTTTTCTTTGGGGATATCTGAAAAATTTGGTATATGGGCAAGAAATTGATACAGCGAACGATATTAATGAACTAAGTAACATAATCACAAGGACGAATATCCGTCGATAAATCAACAAATATTCCACCTTGATCAGAGCTAATCATCTAATCAACCAAAACACCTACTTCGAAGAAGCGGATCCAAGTAGAATGACTACAGCTGTTTCACAATTGTTATTGATCGTCAGGTCAACTTAACTTGGATAAACTGCAGGGAGTTCTCTCGATATTTGTTACCTTTCAGTGAAGGTGACAAGTATCGAGAGAACTCTCTGCGGTTTATCTAAGTTAAGATGACCTGACGATCAAGAACAATTGTGAAACAGCTGTAGTCATTCTACTTGGATCCGCTTCTTCGGTGTAGGTGTTTTGGTTGATTGGATGATTAGCTCTGATTAAGGGGAAATATTTGTTGATTTGTCGACGGATATTCGTCCTTGTGATTATGTTATTTATTATTACTGGAGCTCTTTCTTCTCGGTGAAACCAATTCCTATTAATGAACTAAGGTTCAAAATAGTCCAACTTTGTGCCAAAATCGCAACCATGCCGAATCTGCTCAGAGATATGAGATTATCTCTTTATAACAGATTTGGCTACTGTTTGACACAACAAGGTGGATTATTTGAACATTTAATTTGAATTTATCGACCTTCAATTTCGCATTTTTTAGAATTTTTTTTTCCAATCTCTCACTTCAGAAGAATTTATTTCATTAATTATAATAATGTTTATTGGTCTCAAACAATTACACCAGTTGGAATAAAACATGAAACAAGTCAAATATATAATTTGTTGAGTTGAAAAATTTGTTACATACCTGTCAAAATATTTCGAGGAAATGTTCAAGTTTATTATTATGGAAACATGAATCGATCAATTTGCTGTTAATCTTATCAAACGAATTTGTCAGAGCAATTTCAAACTTAAAGAATTAATCGTATCTAAAGTTTCAAATATTTCCTACAGGTGTTTTCAAACACGCAACTCTGGAATTCTACTTTTCCACGAACTGACTCGGTAACTCCCGTAAATATTTCAGATTTTATAAGACAGATTCCTCCATGCCGGGTAGAACAATTACATTGTATTTTGACAACTTTTCGGACCCACTATATGTCAAAGAGTGTCGGCACCATGTATTCTAAACATCATCACTCAAACATTCACAAAATTTTATCCCTTAAAATTGAAAAACCTTTTTCAGAAGATATCTGCCGAAGAAGATTTTCAATTTCAAATAATTTTTCGATGATGAGCATATCGCTAACTCCATAACGACGAATTGGGGCTAACTTACCTAACGCTTAAACAAATGAATAGCTGGAACTTGCCATCCTTTCCTAAAGCTTTACTACTGCTCATTATTTCATCTACCAGATGACAGTAACATCTCCAGACAGCAACTGTTTTCTGATGATTTCTTTCCAAACTTGCCGATCTTGTTCCAGAGCCTTCTTCCATCAAACACGATTCGAACTCCTCTTTCACCCAGCCTGAAAAACGTTAATTACAATGAATTTTAGTTCGAAACGAACTAGACGAAATATGTACCTATGTAATCCCACAAGTAATGTTTTCCAACGAAAAGTTTCGAAGATTTGAATCCTAGAAGAAACACGTTTTCCATGCAATGAACTAGGCCTTTTTCTCCACACAATAAAGCTGTTAAGGTGGTATTTCTCTCTGAGCTTCTCCTATATTGCCATTTAACTATGTTATTGATACAGTCACCTGCAGAATTAACATTGTTTGAGTTAGATTTCTCTTGACCAAAATAAAAAGGTTACAAAAAAATTGCTTGAACAGTCAATGCCGGTGAGTTCGAGAACAAATCTGCGAATTCGTTTTCTCCACTGTAGGTGGCGTTATTTGGACAAAACGTCAAGTATATTATCGTTTTGGTCTAATAAGCTGAATAGTTATTATTATTATTATTATTATTAAAAGGAATTACAGAGTAGAGGCAAAAGCCTATGAACTCATAGAAATGTAAAACGTTGAACATACAACAAATATGGAAAACAATGGTGAAGAAAATAAACAGCAATAAACACAAAAGTATGTGAGCACAAATGAAATGTTCAAGCAGAATATTCAGATGCGAGACCTGCCACGAAGCCAGGCATCAAGTCGGTTCTTGAAGGTATTAACCGAGGGTGCATTAACGACGTCACTGGGTAGTCCATTCCAGACACTGAACACTCTATTAGAAATGAAATGTTCGCGGCACTTTGCACGAAAACTCTCACGAATAAGTTTGAAGCTATGACCACGAAGATTGTTTGTGTTCAGCTGGTATAAATGCGAGATATCGGTACCGAACATTCCATGGAGCGCACGAAAGGTGATGATCAAATCCCCGCGCAGCCGTCGATCCTCCAGTGAAGACAGCCCCATCCGCTCCAACCTCTCCTGATACGATGGTCTATTGACCCCATAAGGCAGACGAGTCACTCTGCGCTGAAACCCCTCCAGGAGCATCAGATCGCCTCTAAGCCAAGGGTGCCAAACAGGACCAGCAAATTCTAGGATTGGCCTCAGGTAGGTTTTATAAATTTGGCCTACGGCAGCGACATCACATCCCTGAAAGGATTTCTGTATAATAAAAAGCGATCTCCTTGCTTTATTTATTGCGTTAGTTATATGACTTGACCAGGAGAGATCACTGGTGATGGTCACACCCAAGTCAACATGGGTGGTACAACCCTCCACTTTTGCCCATCAATATAATAATTGTGATGAGGACTATTTGCACCCAGATGGAGAACACGACACTTTAACTTATTGAGAGGTATAAGCCAACGAGACGACCAGAGGGATACTCTGTTAAGATCTTCCTGGAGTTGTCCCCCGCAAGTTTCAGCTTCCCCAAAAAACTTGACATCATCGGCATAGGACGCACTTGGTGAGGCAATGGAAGAGGTCAGATCACTTACGTATGCTGTGAACAGAAGAGGACCAAGTACCGACCCCTGAGGCACGCCACTGAGCACCTCCTAGTGGTGAGACCAATATTATTGTAAAAATTACACAAGCTACCGTGAAATTACTAAGGAACACATTTTTGAGTTTAATTCACCATAAAATGCTGAAAAGTAGAAAAATAACTTTACTCGTGTTTCAATGACTTTTAGCTTATCCGCCTTCGAAGGCCAATTACAGCAAAAAATGGCCAATAAAGTACTATTTTTTTTAATGATTTTTGTAGTTTAGGACCGTGCGAAGTTTTTAAACTCAGCCAAGAGCTATGAAAACTCTTTTATGTATTTTTAAATTGATGTTGAATGTTTGAATGAATCCTAGTGAAAAATAAAGTTCCAACTTTCAAGTCTTTTTTGAGTAACTTTAAGTAATTTCAGGAAGCTGAGTTATTTTTGTCATTAAAACAACATTCAGGGAGATCATTTCACAGAAAAAAAATTCGCAAAATACCTACTACATAAAAAGATATCAATTTTTGTAACCTTGCTGGCATAATAAATCGAAAAAACACAAAAAAAATTATAACTCGTAAACTACAAACAATCGCATAACATACATGGGGTGTTTTTGGATACCCCCAGGTGTGAGCAATCTAAAAAAAATTATTGACGTAACGTACAGGTATAATGTACCTATCAAACAAATGGATATTTCAATAGATTTGATGAAATCTCCCGATATATCGAAAGTTTAGGATTATCTATGTATTTTTCGAGTTTCACAGATATTCTCGCGGGATTGGATTCTACAAATGATCGGCAACAACATGTCTTCAGTTTTCTCCAATGATTTAGTAGAAAAACAATTGAGAGTTAATCATTTCATATTGAACCAATCGTTTAATCAAAATGATTGACCGTTCAAGCAAAGGACGTCTACACATCAATTAGTGCATCAGAAAATGATCTTTACTCAGCATGTGTTGTATTTGAGATGGTTTAAGCTCAGTCTTTGGGGTAAGTGGTGCTGGTGATCTGCATCTTGGAGGTGTCGTAACTTTATTTTGCGTAGAGGTTATGTTATCTTCTCCATCCTTGCTCGGTGGAAGCAAACTGCCAACTAAAAGTCGTTCCGTGGAACCATCATCTACACCTCTACCTATCCATCTTCCACAGGGGAACCTAGGGAAAATTGCAAATGTTTACAATGTCCTCAAACTATACCATAGCTTACCACATAGGTAAAAAACTCAAACAGTCGACTTAAAATTTTTCGAACATGTAGGAAATAAAAAATTTCTTGTAAACTTACCTATAGATGTGCCCAGTGATATCATTTCTCACAAGTACATAGTCTATCATCCATTTAGCATACATACCAGAGTTATCATGACCAATTCTAAGCGTCGTCAATACCCCAAGATTTTGGTTCTGAAACAGGATGTTATCAACATCAATGACTGAAGAAAGCACCTTGTATATGATTGTAAAGCTATTAAACTGCTTGCTGAGAATGATAAGGACTATAAATGATTTCAAAATTTTCAAAAAATTAATCTTTCAATTATAGTTAAATGTGAACCCTACACAATATCTGAATTCAGAAGTTACTGTGACACATTGTTGTGAAGCTTCTTTCATGAGGGTTAAATGTTGTTGTTGTTGCTGTAATTTTGACTTGTTTCCTCTTCTTTGTACTTTGCCATGTTGTATATATAGCTGTCAATGATTTAGGAAATAAAATAATATTCTATTCTATTCATCATTCATTCAGTTCACATAGGCACTTCCAGCGTAATGATGCCAATTGAAAGCAAAGAATGTTTTCGTAACATTAACATTTCAAACCGATAACTCTTCCGAACAAAGAAATAAAGAGATGACCTTGAAAAATAAAAATCTTTGCCATAACATACAGAGTGTAACAGCCAAATGGAATAAATTCGATAACGAATAAATGAGGGCGTGTCGGGAAAAACGCTCGGACACGTCGATTTGTAATTTTAAATGCGCATAGTTTTCAAGAAAATAAAATTATATAGGGTGTTCCATGCGACCGTGGCCAATACCAACTTTCTTATTTCAAATGTAACCCCCTGTATATTATTTAATTTTTGGATTCTTCAGAAAATTCTAGACATAATTCATGTACAATGTCCTATAACTATCTTCAACTTTTTCGGAAATATTAAGTGTTTTCAGATTTTTTACAAAAATTAACATTTCAAATGAAAGTTATTTTATTTCACAAATTCGATACATTACACTCAATACTTATTTCCCATTTATCTCTTAACTTAGATGACCTAAAAAATCGAATTACACTTGCGATTATATCAGTCACGCATGAAATGTTGAGTAACTTTAGAAGACAATTCTACACCAGATTAGCATGTTGCCAAGACGTTCGCGGCGAGCATTTTGAACATTTCCTACATTGACATTCATGTTTTTAGTTTTTTTTTCAATTATTAAGAAATAATCAGTATTACTTATAAGGTTTTAAGTGTAATGTACCGAATTTGTGAAATAAAATAATTTTTATTTAAAACGTTGATTTTTGCACTAAATCTAAAAACACTTAATATTTCCGAAATAGTTTAAGATAGGTATAGGACATGGTGCATGAATTGTGTATAGAATTCTCTGAAGAATCCAAAAAATAAGTAATATACAGGGGGTTGCATTTGAAATAAGAAAGTTGGTATTGGCTACAGTCACATGGAACACCCTATATAATATTATTTTCTTGAAAAATATGCGCATTTAAAATTACAAATCGACGTGTCCAAGCGTTTTTTCCAACACGCCCTCATTTATTCGTTATCGAATTTATTCCATGTGGCTGTTACACTCTGTATACTCCACTCTTATTATGTAACTTAGTAGGCTTTGAAATAGTTTTATTAAGTTTTGGTAACTAGAACAGAATCAGGTTGGCACTCATGAACTGTCAATGTCAATATAATTCGGCGAGAAGATGACATTTTCTACATATTTTAAACAAGGACTCTATAGTTGGGCTACCTCGGTAGCCTAGAGGATGGAAACATGTTCTAGGATGCTGAAGGTACCGGGTTCGAATCCCGGCGAGGTCATGGATGTTGTGAAAGTTGGGTATATGGTATGTTTGTGGTGTCTAAATAAATGAAAATTGTATAACGTACAGTGTGTATAGATGAATGATTTAATACACACACAGTGGAATATGGAATATAACTGACTTCATAAAACTGAATGGAGTATACAAAACTTTATGAATTACACTCGATGGAATTTTTTCTCTAAGTACATTATGTGGAGCAAAAATATTCCTCCAATCTCCGTTTTTAGCTGCTGAAGAAACTGTTAACCTTTTATGATTTTCGAGTTTGTGATCCAGTTTTGTGTCGGAAAAGAACTGGTGTTAACATTGAAAAAAGTTTTGGGAGAAGTTGCATTTTCTTGTAAATTAAATATATACCTTATGTTCAAAGTTTATGACTGCTTTTGGAACATTGACCCTTTTAGTTTCAGATAATGTCCCTGACAGGACTACCCAAACGTTAGCTGACGTAACTGTCCCTTTTTTACTTGGTACTATCACAATTCTATATGGTATCACTGAAAACAACCAATATTAAATATCTTCGTGAGTTTTTCGATGTTAACTAACTTACCAGTTGTTGGATAGGTACTAGTGAAACAAAAATAATCAACAGCGTTTAGAGAGAGCAAGTGATAAAGGAATTGTTCGCGTTCCTCGTCACATCTGAGGAACGCTGATCTTTTATAGAGATTTTTCAACAGAGCCTGGTCAGATAAGAGAGTTCTAATGTGTTTAGATAGCAATTTCTTCTCTAAAGCCAGACGAACCCAAGCTCTGGCTTTGCCGATGCATGTTTTCACATCCATCATCGCTTGAACATTACTGCAAAGATTCAAATAATTCAGTTTTATTCACAACAAGGTGGTTGGATTTTCAGTTTTTCAACAGTCACTCACGTTATATCAACGAGTAATGTGTCAGGTAAATGGGGAAGGTCGGTCTTCATGCTTCTATCGCTACCAGAACTAGACCAGTAGTCAACTTGAAGGGCCAGTCTTGACATCTCAGCTTTATCGAACAAGAGAAGATCAATTAATTGCTGATAAATATGAGGTATAAACTGTTCTATACTATTGCTATTTAATTACCAATTGCCCAAGAATTAACCTCACACAAACTTATCATCTATACTATGTGCAATATACAGGGTGAGCCAAAATATTCCACAATGACGGTTAGTCACTCATTTCATATTGATCTACAAGGTGTCCCAAACTCAATAGCTTATCAAAACGTTTCTGGATAACGTAACAGGAATATTTTGAAAATTTAGCTTGTTGGATACGTAGACCTGAAAAATTTTCAGCCCTGCTGAATTTCAATTGCACAGGCTGTCTTATTCAAAATATTAACGTGTCAGCGCTAAAAAAAGTTCCGTTCTCTAGTAATAATTTGGGACACCCTGTATGTACTTATTTGTGCTTGTGAACTTAATTTTCTCAAATTGTATTTTAGAAGGAAATAGAAATTATTATTAAATGATATCTCAGTGAACATTCAAAAGAAGTGTTTGATGATTTAGAAGGTCTAAGATTTCTCCATGGTGTATTCACTGATTCATGGCAACAGTAAATATCATCGTTACTGCCAACTATATAAAAAAAGAGGTTGTGTAGACGCGAAAAATGTCGAGCAAACTCTATTTTGAAACCTAGATCCTCGAATTTTTATTCGTAATCAGAAAAGAGTAAAGAATATTTACCGAACTACACTCATGAAATACAAATGCCTAATTTCATATGTACTGGCTTTCATTTGACTATTTTTTTATTTTTAATGATATCTGAAATCTTCGAATGAAATTGTGTGATTTCTAGCTGCAAAAACCAAATCAGTGGAAACTTCATGTATAAAGGGTGGTCCGTGAGTAACTGTATATTGTTTCATGGTTAGAAGATGGTACTTTGGGGGGCCAATAAACAACATTTAAATATCATTAGAGATCTATAACTCTATTGATTTCTATATCTCTATTGATTTCTGCAGAACTTTTGGATGGCTATAACTTCTGAAGTGTTCAGGCCAGCGAACTGTTCATATGAACCATATTGAAATCAAAATACAACTTTTCATTTAAAGATTACAGATATCATTGAAAATAAAATAATAGTCAAATGAAAGCATGTACATATGCAATAAGGTATTTGTATTTCTTGAGTGTAGTTAGGCAAGAAGGGATTAAAAATGTAAGTGAACAAATTTAGAAGATAGCACTTCAAAAGAGTGTATTGTAAAGGGTTGAAAGATTACTATGTTTTGGTACTGCAACTAGATGAACTAAATCATTCGGAAAAATTTTTTGATTTTTGATAGTTTGATTCTAACTCATTAAATTTTTTTTTATTTTAGACTTTGCAACGTTACCAGATATTTTAGTTTTTATTGAACTTACACTTTTTTAAGTGAAATGAATTGAAAAACCAAATTTTTCATAACCAGGTGAGGAAATAAAATTGTCTTGTCTTGCCAAGCTAAAAGAATTACTTATAACAAAATTTTAGCTATACCCCAGTAACGGTACGGATATTTTCCTACCATGAGTGACACAGAAGCATTAGAATTAGATTAATTGGCCCAAATCTAGCTTTCAATTCTTCTATTACTTATAGAAGAACTGTTTTCTGTTAATAATACACCGACACCAAGTATAAGCAATTAATAAATATCAACACAAACATCTAAATAAAATTTGTACAAAACAGTTTTAAACCTGCAACGCATTCTGTCCTCATGTACCTACTACACTTCGACTCAACGTCGGCAGAGTTTCTTCTCTTGATTTTTCTTCCTTCTTTTTCTCTACAGAGAAAACGTCATTCAAAATATAATTCTCTGAAGCCACCTAAGATAAAGTTCGAAAATTGTAAGGAGCTGTGCCTTAATAAATTTGCAGGAATAGAGAAAGAGTAGAAGTGAGAAAGAGTGTGTTCCCCAAAATTTCCGAACCAACGTTCGATATTTTACATGAAGAAATATACACACAATTTGAAAAGTATCATCGTGAAATAAGATTATGTTATTTATAATGATCATCTTGCAAATTCAGAAGTTTAAATACCTCGAGAAAGATAATGGTTTTCCTTCATTGAGAGTGGCTGGTGTGTTTCTTGATATGCTAATAAATGGGACCATAAAGCTGATTTTCCTCTTTTCCTCTGTAGAGCATGTGACCACACTCTTTCTAGGAAATCGCATAATGATGCTACTAGAGTACTTTCTTCCACAGCTCCAGAGTTATCTGAACCATTATTGCTAGAAAGGGTAACACCCTCTGCGCCTAACTTAGCTAGAAGCATTCTTTTTGTCTTTGCTTTGCAGTCCTGTAAAATGAAAGAAATTCACTCGAACTAGAATTTTTTCTGAATAGTCTAGTTTCCATGAATTCAGCTGTTTATAGAAAAGTTGTTGAAATTCCCAAGTAAATATACTCCATTTACTTTTATAAGCTATGCCGGTTGGCCAAGATTTAGGTTTATCAGGTTTTTTTACTTAAAACTGACTCAGGTTGGCACTGGTGAAATATCGACAATGTCAAAATAATTCTCAGAGACGTTGCAAAATGGCAATGCCGATTTCTACTCTCAATCTCAACATAATCATCATGCATGGAAACTAAAAATGCCAAAGGTGGTTCTGAAGAAGCAGAGACAAAGTATCAGGAAGTGCTTTGTAGAATTGAAATCTGATTATTCTGATGGTAACCCTGATAATTTGGAATCAATAATTTATCACAAAATTTTCATACTGAGGTGTTTCAAGTTGTGCAAAAAGGTATTTATAATATTATAATTATTATATAAAATATAAGAAATTAGCATGGAAAATGCAGATAGAGTTCATCCTAAGTCATAATAAGAATCCTCAATCATTTTTGAATACTTAATTATTCCTTATGATTTCTCCTCGAACGAACCGATTTCAAGATATTCAACGTTGAATGTTATAAAATCTGATAAAGATTCGAGAAATTTCTCTATTTTCGTGGATCCGCCCCAGAGCTAGTAAACGCATAGAATTAAGCTCCGCCTACATTTACCCGGAACACAGAATACACAGAAATATCTATTCCGTATAGACCAATTAGTAGGTCTCTGCTAAGGTGCACCTTATTCTCTGCCATGATGTAAGCAAAACATCATGCTTTCTTCTATTTCGAACCAGACCACAGACGTAGTCCATGTCTATTGACCAGACTTTCTATAGAATTCTAGAGTTTATTTAATGTTTTTAGGTTAGTTGAGTGATTTCAAATAATTCATTAATAAATTTGATGAAAATTGGGATAATGGAATTTTCAATATAAGAATATCAAGAATTAAAATGCGTTGAATCTCATGGTGGAAACAACTAGATATTGCACAAATATTAGTGGTTCAATGGTAAAGTGTAGTGAAATATTATCTCCACAATAATACCGCAAAAAACACCAAATCATAAGAATTAAGTGAGTCAATGAGTTTTCCCAATCATATTTCTTTGAATTTCTACCAATAGATTGATAATTCTGCAATACAAATCACCTTAAGAGATATCTGGGTTCAACTTGCAAAGAAAGTGCATATTTAATTGCTTATAAAATTTTACCTGACCCGAACCTGGAAAAATGGTGAATGAAAAAAAGAGATTTGGTTACAGAAATTGACATAAATACAATATGAAGCAGGATTAATACAGATATAAAAGGTGTTCCAAAATCAAAAGACAGAATTCCAATAAGAGACTACTCTGCATTCAAAATAATGGTAAACCCGCAAGATTTCCCGTCGCAGATATATTGAAAAGATATTTACATCATTGTACGCAGTGTGTTGTTCTGAATAAAAAATGTGAAATCGAACATAGGCGGTCTCCCTTAACTTGGAAGATATGGGCCCCCAAAGTTCCAAAATGAGTCTTTTTCAGGAACCTTTTTCCACCATAAAAACGATCTCTCACTCCATCTGTATAGTTTACAAACCACCTTTGAACCTTCAACCAACAATAAGCAACACTTTTTTCCAAGAATAATCAATATTTAATGAAAAAAAAATTAAATTACTGGACAACCACTTAACCTCTATTCCTTCTGATTTCGACTCATCAGTCTAAAAGTGAAGTTTGGCAATGGCGCGAATTTCATCGGTCGGAATCGTGCCATCGTGCGTATTCGTGAATGAGATTATTGCTGGCGAGAAAAAATATCATGAAATATGTTCTTAGTTCTTACTGTTTACTGCGACACTCTAAATCTTCCAATAGGAGAATTCGTTTCTAATGAAATCTACAAGGTTGAAACACATAGAAATGGAATGAGAATACACCCTGATATATATTTCAACGTACATTTTTTTCATATGTGATAGGTCGCGCCCTTCCCAGATGTCCAATGAAGTGGAGGTTATTATATAACCCATTTTATTGGAATACCCTGAATCTCATTCTAAACTGGGACCATTTCGAAGACACAACAAAAAACGAAGTAGATAACAACCTCCCTATTTTGAAGGGGATAGAAAGAAAGTTCAAACAAAAATATTGAGAGTGAAACCTCAACCAAATATTCTCAATGATTTTGTTTTGATGTTAGAATAACAACCTCTTCTTCAGTGACAGAAACATTTTCCTTACAATCATATCCTTCAACTGTCCATATTTCCCGCCAGCAAGTACTCTTCGGTCATAATACGTTGGCCAGCGATGAAAAGACGCTGTTGCCAAGCTCCGCTTTAACATTGAGAAGTATTTCGTAGAAATATAGGTTAAGTTGTTGTCTTATATTTTCACTTTTCTTCCTTTAAATAATGAATATTCTTGAAAGAACGTGTCTCTATTCGTTGGTTGAAGGTTCAAAGATGATTTATGAACTAGATTTGAGAAGTGAGAGATCATTTTTATGGCGGAAAAAAGGATCTGAAAATGCAACAATTCGGAACTTTGGGGGACCATATCTTCCAAATTAAGGGAGACCGCCTATGTTCGATTTCACATTTTTTATTCAGAAAAACACACTACGTACAATGATGTTAATATCTTTTTAATATCTCTGCGACGGGAAATCTTGCGGGTTTACCAAAATAATGCAAAAACGGTTACCCTAGGGGGGTACATATCTTTGACGAGGGTGACTTTCTGGAATTAAGAACAGCAATTTGAATTTAAAAATAGCCCTAAATTAACGAAGAATTTGAAAAATTTGACAGATAAAGATTATTGTTTGAAACAAGATGCGTACAATGCTACACATAATTTCAATCTTTTTCAATAAACTTTTACTTACTTTCAATAACTTCTCCACAAACGTCCAGTTAGTTTGAGCTAAGAGAGCCGCTGACATCTCTTGAGCATTTCCAGTCTTATTTGCATTAGTTCCGTCTCCGCTCAAGCTAACAGGTCTTGGGATTCTCATGTCTTTTTTTAGGGCACTTGCCCTTGGAATACTCCCTTTATTAACTACAGGAGTTTTATTAAGTATCTCTTTATTCAATAGAGGAAAAGTTCTGCTCGATGCAGTTTTCACGTTCATTATTTCTCTAGGCGAGGGAGATTCAAAATCCGGATTTGTCAGTCTCCTCTCTAACAGTTTTTGAGTATCGTGGGATATTGTACATGGTTCGTAACACAGAGATCGCATGAGATTTTCACCTCCATATCTTTGTTTCAGAAGTTTTATTCTATTATCAAATATGACTAAATTATTGTCCACTTCTCCCCATGTCGATAGGATCTTATTGTCGATCAGGGTGGCAAACATTTGAGATTCGAGGAAATGCCACAAGAATGCCCTGTGCTGCTCTGGTTGATCACTTAAAAAGGACGATTTGTCGAAGTTCTGCATGGAGTCTCGATTATTCACCCAATCTTCTTTAGCCTGAAGATTTTGCATTTACAGCAAAAACAGGAGAGAATATTTTATTATTTTCACTCACCTGATTTGGAAAAATGACGAAATTCTCGTATGATTGAAATATGTGCACGAATCTATTCAGGAAAATTTCTCTTATCGAATTGTTGAATCTTAGATCCTCTATGTAAGTGTCGGCAGGTAGACCGGAGTCATTTTGATCTAAAGTAACACCAGTTCTTCTCACTATGTCAGCAATCCTTTGCAGGGCTTCTGATCTAGCAGATCCTGGTGGAGATGGAGGTCTTTCACAGTCCAATGTGTCGTGTATGGATAGTTTACGTCTGTTTTGAGGCTTAACAGGTAATGTACAGCTTCGAGATATTATTTCCTGAAAATTATTTGAACTTCATCACTAAAAACTGCACCTAAAGCTTTGTTACTCCTTTTGGTAAACCCGCAAGATTTCCCGTCGCGAAGCTTTAAGTAAGATATTCACATCATTGTAAGCAGTGTGAGTTCCTGAACAAAAAATATGAAGGCCAACATAGGCGGTCTCTCTTTGTTTGGAAGATATGGGCCCCCAAAGTTCCAAATTGTTGCATTTTCAGATCCTTTTTTCCGCCATAAAAATGATCTCTCACTTCTCAAATCTAGTTCATAAATCATCTTTGAACCTTCACCCAACGATTAGCGACACTGTTTTTCAAGAATATTCATTATTTAATGGAAGAAAAGTGAAAATATTAGACAACAACTTAACCTATATTTCTACGAAATACTTCTCAATGTTAAAGCGGAGCTTGGCAACAGCGTCTTTTCATCGCTGGCCAACGTATTATGACCGAAGGGTAGTTGCTGGCGGGAAATATGAAATGATGGACAGTTGAAGGATATGATTGTAAGGAAAATACTTCTGTCACTGAAGAAGAGGTGGTTATTCTAACATCAAAACAAAATCATTGAGAATATTTCTTTAAGGTTTCACTCTCAATATTTTCGTTTGAACTTTCTTTCTATCCCCTTCAAAATAGGGAGGTTGTTATCTACTTCGTTTTTTGTTGTGTCTTCGAGATGGTCCCAGTTTAGAATGAGATTCAGGGTATTCCAATGAAATGGGTTATATAATAACCTCGATTCAAAATCTGGGAAGGGCGCGACCTATCACATATGAAAAAACTGTACGTTGAAATATATGTCAGGGTGTATTCTCATTCCATTACTATGTGTGTCAACCTTGTAGATTTCATTAGAAACGAATTCTCCTATTGAAAGATTTAGAGTTTCGCAGTAAACAGTAAGAACTAAGAACATATTTCATTTTTCTCGCCAACAATAACCTGTCATTCACGAATACGCACGATGGCACGATTCCGACCGATGAAATTTGCGCCATTGCCAAACTTCACTTTTAGCCTGAGTCGAAATCAGAAGGAATAGAGGTTAAGTGGTTGTCCAGTAATTTCATTAGTTTTTCATTAAATATTGATTATTCTTGAAAAAAAGTGTTGCTTATTGTTGGTTGAAGGTTCAAAGGTGGTTTGTGAACTATACAGATGAAGTGAGAGATCGTTTTTATGGTGGAAAAAGGGACCTGAAAACGACTCATTTTGGAACTTTGGGGGCCCATATCTTCCAAATTAAGGGAGACCGCCTATGTTCGATTTCACATTTTTTATTCAGAAAATCACACTGCGTACAATGATGTAAATATCTTTTTAATATCTCGGCGACGGGAAATCTTGCGGGTTTACCCTCCTTTTTGTTCTGGGGTGCGTTCACAATTGTCAACCCGAGTTGTTCGTCTCACCTCGGTTTAATGTAACGGACGACGCACGGTTAATCATCCTCGTTCACGATTCGGTTGTCAAACTTTCGTTTTCTATCACAACATAACCTAAAAAACTATTTTGATTTTGACTAACAAAATTAAATTCGATTTTATTTTTGAAATGGATCCTGCAGTTGCATTTTTTGTTTGGAAGATTCGTCCTCAGATAGCGAGGTAGAAGATGATTCTGTTGTGGAGATGGTGGCATTAAGTTGCAGTGCACTTACGCAATGTGTTAGTGGAGAGCCAAAAAAAAAATTGATAGAAGCTGGCTTTATGAAAATATTGACAAATACTCTGACAAAGAATTCCAGCAGCACTTCAGAATGAGTAGAGTGTCTTTTGTCAAACATTGAAGATGGTATCAGAAACATAATGATGTATTATCAAATAATAAAATAATGACTGACTCAAACTGTTATGATTTCGAAATTCGAATTGACAAGTAAACTGCGCAGCGCGACAAATTTTCACCAACTATATTCTGGGTTAAAAAGTTGATCGCTCGGTGAGTTTGTACCCGAATCGTGGACGAAGATAAATTTCATCCGACGACAATTGTGAACAGTCGGATGACCTCAGGGCGTCGTCGTGCGATCGTTCGACGATAATTGTGAACGCACCCCTGATGGTGAAGAAATAATTGAAGGAATATAGATGTGCCTTCATGTTTGCCAACCTTTCAAAAACAACATTACTTTTTTTCGCATTGATTCAACTGCTACCTAAAAGCTTGAACGGTATTGATTATATCCTTGTTTTTCCCAATGGAAATTAGTCAGTAGGCCATGAAGGTTTGACGCATTCCACCCTATATATTCAGGGTTCATAGAAAGGGGAGTTGCGAGGTAAGTGAGCTTTTAGACCACAGGGTAACTGAGGTAAGGGGGCGATTGGTGGAAAAATATGTTGGCGAGCCTGTCTAGTGATTTTATATCCGATCTATTTGGTACTCCGTCGTTAAATGTTGGCTTGAAGGTTCACGCAAAATTCAACTGAAAATCCGTTATAGAATTAAAGTAAAAAAAAGTACCTGAGTATTAGTATTTCTGTTATTCTCCGAATTCGGCACTTGTATTCCATATTTATCTAATGCTGACCAAATTTCTGCCACAAATGCTTCCCGTAGCGGAAAAGATGAAGTTTCCTCTGGTAGTTGAACCTTACATTTATCTATATCTACATAACAGAGACTGGCCTCAGATGCCACTTTGATATTTTCACAAGATGCATTGAGACCTAAAAAAAGATTTAAGTTTCTCCGTTTTGTTAAAAAAAAAAATAGATACTTACCCATTAGAAAAGGAACAGGTGCATCAAGGAAATGATGCAGTGATGCTGGCAAGATTGGCACATAAACATGAGCCCATGTGAAGGGAAAAAGTAAAGAGGTTATACCTTCAGCTACCACCATTAGTTTTTGACAATCTGCAAGAACGTCAGATTAGAAATCTAGCATCCAGACAATATAATCACAAGGAGGAATATCCATTGATAAATAAATGAATATTAATCTTGGGTTACACCTGTCATCCATAAACTAACTGGAAGTAAAAGGTGCCATCCAGGGAAGCTATAAAACAATTTCATGGTTATTACCAAACATTAGGGCAACTTAGCCCGGAATGACTCAAAGGAATTCTAGGAACGAAAAAGTGAACAGTCTTGATGAAACCCTACAATAATTTCAAACTCACCAGTACTTCTAAGAAGGATTTGATTTTCTAATAAGAGGCATGTAAATAGCTGAACAACGATATCAACTCCCAACCAAACAAACATCAGTCTCAGTGAAAAATCTAGATGCGGAAGTTCCAGTGGTGGAGCAGGACTTTGCAGAACAATACTAGTGGGAGGCAACTGAGGATCAGAAGGAGGTAGATGCACCAATATGCTTTTTCCAGGAGCTGGTAATTCAATCTAGAATGCGAGCAGAGCTTTTTTAGTCAACATCTAAATGAATAAAACATATTTAATTTTTGCACTATTTAGGGTTAAAGTTCATTCCCTGACACAGGATATGCAGCTGTCAGGACTTAACACAAAAACTTCCAAAAATAACAACTTAGAGATTCGAAATTTTTTCAAACTTTTGACTATGCTCTATAAATGTTCAATTTTTTTTTCAAAATTTTCCAATGTATATTTTTTTATCAGAGTAAACGTTAACCTCAATGCAACAATAGATATATGTACTTACTTCATACAACAGATTGAATACATAACTCTCTAAGGAATATGGAGAACTTGATAGTCTTTTAGCGCATCTGAAAATCAGGAATTCTTAAAGGAACTGAAAAACTACATTAAAAAAGATCAAGTACCTGTAGAGATTTTCTAAAAATATCTTTGCTGCCTGAACAAAAGCATTTCTGCATAAAATTGCAATACTCTTTGAAACAAAAAGTTTATCCCGGGAAATATCATAGTATTGTAGAGCTGCCCCAGTTGGATTATGTGGATTCAATTTAAAATGCCGTGGCAAAGATCTAGACTGTGGCACCTGATTTTGATTATGAAGTATGGGCCTTGTCTTTGATCCACTTGATAATTCTGTTATATACATTGCCTGGAAAATATTATATTCAATAAAGATTGAGCAATTAACTTTCCTTAATTAATATTGAAAGAAAATATATATCTACCTGTAAAGTTTGCATTGCTGTACATATGTCCCGATTCCTAACTTCTTCATAAAATATCAAGCTGAAACCGTAAATACGTTTTCCATCCTCTTTGGTGATAAGAAATGAGTGAAAAGTTGGAGCTTGTGTTACTGAATGTTTTTGAGTTCGAAATTTAAGACCACTCGGTAGACATAACTAAAATAGTACAAATACTTAATTATCAATGAGAAATAATAATAACACATATTTATTGACTGTTCTCAAAGGCCATTGAACTAGAATACTAATAATTCAATTTTTACCATTCCAACAGCTTGTTCGTCGAGTTGATATGCTGGTATATTGTCAGGGTAATGGCTCAAAACTTTTGTCTTATATGATCTCTCAAGAGGAGAAACTTGCATGTTGTCCTCTGAAATGTAAAGATTTAAACTATGAGAAAATATGGCTATTCATACGGGTTCATACCTGCATATTTATCAGGTTCTAGTCCAGAACTCAAATCAAGACCACTTATAACGAAATAATCAGCAAATTTGATCATTATGACTGAGACCTATTCAAGATTTGATCCTTAAAATTATCACATTTGTGTTTCTTGTTTACCGAGTATTACTTCAGATTAGAAATATTGGTTTCAAACCATTTGAAAATGCATTAAATATTACTATTTTGCATGCTCTAATTCATTTATAGTTAATAATAAACACGCCATTTTACACTTATGTTTATATTTTTTGACATTTCTTCCAAATCCCAGATGGGGCTAATCTATTGTTATTTTGGAACTATGTAGCGGATTATCTACTTTATTATGATTCCTAACAACATGATTCACAACAACAAACAATAATCACGGCGAATTGAAGGAAAATGGAATGAAATGAATATTTCGTGTAGTAATTAATTAAATTTAAACAGTATACATAATCCGCATTAACAATACAAGCTATGTATAGTAAAGAAAGAAAAAGACAGGCGATTCTTCTAATTTCAGAATATAATTTCATCTGGCAACATCGATAATCATAAACGAAGTAAACAATTGTCGAATTGTCACTGTTCGATCGGCTTTCTTGGAGGAAAGATGTTAGGAGAAATAGGGATTGTTCAACGAAATTAATGCAAAATATTTTATTTGAAGATTAATTTCGGTACAAAAATGACGATTATAGTATTTTTAATTGATACTTCAGCCTCGATGTTCCAAAGGTATTCGTATAACGATAGTAAATAACATACCTAACCAAATTTATTTCAGGACGTATATAGGAGGTCGAAATACTATTTTAGATGTTGCAAAATCTGCTGTTGAAACTTTTGTGAAAATAAGGCAAAGGAATATGGACAGTAGGAATGATAGGTATATGCTTCTTACGTTCGAGGAACATCCAAATAACATAAAAGCAGGTAATTTCTTCGATTTTATAGTGTGGAATTCTGAATTCTGCTACAAAGTTCTCCTATAATTTCAGGATGGAAAGAAAACTTGGCAACGTTCATGAATGAACTGAAGAATCTGCAATGCTATTCTATGACTACAATGGGAACGGCTGTTAAACAAGCTTTTGATATTTTAAATATCAATAGGATGACTTCTGGTATTGATACTTATGGACAAGGAAGATGTCCTTTTTTCCTTGAAACTGCCATTATTGTTTTGATTACAGATGGTGGGAAGTTGACGAATGGTAAATCATCATTTTTCTATGGCTGTTCCTCTTCTTTTCGAAATGGTCTCACATTCGAAATTTAATATACAGGGTGTACCAGTTTATATTTAACGTTTGCTATACAAAGGTCGGCAGAGAAGGACTAAATTCCGGTGGCAGGTCGAAGGGGGGAGCTTATACGGTTTTCCTGAGCTTATTAAACTGTCTAAATTGTTTTCTTCACTTGGAATATTGCTTACACAATAGTATATAGACTCTGGTCCCTTTGAACTATCGCTGTCGAAAGGAACCAGAATTGAGTTTTTTTTATTACTTCTGAAAGTATACGTTGTAAATGAACCAATAAAAAATAGGAATTAGCGCTTCAATAATTTTGGAATTATTATTGTGACTTGAATTTATGACATTGAATTAATAAAACCAATATAATTTTTAAGCAAATGGGGTTCAAGAAGACTTCACTCTGCCTATGCATTCTCCAATACCAGGTTCTGAATTAACACGGGAGCCTTTCCGTTGGGACCAACGATTATTTGCCCTTGTACTGAGGCTTTCAGGAACTCCTGCTATAGATAGAGATACTGGTTTGGTTCCTAGCGATAACAGCCCAATAGATGCAATGTGTGAAGTAACAGGTGGAAGATCATATTGTATAACCTCCCACCGAATGCTAAACCAGTGCATCGACAGTTTGGTACAGAAGGTAATCTGAAGTCTCTTCTGTTTGTCCTGAAACAATAATTGAAATTTGCAGTGTGGTAGCATATGATTGTATAATTTTTTAGGTCCAAAATGGTGTAGTAATCAATTTTGAGAAAATCGGTCCTGATCCACCTCCCCCTCAGTTCGAAAAGGAAGATGGAAAAGATGAGTTAGGAAAAGAGAATGATTGGATGGAAACTATTCATAACCCTTTGAACACATCGTGGCATAACTGCAGGAAAATGATTTATGTTCCAAAATCCACACCAAAAACTTATTTTATGGGTAAGAATTGCAGTGAATATAGTTCTAGACCTTCTATGTTCCATTCTGAGATCACTCTATGAGCCTTCCTTTTCAAGGAAAACCCTCAGAAGCTTATAGCTTGTGTGAGTAAGGATATCCAGCGTTCTATGTAGGCCTTGTCTTCGTATTCCTACGCCACCTTAGGCACAGCACAGTTAATTTTTGACCAAATATTGAGTGGTAGCCACTACTGGCTTTCTATAAAATTTCTTTCTTGGCTGGGAAATCCCGAGACCTACTGATCACAAGCCAAATGCTCTGACCACTACCGATACAGCTACATTTATGCATATAATAAATTGCATACGTACACATTCTCCTTTTGCTGATATAAAGTCAGTTGGAATGCTTTGGAATCATTTGATCGAGTTTTTGTGTCTAGAACTAAGTCAGGTTGGCAATTGTGAAATGTGTTCAGTGAATGTTGAGTACTTTACTCCATTCATTCTTTGAAACTCGCTATAGCTTTGTCAGTTCTACACAAAGGTTGTAGTAATTGCTTATTTTTCTAAGTCAAACCTGTAGTCTTTGATATAAATGCGTGACACTTGACAACGTCTCGCCAATCATTTTTTTGACTTTGACGACTTTTCACGAGTGCCAACCTGAGTTAATGGGGGTTTTTACTTTAAAGCTACCTTTTTTGCGAGGGAGATTCAGGTATTTGGGTATTCGGAGATTCACCCTATTGGTCAAGGATTCATCCTATTGGCTGAAGACGATCACATGATCGTCGTCGGCCAATACAGAGGAATCTCCGATTACCCAAATACCCGAATCTCCCTCGCACGAAAGGCAGCTCCAACGAAAATGCAGTAATTTTCATGAAAAATAAAAATGGGGATTTACATTTAAGGGGATTCTACTTGAGTGCACGAGATGGCAACGTCAAATTCAGCTTTCTCAGAAAGAAAAGGACGTCAAATGTGTCACTTTGCTTAGGAAAACAGAGATAGCTATACTTCGATCTGGTTAGAGTAGAAGACAACGACCAAGGAATAGAAAAAGAAGAGCACAGACTGTCATACTTTCATATTACTGACAAATCGCAAACGGAAATTGTTTGGTTATATTGACAAAGAACACGTGTGTACCACAGAATAAGAATAAATATTTCATTTTTCTATAGCAGAAAAAGCTATTCTACTAAACACCGTTGTCACTTCGTGCATACCTGGCAAATCCCAAACCCCAATTTTGAAATCTGATTTTGAATACTTTCTGAAGGTAATTTGGGAAAATGATGAATGAAACCCATAATAATTATGTTCAAATTTGCATTTGCAGTAATAAACCAAATTCAGGAAAAACCCCCATTCTAGTTACAAAAATTTGATAAAACTGTTTCAAGGCCTACCAACTGACTTTAATAAAGTGACTGGAGTATAAACTCTATTCTCTTTTATAATGTCAGTCTTCTGGCCATGGAAGTTTGACACTTCCACTCTAGATAATTGAAAAATGTTTGGTTGGATTCATTTTGTTGTCAGATAACTACGCAAAGTTGTATGTTCTACATGAAGGTTTAAGTAGTTATGTATGTAACTAAATCAAACCATAGAGTCTTTGACGAAAATATGTAAGTCTTGACAAAGTCTCTCCTAATTATTTTGACCTTGACAAACAACCTTACTCAGTTCCAGCTACAAAAACCTCGAAAGATCTGTTTCAAGACCTACCGATTGACTTTATAAATGAGAATGGAGTATATATTATTAAACTAAGCCATCAAGCCCTGAATAAAAATAATTCAGAATTGACAGCCTCTTCTCTTATTATTCTGACCTTTCACGAATGCCAACTTAATTTTGTTCCAGTTACAAAAACTTGACAAAGTCATTTCGAGGTTTACCAAGTGAATTTGTAAAAGTGAATAGAGTAAAATTTTATATATTCTATTCTGTTTTGGGAGGTCATCATCAGTATTGTTTTTTTAAGGTTATTGGCCTATTCCTGAATCATTCTGGCCTGAGTTAACTACTTCGGTATTACCAGCAAGATCGGCCCATCCGAATGTAAGATTCACGTGTACTAGTCAAGAACCTCTTGTAATTGAGAACTTGCCATTTGACAAGTATGAATTGGAACCATCACCCTTAACGCAATACATTCTGTCCCGAAAGCAACCTAAGACTTGTTGGCAGGTAAGTTTAACTCCAAACTTCAATTGTTGAATAAAACTATAAGTTAATTTCGCAGGTTTTTGTGGCGAGCAGTTACAAGAATTCTGACGTTGGTCACCCTTTTGGTTATTTGAAAGCTAGCACAAATTTAACATGTGTTAATTTATTTGTGATGCCTTATAATTATCCTGTTCTATTACCATTACTAGATGAATTATCAAAGGTATGTTATTTCCAATTTTGATAGTTTCATATGATTAACATCAATTCGGTTTAAGATTCACAGATGGAAACCAACACCTGAGTGGAGGACGCAGTTTCAGAATTATATGAGGACCCTACCTGCTTATTATGCTGCTCCCCTAAGAAAAGCTCTCACAAGAATGGGTAAGTCACTTACTTTTAATACAAAGATGGTTCAACGTGGGTCCTAAAAATTTGATGGAGAATTTAAGAATTATAAGGGTTTGGATTTGGTCTTCACTGTTTTTTTTTTTGAAACTAAGGCTTAGTTATTTGATTTGTAGGTAAACCCGCAAGATTTCCCGTCGCGAAGCTATAAGCAAGATATTCACATCATTGTAAGCAGTGTGAGTTCCTGAACAAAAAATATGAAGGCCAACATAGGCGGTCTCTCTTTGTTTGGAAGATATGGGCCCCCAAAGTTCCAAATTGTTGCAGTTTCAAATCCTTTTTTCCGCCATAAAAATGATCTCTCACTTCTCAAAGCTAGTTCATAAATCATGTTTGAACCTTCAACCAACGAATAGAGACACTTTCTTTAAAGAATATTCATTATTTAAAGGAATAAAAGTGGAAATATTAGACAACCACTTAACCTATATTTCTACGAAATACTTCTCAATGTTAAAGCGGAGCTTGGCAACAGCGTCTTTTCATCGCTGGCCAACGTATTATGACCGAAGAGTAGTTGCTGGCGGGAAATATGAAATGATGGACAGTTGAAGGATATGATTGTAAGGAAAATGCTTCTGTCACTGAAGAAGAGGTGGTTATTCTAACATCAAAACAAAATCATTGAGAATATTCGTTTAAGGTTTCACTCTCAATATTTTCGTTTGAACTTTCTTTCTATCCCCTTCAAAATAGGGAGGTTGTTATCTACTTCGTTTTTTGTTGTGTCTTCGAGATGGTCCCAGTTTAGAATGAGATTCAGGGTATTCCAATAAAATAATAACCATCTATTTCATTGGAAATCTGGGAAGGGCGCGACCTATCACACATGAAAAAAATGTACGTTGAAATATATATCAGGGTGTTTTCTCGTTTCATTACTATGTGTTTCAACCTTGTAGATTTCATTAGAAACAAATTCTCCTGTTGGAAGATTTAGAGTATCGCAGTAAACAGTAAGAACTAAGAACGTATTTCATTTTTCTCGCCAGCAATAATCTCATTCACGAATACGCACGATGGCACGATTCCGACCGATGAAATTCGCGCCATTGCCAAACTTCACTTTTAGACTGTATCGAAATCAGAAGGAATAGGAAGTGGTTGTCCAGTAATTTCATTGTTTTTTCATTAAATGTTGATTATTCTTGAAAAAAAGTGTTGCTTATTGTTGGTTAAAGGTTCAAAGGTGGTTTGTGACCTATACAGATGAAGTGAGAGATCGTTTTTATGGTAGAAAAAGGGACCTGAAAACGACTCATTTTGGAACTTTGGGGGCCCATATCTTCCAAATTAAGGGAGACGGCCTACGTTCGATTTCACATTTTTTATTCAGAAAAACACAGTGCGTACAATGATGTGAATATCTTTTTAATATCTCGACGACTGGAAATCTTGCGGGTTTACCGATTTGTATTATCTTTACTTCAAAATTTTTTCTTCACAGGCGGTATTTCACTAATTTCAGTCACTTCGAATTTTTTATTTCTTAATATTGAGTGTTGTTTTCCTAACAATTGTTTTCATTTTATTATCATTCTTTAGGTACACCTTTACCACTTACGCAAACCTTAATACCTGAGAATTCAGAAGCGCTGAGTTATACAGTTTCTAACTACCTCAAAAGAATAAAGAATTCTGCAAAATCAGAGTACGACAAAATGTGTAACGATATACTACAAAGACAAAATAATGTAAGTGGTCTGATATTCAGTTCAAAGGATAAGACTGAATGTACTTAAATTTCAGGTCAATAACCATAAGAATAGTTTCAACCCTCCTGAGAAAGTGCCCATAAAGGTTACTCTGAAGAAAGAATTGATAAGTCATCCTTTGTTATCAGATAAATTCAATGCCCAACGAGATCAATTACTGCCTCAAGGAAGTTCCATTAATCTTTCAATTTCAATTCTAGATAAAGAAAGGCAGAGTCTAAGTTTCAAGAATGCTTTCGATATACCTCGAAATAGATTAATATACCAGGTGCGTGTAATGAATTAAATTTGTAGAGCATCAGTGATTTCTGAATTTTTTTTTGGTCAAGAAGAAACAAATTGGTATTTGGTGTTTGTTTTTCTGTATTCTTCTTTTGATAACTTTGCGTTTTTATTCAGGTGGTAAGAATGAGAAACAATTTCATGCAACCCGACTGGATATCACATGATCTTGATAGTGCGCACTCTTTACCAATCTCACAAATGGGTAACTATCAAGAACATCTCAAGAGACAAACTCCACAACTTAGAGAGATTGAAAGCACGCCAGTTAGACAACATATGTTTGGAAATCCGTTTAAGATCGACAAAAGGATGATGGTGAGTACCTGTTATCTGTCTTCATCCCTTTTAAGCATCGCCGCATTGCCGAAACAAAGAAACTACCGGTCGGAATTTCTTGGAAAATTTTGCATTATGGTCTAGTGAGTATCATCCAATGTATAATACTTCTCTTTGGAACTGGATCTTTTGGTAACAGACAGTATTTGTCAAGTAAAAGGGCTAGAAAGCTGAATCGGGTCGCATTGATTATGTGTCTACTATTGATCATTGGCTGTTGGAGTCCCACATTTTTTTCTTATAAATGCTGCAAAATTCCCTGATTCAATGAAAGATTTTTGTGTTTATGTTGGTTCATTGAACGGTGTTTCATCTTCCTCTATTTCATTCACATTGAATTTTTGAACATTCCTCCAATGATTCATTGCGCTATTGCAGGTGGACGAAGCTGATATAGATCTTGTTGGATCGCCAGGAACTAACAGAAATAATAAACGTCCTATTTCTAGTGTTGATAATAATAATAGGGCCTCAGCAAAGAGGAAACCCGGACCGTTGCCGAAGCAGTTCAGGTTCAGAAGACCAAGTGAAAACTTCGCATCAGTTCCTCCAACTCCTGAACGCTCACCGTCGCCATCTCCATGGTAAGTTGGAAAGAGTTGGGTTTATAATTAGCCTATAAGTTGTATGTGAATTCAACCTCAGATTCCTCTCAGTTGATATTTTTCCAGGTTCGGCTCAGGTATAAAGTTATAAGCATTTAAATATTTGCCAATGTGCTAATACACTCCTATTCTTATTTTACGAGTTCACTGCAGATATCTCTTACTGTAGTCTGTATTGCAGAATAACGAAACCATTACTTGAAATTCAACAAAACTTGGTTGAGAAATCTCATTTACTCAATTCTTATTAATTGATGCTTTTTGCGGCAAAAAATTGTTCAACATATACCTCTACTTGATATTCGTGCAATATCCAATTGTTCCCACCATAAGATTATATACAGTTCCATCCCCGCCCATTCTCATATTGAAAATTCCATAATTATTTCGATTTTCATCAAATTCATCAATGAAAACTCAAGCAGAGTGAACATATTGATGAAACTATATGAATTATCTCGATAGTCCGGTCTAGAGATTACGTAATCTGTGGTCCGGTCACAAAATAGTGACGTCCATATTCTGTGGTCTGAATGTAGGGGGGTGGAGCCTGATCCAAGGCCTCTACTGACTCAGGGATGGATCCATATCACTAGTAATATTTCTCGAATTTTATAACGTTGAAATCTCGAAAACGGTGTGTTTTAAAGTAAATTTTGAATGATAATTCAGTATTTCAAAATGGAGTATTCTTCAAATGAATTAAGGTAAACCTTATCTGTATTCTATGTTCTTATTGTTTAATGAACGATGAGTCTATAACTAGAAAACTGTTTGAAGTAGGATGAAAAGGATTATCGAAAAATATGTGTCCTAATAATAGGAAATTTCACACAGAAATTCAACTCATACAGACCAACCATTTATTGAGAAAATGGATTTTTTTTTAGAAATTTCAACAACCTGTATCATCTTACCAGAGACAATCTAAAAAAAATTCAAAAAGCACTGCCGTGAAGGCAGCAACTTTTGCGCGCATGTTCAATGTAGATGACCGCTTCAGCAACGAATTTGAACGTGTGCGCAAAAGCTGCTGACTTCACGGCAGTGCTTTTTGAAATTTTTTTCTGATAAATTACTGGATTTCAATTCGATCTGATCTGTATTTTTGGAAATATTGGAAAAATAAAATTTTGATTGGGTATATCTACGGAATCATTGGGTGGATTTTACCCATTCACGAATTCGGCCTTCGTAATTAAGGTCCAAACTTTCTCTACAAATATCGAGTTTCTAAGTTGTTTCTGTCGGAAGTTATTGTGTTTACGCAGTCAGCCAAAAATACAGATCAGATCGAATTGAAATCCAGTACTTCATCGAAAATAACAGTTCGAAGTTTCATACAGAATTTAATGAGGATGATATGATGAGAAATTCATAGAATTTTTTTTTTTCAAATTGTTCTGATAACACGATTATCACGAAATTTTGCATAAAGTTGTCTTTCAGCATCTTAAAACTAGCTGTGAAGTTTAATCAGGACTGAATCAGTATTTCTCGAGTTATACCGAAAAAATCAACGATATCGAGAAGAAAACCTCGAAATTTGACATATTTTTTCCCCATATCTCCAAAACTTATGATCGTATCGAACTGAATTTTGGTACACTGCTGTGAAATTAGAAGGTCAAAGTGTGAATATAATTTTTTTTGGATATGATGAATGGTTTCCGAAAAAAAAATTTTTTTGGAAAAAAATTTCGAAACAAATTTTTTTTTCAAAATTACTGACAATATGATCCTGACGAAATTTGGCTCAAAGTTGCGCGTCGTTGTATTTCACCTAACTGCCAAGTTTGAATCCAATCGCTCAGGTTGTTTCTGAAATAAAAAATAAATAACTTCAAAACTTCAAATGCCTATAACTCCGAAACTATTCGATCGATTTGGCCCATTAACGAACTTAACCGCGGCATTCCGATGCGCAACCTATGCTGAAAGTTTCAAGTTGCTAGCTTGCTTCTGTCGACAGTTATCGTGTCTACGGCCGGCCAACCGGCCGGCCGGACAGAATCAATTTTGACACCGGATTCGTCATCAGTGAGTCCAACCCAGTTGATTGAGACCATTTTCGGCTCAATCATCCAAAATTACAGACATTTGGACAAAACGATAGCACGCTGTTCCCCTAGAACATGCGCGCAAAAATGGTGAATCAAAGTGTTCCATTTGATAAGGGGAATCATGTTCGAAATTAACGTACACTTTAAAGACTTCACCCTGTATAAAACCGTGCATGCATTCTGTATATATTCACTAATCCCTTAGTAGATAGATTTTGTGAAACACCACCAATATTTATGTTAATAATACTGAAATAGCATCATATTTTAATCTTTTAAGGCTGAATTCCATTGAAAGAGACATCCCCACTTTTGATGAACCACCACTGATAATAGAGAACGGTTTGGATTATCCGATGAGCCCCAGTTCGAGTGAAAGGTCAAGATCTCCATCACCACCTCTGGAAGTGCTAAATCATAGTGTACCTAATGAAAATCACGTATTGTTAAGAACTAATCCCGTTCAGTATAATTGTTCCCCAGTATCGGAAGTGAACATGAACTCTACGAATAGTTTGTCATACTCCAACTCATCGATGTCGAACTCCCACAGTGATGATAACATATCACAAATTTTGAAAGAAGTCAATAATTTGCCATCCGTTGTCCTGAATCACAATAATCACGAACCGTCCGTTCCGGAGCAAAAACCAGTCGTAAGTAAAACTTTGAGATTTCATACAAATATGTACTTTTAATAATGTGAGATTTTGGTTCCAAAAATCCCCATTTAGGTGTTACTACGGACGCTACTGGCAAAATATAATTATTTTCCATTGCAAAATGTGCTGAAAATCTAGATCTAGATCAAATCTATTCGGCGATACGTCAATTCTTACATATTTTTACCAATTTGCGTATCGTTTGGCTTACTTAGTTACATACATTAAACATACTATATACTAACTACGACCTTTGTGTAGAAGGTACAACGCCGCGTAGTTATCTGACAAGAAAATGACTATAACCTAACATTTTTTCAATTATCCACATTCTCTATCCTTTCATAAAAATGGATCTCGTATCTTTGGCAACAGCATCGACTCGCCCACTTTTTCACTTCCCAGATCAAAATAGATTTCGAGCAATGGACCAAAAGCTCCGGTTATCCAAACTGACATATAGGCAAAGGAAAATCTGTCAATGTGAGTATCCGAAACTATAACCAGAGCTTTTGATCCATTGCTGGAAATCGCTTCAAGAATAGCGCTCCTGGTCTAAAAATTTATTTACTGTGCAACGCCCCTATGAACCCTGATTATACATAATGGTTGCGTCAAACTGCCAAGGCCATCCGACTGACCAGAGAAGGGCTGGTAATATAAAACTTTGATCATAGAAAGCATTTAACTCTTATTTTTGAACTAGATTTTTCGAGCTAACTTCCAGTTATCTGTCAACATAGTTTTATAATACCCGCTCTAAAAGTGAATGAAGTCTATATATTTTTAACAAAGCATACAGAGTAAAAACTTTTAAAAATAGTTCATTTTTATTATAGGTACATTCGGAAGAAGAAATAGAAGATATGAGAGCACAAAACATTCAAATAAGAAAAACATTAAACAAGTTAGTGAGAAGACCAGGCAAAAATTTCTCAGAACTCTTCGACATTATAAGGACATTGAAAGGTGATGCAGATATGCAAGTTAGTGTTGTTGAACTAATAATTAAAGAATCGTTAAGATTTAAAAGACAGTATTTGGCCTCTTTGTTAGAAGAACACATCAATGTTTTAAAAGGAATAGAATACAAACAATAAATTGAGAAAATACGAATTTTCTAATTTTATACTTTGATATAAGGCATGAAACTCATTGTGAATATTGTATCGATTCGATTGATTTTATGTTACGAAATATAATAGTTGATTTTTAATGATTCGTTAACGTTATTGACATATGAAATATCGAATTTTACTTTGAAACGTTGTACATATTTCCAAAGCAGTGCCTTAACTGGCTAAAATTCTAGAATTTTGTGTTTCAATAACGTAATCTGAGAATTTTGTAAATATGAAGAGATGATTAAAATTGTTATTTTTTTCAAATTCAGTTTTGTAAATTTAAAATGTTTTTAGATGTTAATTTTATAAATAAATTATTTATTCTACATAACTTCATTAAATATTTTACTATATTTTGTTAGTTTTTTATACCCCACTTTCAGCTTAAATCATTGAGGTGCTGATTTCTGGCATTGGTAAGTTATACAGATGATTTATTTCATTTCCCCCATTAAATACTCCAGAAACAATGTTATTGAAATTATATAAATACTTTGTAATTTCGTTTCTTTCGGACACTACTTGGTCAAAATTTTCTTAACCACTAAATATAAGCTTTTCTTGGAAATTTATAATATATTCACACAATCCTCCGTATTTAAATAGTTTTTGGAAAAATGGTGAACGTGATGGCAGCTTTATCGATTTAACTAATTTTTACGCGCTTGTCATGGTGAAAATTTAATGATAAATTTCTAGTCAAATTCATTTCTGTCCAGCCATATATGTTGTAACTTTTGAAAGAAAGAACCTACGGTTATGAAATTCTCAAGGTAGTTTTGGAGCCTATATATCTTGACATTGTATCATTCTTTATACAATGATCTTGATTAGGTTCATTACTAGAAAAATAAGGTCGAATGGTTATGAACTTGCAAAAAGGAAACCTTTGTTATGGAGACACATCAAGTTGAAGTTTTGAGGTTATATCCTCAAAATCTCAAGAACTAGGGTGCGTTTTTATTTTAATCGAAATATCTAATCGGTTAATCGTAAATGCATACGATTTTGTTTATATAATGCTGAATAGTTTCAGCATCCGATCGCATTAGTATGCGATCGGATTGAAATGTAATTGTTTGTAAATTACCGACGTGTAACTCAAACCAAAAATTCGTATCATATCGTCAAAAATTTTCAAAAAAAAAAAAATTTGAAACTTTTTCTAAAAAATATTACTTTCTCAAAAACTACCCTTCAGATTATAATGGAATTTGGCACAAACCATGAAGTTAATACCTTACAAATGGGAACTTCTGCGAAGATGCCAGCGCCCTAACAGATAAATTTGGAACCTGTCCAAGCTAGTAGCACAGACCATTGATCTGTGCTAGTAGTTTTATGTAAAGTAAACAAACCTTAGAAATGTAGTGTAGAACGGATATTTATTAAGCAGAGCTTGAATATTTGAAGAAATTATTATAGTTTTGTGTAAGATTTCTTGAGAAGGAACTTTTCGTTTGGATCACGATATAAAATCGTACTCAAATCGTTCCTGGGGGATATCTCGGTGTTATTTTAGTGTATGTTGCTTGGCGGATCAAAATGGACCAAGTTTACTTGAATTTCTGGAAAAATGGGCACCTCAATAAGTAATTTAAGGACTCTTATTTATGTGAAGAAGTGCTGAATGCATGCTATATTATGTGGTAAATCTAGAATCAGTCCAAACGATATGACTTGTTCTTTGTTTACAAACGAGACATATAATTGATTTCATTTTCATATAACAGCAGCTCAATATACACATAAAAAACAAAATAGTCAGCTGGTTCAACCTACCTATATATAGAAATAAAAAGTATTAATGTATTTATATGAATAACTTCTGCTATTATTAACTCTAACAGTATATCTAGTTTTAGTCAGGTTTTCATCCAGATCACTCTTTTAGAATATGATTTTGTGTAGTATGTGAAATAGGTAGCTGCAGAAGTGCTCTGTAGTTTCTTTGCAGCATTTTTCTTCAAAATTCTCTTATTTTTATTTAAACCTGACATGAAGTTGTTTCGAAATGAATACATTGTAGGTAATTTACCTTTATGAAAATAAACATCTTCAGAGAAATGCAGTGAATATACTTTCATGTATTTCGTGACCTGTTTTCCAATCTTCAATTTCTAAAGCTAGACCTTTCTTCTATCATTGAGTTCCCTGCCAAATGCTGTTTCCAAATTAACTTTACTTTCATTTGGCTTTGGAAAAAATGAAAACTAGAGGCACTAGATGATCCTTTCTTCTTTGACCAGGAATAACATTGAGTTGAGGCACACAACAATAGTCATTTCGAGAGGATGCCATTTCGAATTAATACGATCGAAAATTTTAATCGGAAAGAAAGGAATCCATTCATGAATATTACAAACACTTTCGGTATACCAAAATTTCGACTCGGAGAACAACACAAATACTCGAAAATGAATTCCAAAAGTAAGCAAATTACGTTAGAATAACAGGCACGTCGAAAAACTACTAGCTTGGAAGTGTTCGAACTTCTATCGCCAGAGGGCGTATCGCTTAGCAGTAGTTGCGAATAGTGTATCAAGTGTCAGCTTGATTCAATATCCATTTTTGGAAATATCTCAATGAATTTAATGCGTTGCTCATATGAACCTACATATCTTACTTGTATAAACCAGATTACAACGTTCAAAGATTCTCACTGTTTCAGGAGACAGAAAGAAAAAGTCATACTGAGTAATATATCCTGATTGTATATTTAAATAGCTCCAACTACAAATATAAAAATATGGTGAATTCTAAATATGATGTTATCTTTGGGTAAACACTGGGATGTTTTTCCTATATAATATAATCGTAGTTGACATTGAAGTGTTGGTGGGAAAATGCAAAACTGTATTAAGCACTATTTAGCATTCAATAGAAAATACATTGCAATCTACCACCTAAAATAAATTAAAATACATCGTATATTTGATGATTATAAAGCTGCATTAATTACATTTGAAATATGAATCTACATAGTCAGATCTTGATAAAAGTGTCTCAAAAACAAGAATATCATATATTCGGTTGTTAGTACAATTCAGTATCAAAGTGATATGTAAGACACTTGATATTTTGTTGATCCCTTCAATTGTGCAACACTTATTGTACTCATATTTTCTAAATTTATACGAACAAGTTCTTTGTATCTATAATCTTGCCTTTACGATAATATAGACCAATAATCTGAACTAACATAATTTCTGAAAAATACTCTCTGTATTGAAATTGTCTTGATGTAACTATTAGTATTTACAGTGTTTTTCAGATGATTCACCCATGACATTTTAATGAATTCAAATACAGGATTTTTCAACAAGAACTTTGTTTTTCAATGTGGTAACACCGGCACCACATGACAGTTTTGACATTTAGTTTTTTGACGTATTCGCAGTATATGCTTTGGCAATTGTTACAATTAATTCAATTTCGCTCGAAAATCGCATTAAAATAATTCAAATCCACTATGAAAATGGTCGTTCTGTTAAAGTTACATTTCGTAAAATTCGTGATATTTTCGGACAACATAAACGCGAGATGTTAACAACTGAATTTTGGCCTATTATTGATGACATGGATGTCACTGAAATGAGGTTTGGTTTCAACAAGACGGTGCCACATGTCACACAGCCAATGAAACGATCAATTTATCGCAAACCAAATTTCCCGATCGCATAATTTCGCGAAATTCAGCTGTTAAGTGGACGGCCAGATCGTGTGATTTAACACCACTGGATTATTTTTTTTGGGGCTATGTTAAAGACAGAGTTTATACGGAGCCAATCGAATCGATTGCAGCCTTAAAACTCAAAATCCGTGATGTCATTAACGAAATAGACCCTCCTCCATCTTGCCAAAAAGTGATTAAAAATTTTGATGAAAGAATCAACGTCTGTCAGCGTGGTCGTGGTGGACATTTGTCAGATATCATTTTTCATTCATAATTGCCGAACTTTTCTCTTTGTAATACAATAAAAATTTTATTCATTTTCCACTAAATTCTTTGTTTTATTTTGTTTTAAAAAACAAAGTTCTTGTTGAAAAACCCTTTATATGTATTAATAAATGTGATAGAAGCAATTTTAGAACCAATTGGTTTTTAACGTTACACGATTATATTGTTATCTTATAATTATATACACGGGAATTAAAATTAAGGTATTTTCAATAAATACTTCTATTCCTATCAAGGTTTTCAACAAGTCCGGTGCTGCCCCCTGAACATTAACATATAAACAAATGAATGGAAATTGTGAACATATTCAAATAGATTATATATTTATGTAATGAGAAGTTTATAATTTGTTTTTATTTTGTGAATTTTGGCTTTCATATACTAAACACTAATAATACTTATCCATTTCATATTTGATATTAAATACATTATACATACATATATAGCCCTGTTCACACAACTGATTTTGAGAAATAAGAAAGCATTCAAAGACTTGAAATGCTTGGTAAGTCACAAGGATTATTGGAATGAATGAAAGTAAACATTGGTGTTCTGAAAAAACTAGGCTCCATTTCAACAGAAACCTTGTTTTCTCAAGGAGTCTCACATTTTTAGTCACGAATAATAGTTAGAGGAAATTCTAGTGAATAAGAAATAACGAGTGATTAAAGTATTATAAATAAAATTTGAAATGCACTTATAATGTTGAAAGTAAGAACAAATAGACGAGGATGAAGGGCTTCAAGAATTATTGACTGCTGGATTTTTGTAACATTAAAGTTATTTGGAACTTTTTCATTAATAAGGTTACAACATGAAGAAGTGACCTATAGTGAAAAAAAAAAGGAAATTCTAGGATTTGTAGAAATAGTGGATTTTGAAAATGTAAACATGGTTTGGATTTCTTTCTTACTAGAGGAAGGTAACAAATAATTATAGAACTTGTTAGCAATCAGCATTAATCTGAGAGAAAGGTAACAAATGTAGAAAAACAACAGAAAATTCTTCTTGAATAAATTGGGCATTGAATTTCATAAGTAAATTTTGAGCTAAAAAATAGCAAAATAAGAAAATTATTACCAAAAAAATTCATAAAATTTTCGCATAATTTGCGATCAAACAATTATTAAATTTAGTATTGGGGAACATAACTACATGGTGAAAGCAGTTTATAGAAAGTTATCTGTATACTACAAATTCTTGCAGGTTTCCTCTGGTACAAAAGTCTAACAGTCTCACGAGAGATTCCTAATATTTATTTAAAAAATTTGGCCACTTGATGAGCACAAAAGCTACAAATAATTCCTACGTAAAGCAGTATACGACTGTATATACTTTTATCCTTGGAAGCCATTTTCAGTCTTGCGAATGTGTCGATATAATTGCAAAAAGTCGTTGCAAGTTCAATTTATACAAATGTAGGGTGATATGTGCCCGATAATATTCGTCAATTAAATGAATAGCTCAATCGTTTCGAATCAAAATCAGCATGAAGTTTGTTGTGGGAAATCGAAACGTTCACTTTATTTACTAATTAACCTATTACTTCTATTGGACGGATAAAACAAATATTTCAGTACCCAGAAAATACACTTCGATTTGTCCATGACAGAAGTTGCAAAGTTTTCGTCCAACTAATCATTGAGCATCAGCATGAAAAATATTTGAACAACTGGTAACATTCCATCATATAGCAACAGACATATCCCTAGAAATTCTGAAGGGGTGTTCCCCATCTTATTTCAGGTATGTGTATTTCCTGGGCTGTATCCTAGAAGCGGTCTTTCGCAGATAGCATTTCATGATCACCTTGCAGCATTTGAAGATCCTCAAGTTCTTGGAATTTCTCATGATCCCTTATGTGGGCATAATTTGCAGAGAGGCACATCAAATAGTGTACCTGAGGTGAAAAATGTGAAGTTGAATAGTACATAAAATGCCTCAAGACTTGGAGTTTTATTTTCAACTTGGATATATTTTTATAGAAAATTATGCATAGGGCGTCTGAAAAATATGACAACACTCCTACTGTTTTGAAAGAGCTCGATTAAATGATTCAGAAGAAAAATTACCAGCTGTAAAAATACATCCAACTAAAAGTAAATCTAACCTACTTACCAGACTTAAAATCACCAACACACAGGCTACAGTTGCAAATATAAACATTATTTCAACTTTTTCAACATAATCTATACAGAAACTTTTCACTTCCTTCTCTCCGCTGATTTTCATTCTCTCCTGAGGAGTATTTTCTGGCAGTAAGAAATCTAAAATGAAACTTTATAAAATACATTTCTAAGAAATTTTCTTTCAACTTACAAAATTGTGTTAAGTCAATTGGATCTTGATATGTTGCTACCCTCGGGTTCTCACACATTTTCCAAAAAACAGTATAAACAAAAGTCACCAAAACTAGAAAGGTGAACTTTATTATCCATACTAATGTGAGTACATAGGTAATAGCCATAAACTAAAAAAAATTATTTTATTTATTTTGAATTTTGGTGATTCATATCAACCAATTTTATTTCTTTCATTCATGTTTCTGTTTACTCACAATTGCACAACTTATTCTACCCCCAACCCTATGTCTCCAGGCTCTGTAAACTTTGTGTCTGGTTGCTCCAGTTGCTAAACAACCAACAAATAGTATCATAAGACCAAGAGCACCCATACAAGCACCAATTATCACAAAAGTCATTTTAACGGCTTCAATCCTAGGATAATATTTAATTATAAAAAAAATGTTAAAATTTGTTATTTATTATCCTTACCAAAATATATTTAGCTTGAATATTTCCCGGAACATTAGAACAGCTAAGGTGGCTCCCCTATACATGGTTCCACAAAATATTGATACTCCCAAACCACACATAATAGTGGCAATGAGAGTTGCATATGGGATTCTGGTGAGGCATGCATCACATACACCTGTAAAAAATCTCAATTATAATAGGAATAGTAGTTCAGGATAAATTACTTTTTTCGGTTTCAATATATGTTTGTACAGAGAAAACACTCTCTTCTGATCTACTTCGAGCAACGTCAAAGGAGGTTTCTTGAATAGGTGCACGACGATAATTATTCATAATTGTTTCAATAAGGTGAAATTACTCATGATATTAACTAACCACACCTTTAATGAGGAAAACCAGATAATTTGTGATAAGATAAAGTGTTAATCTTACCCATCTTGTAAACAAATTTGATAAGTAATCGGATCCTTATAAACAACAGTTAGTAGAGGACCATTATCTGAGGTAAATGACTCTATTCTCCCATAATTAGAGCAAATCGACGTGAATGCAACAGATTCTTACGTAAATAACAACAATTTTCTAATTGTATTGTTAAAGAATACTGCAATATGAATATATCTGTCATCGGTATTCTGTGGTTCCCACATTATCTCTATATTAAATATAAAGATAAAGAAAAATCTTTATTTACTGATATGAAGTTAGCCACAGATAATGACATCATGACATGCAGACCGTCGACGACGAGATAGAGAGGAGATGTTACGCAACGTTGCCAAAGCGCATTGTATTCTCAAATTTGTGTTACCTTTGATATTTCACTTGATTCCATTGTTTGTATAACATCATTTCTCGGAAAATAATTTAAGTGCTCATAATTTTATCCGCCGAACAGAATACGAAAAATGGAAAAAAAAGTCGCGGATTTATTTCATAGAGATCCAAACCGAAAATCTCGAAAAATAGTTAGTAATCCATAGAAAAATTTAATGCAATGTGCTTATTCAAATGCTTTAAAACAATCAAACGTGAACAAAAAATAATTATCAATATAAGAACATTATGATAATTATTTTCGTGATATAATTCTTTGGAATATAGTGAAATATTTATAAATATTACATATTGTTTCATCCCGAAGGTACATTTCTTATATATATTTCTTCGATTCAATATCCTCCACATCAGGGTAATAAAAATTTTGGAATATTAATGATGTTTGGCCACACCGCGCGACAATTTCACTCTATTTCGTGATTGACGCTCTGCACGTCATAATATGTAGGTGGAAATTCGTGGAACACTTCCAAACATTTCAAAGCATTTAATAATCCATAGCATAGCTCCAGACGAATCCACGGGTTTCTTTCTCTATGTCTGAATTCTGACTTTTCAACTTGTCTGCCCATTAGAAAAGAATTCTTCGGTGACATGTTTGTCACTTTTTCAAGAGAGACAAAAGATTCAGAAGAATAACTGAGAATAGTTGGTGATTTATGACCAAAGAGAAGTTGGCAGGTAGAACGGAGATACCCGAATGGCCAGTGGCGTTGCAGAAATTGAATGCTTCAGTGAATTCGATGAGATCCACTCAGCTTATGTTCAATACTATGGGAGTTGTTGTAACTTGTTTATTCTGTAATATGTGAACTAGTCTGAACTGACGGTATATCCAAAAAATGTATATAGCTGCTTACGCACACTTGAGCTTCTCCAAAATATAATCAGATGTTTTTCTATAATGATTGTGAAGAATAATTTCTCACACTGCTGGAGAACGAAAACAATTTTTTTAACAAATATTACTTGCACATACAGCAGTGGTGATGAAATTTATATAGATGTTTTTTGATGGCAAAGAAAAAAGTTTTTTATAAATTAAGTACTTGAAGTTGCCAGGAAGAAATACCAGAGTATTTTTTTTTATTACTCCGTCAGTTCGGATAAGGTGTAACTTTCATCATATTGAACATAAACTGAGTGTATCTCATCGAATTTAAGGAAGCTTTCGATTTCTGCGACGCCACTGGTCATTCGGGTATCTCCGGAACCTTTACCTGCTCGCACTACCTGCCAACATCACAGTCACATTGGTTTGTTTATTTATGTCTCTATCTCTCTCTAGCCAGCTGATTCCATTCATTCGGTATTCTGGAAAACAGCAAGTGCATGCAAGTCATGCAATCTTGCTGACGATTACTGATGTACTTAAGTCCTTCTGAAATATTTTAAGGATTCTAAAATTTTCTATTGATTTCATGGAAGTGATATAACCAGAAAAAATCATGTTTTGCGACCTAAAGAAGGAGGATGTGCTCATGCAAGTTCGTGAAAAGTTGAGAAGTGACAAAATAAAGTTGTGGTTGGAACCCTATTACAACGAAACAAAGGGACCTGTTCAGGAGGAACTTAAGGTAATGAGTTTATTACGATTATCATGCAAAGTGTTAAAGCTATTTATTATTTCAGAGATTAGCACAAGACTTTTCTGCTAGTTTGAAGATTGACTATGATTCCTGCTTAGAAGTCATAACTGATTTGCAAGAAAGTTCTGTTGAAAATTTGAAGCAAAACACGAGATACAAAGAAAGTGGACAGGCATGTTTAAAAATAAAAATTCTACATCAACAAAGTCCCCCAAAAATTATTCGCAAGGAACTACTGCTGACTATAAAAGCATCTGAGCTTAAAGCTTTAATCTGTCAAGAATTAACAGTTTCAGATAATGGGTAAACCTGAAATAGCTATAATATTTTTGAATATTTAAAGAAAATGTTCAAACATTTCACTAGAGTTCAATATGATGCTAGTTTTATTGAATATCGTCATTGTTCATACTTTCAGGTTGAAATTGATTTCCTCAGGAAGAGTGTTAATAGACGATGATTCTTTATTAACTCAAGGTGTCAAACATGGAAGCATGATTCTAGCCATCATTGTGGGGGATAACCAGACTGAAATGAAAGAAAATGAGGAACAAATCAAAGAATTGGAAGCAATTAAATCGGATTCAAAACTTTTAGCTTTGGATGATCAATATTTAGAGGTGATTGGAAAATGTGAAGTATAAAATTTCTCTTATAGTTATCATGCTTCATACAATTATATTCATTTCTTAGAATTTATAGATATAGTTATCAGTATTTTATTTATTCATTTTGTACTTATTGATGAATGGACGATTGTTTCTTCTAGTTGATGGGAAGTCTGTAATGAATATGATTTATTATTATATATATTATTGAGAGTTTCTCATTCAAATTTATGTTCAGCTCTACTCACTTCATATCGAAAAAATTAATATGGTATTTTGTTCAAAGTATATTTTTATTGCTTTAGTTAGAAGACCAATTTGGAAATACTATCAGAATGCCTCCTGCTGAGAAGGAATGTCTTGTAATTGCAATGACTTTACAAAGAAAAGGAGAGACTGCAATGAAAAGGGGGGACTATTCTAGAGCCCTAGTGATGTTTTTAGAAGCAGATCAGGAATATAAGTATGACTAGATATTCACATTAAGCAGCATTTATATTATTGAGAAATGAAAAAATCTTTGTAGATTTCACTCTCAACAAAATTGAGACATCAATAATTTAATGAGACAAAATAGATTTTAGGAAAATATAGAATTGTTTTTTCAGGCAGTGCAATTCTAAATGGTTGGCCGCAGTTGATAATTATGGTTTGCTCGATTTAGATATAGCCTGGTGTTACTTGTGTCTCCACAGCGTTTCCAATTTACCTGATGCTAAAGAAAGGCTGGGTCGTTGTGAAGATGTTTTCAACAGAACATACGGTCGCAATTTTGAACGAGTTGTATCTGTGAAAGGACATTCAGGTTAGCATCATCATCTTTTTTTCCCTGAACTGGTTTCATAAAATATCAGATTGTCTATACAGGGTGGTCCAAGTAGTGATATTAGTAAAAATTTTTAGATTCCTCCAACCTGGGGGTATTCAAAAATTTTTTGTAGTTTTTTTTAACTCAAAAACTACAAAACATCTCGTAACATACATGGGGTATTTTTGGATGCCCCCAGTTGTGAGGAATCTAAAAACAATTTAATGACGTCACCACTTGGACCACCCTGTATATTTTTCTATACTATACTAATTCTACACTAATTAAATAACTACAACACGTTTCTTGAGCGTATGTTCTAGGAAACAGCCTGCAATCGTTTTACCCAATCTGTAATTTTCGATTCGAAAATGGTCTAAACGACTAAGGTGGATTAACTGATGACAGATTAGATGTGAAAATCGATTCTGTTTGACCAGCCAGCTGTAGGCACGATAACTTGAGAAAGGACATCCCTAGTGACTTGAAACTTTCAGAGTTGGTTGCGTATTGAAAAGCGGCGGTTGAGTTCGTCAACAGACAAAATTGGCCCAACGGTTGCGGAATCATTGGGCGGATTTTACCCATTTACGAATTCGACCTTCGTTATCAAGCCCTAAACCTCTACAAACATCGAGATTCTAAGTTGTTTCACTCGTTAGTCTGGAAGATACGACTTAGTTCAGAAGATAACTAAATATTGAATATTTGAAAAAAAAAAAATTTCCAAATTATTCTAATTAATTTGGAAATTTTTTTTTTTTCAAATATTCAATATTCAGTTATCATCTGACCTAAGTCGTATCTTCCAGACTAACGAAAGAAACAACTTATAAACTCGATGTTTGTAGAGGTTTAGGGCTTGATTACGACGGTCACGATCATCACGAAATTTTGCACAAAGTTGTCCATCCTCATTTCCAAGCTAGCTGCCAACTTTCATCATGATTTAAAAAGCAGTTTTTCAGTTATTTTGGAAAAAAATAACGATATCTTGAAAAACCGCGATATTTGACATATCTTTTCACAATATCTTCAAAAATTGTGATTGTATCGAACTGAAATTTTGTACACGGCTATGAACTATGCAACTCAAGGTACTACCATAATTTTTTCTGAATGTAATGAATAGTTCCCGAGAAAAAAAATTTATTGGAAAAAAATTTTGAAAGAAATTTTTTTTTAAATTGACAGCACGATCCCAACAAAATTTCGCAAAAAGTTGTGAGAACTTACGCTCCAACTAACTGCCAAGGTTCAATCCAATCGCTTCAGTAGTTCTCGAAACATCAGTTAAATAACCTCAAAACTTCTCCTGACTACAACTCAGAAATAATTCGACCGATTATGCCCATTAACGAACTTAAACTTCGCATTTTGAAATGCAATAAACCCTCAAATTTTCAAGTCGATAGATTTCTCCGTACGCCCGTAATCGTGCGTACGGACGGACGGCCGGACAGAATCGATTTTGACACCGGATTCGTCATCAGTGAGTCCAACCTAGTCGTTTGAGACTAGTTTCGGCGCAAAATTCGAAAATTGCAGACATTTGAACAACACGATAGCCCGCTATTCCACTAAAACATGCGTGCAACGAGGCATTTTAACATGTTGGAACACACACCACATGATATGTGTCCCTACATGTTAAAAGGTCTTGTTCTTCTTTATCGCCGTAAGTATCGGGGTTACTTCTGGTGTTAGAGAACAGTGCAAATTTCATGTCTGATTATTTCTGTTGAAAAGCTGTGTATTAATTTATTTTTGCAGGAAACGAAGAAGCTTTGGTAATGAGATTACATTTACTGCAAGCAATTATTTTATACCATCAAAATAAAAGGAACGAGTCCTTGAAAATGTTTCAAGTTGTTGAACACGAACTGAATAGTTTGAAAGTGGATGAACATAGTATTCTTCGTCTCGTAGAATTAGGTAGGAATTTTTTATTCCCAAACATGGTAATATTTGGGTTTCAACAAGTGGAAATCGAAATAAGATGTGCGCATACTCCAACAGTGCTACTTAGGGATCATCGTCAGATTGTACGGAAGCCTAATATTAGATTTGAGTGATGGTATCTTGATTCATCCGAGATGGTTAATTTTGACTTGAAAATGAAGTACATAAAATAATGATCGAGTAATATCATGAATTCTGTCGTGTGTTTGGTTAGTTTAGTTTAATTCAGCACACTGCCAGTCCAAATCAGAAGAAATGAAATTTTGGGATGGTAAACGTTTGATTTTCGTCTTATGATTTGTTTAGGTCGTAGGTTAGGTTAGTTTAATTTAGGACAGTATCAATCCAAATCAGAAAATAAAACAGTGGCGTCTCATAATTGAATTTAATGAAAAACATACCACCTATACTCCATTCACTTTAATAAACTATCCCGGTTGGCCATGATTTAGGTCTATCAAGTTTTTTTACTCAAAACTGACGCAGGTTGGCACTCGTGAAATACCGTCAATGTCAAAATAATTCTCAGCGACGTTGCCAAATGCCAATGCCAATTTCTTCTCTCAATCTCAACATAATCATCACGCTTGGAAACTAAATATGCCGAAGGTAGTTCCAAAGAAGCAGAGAAGGATCAGGAAGGGATATGTAGAATTGAAATCTGTTTTTTCTGATGGTGACCCTGATAATTTGGGATCAATAATTTATCACAAGCTATCCAACATTTTCATACTGGGGTATTTCAAGTTGTGCAACAAGGTACTTAAATGTCTTCTGTAGGCTTATTTCTTGAGAATTTCGAAAAGTAGGGAATTTCCATAGGTTTGTCTGTTCGTTTAGAAGTTACTGCAGGGTTCGAATACTTCTATTTTTTTTCGAATGAACTATCACTCTATCCATTATTTTTCAGTAAAATTTCAACACTCATCGATTCATGATTTCCCTACAAGAAAATAGCATAACTGAATCTTTCAACCATGTTTATGCACGTGAAATATTTCCAGTGTTAACAGAGAAAAAAGTTTTTTCAACATTCGCCAGGTCTTTGGAATTATTGAATTCACATAATATTTTTTCGAATTCATTATTTTCCCAAAGTAAATTCACATTTTGAAAAATACGTAATTACTACGACCTCTTGGTAGAGAGGACAACGTTCTGTAGTTATCTGACAAGAAAATGACTATAACCTAACATTTCCAAAATATACACGGTGAAATGTGTCAGAATGTCATGGCCAACCGGGATAGTTTCTAAAAATGAATGGAGTATATATCTTCTTCGAATAAAAATAGTGCTGAAGGGCCCTTATTTAAGTGAATAAGTTTTAATAAGTGTTAAGACATATTCTTGTTATATTCAATGTACTTCTCAAGTTATATTCTATACAAACTTGTATGGAAGAAACTGAAATTTAAATAATATGACATTCCAGTGGCATCAGATTTATTCTGCAGTCTGGGGTGGCTCCCTAAATGACACTGTTGGAGCATGCGCACACTTGTAGCGAAACCCAAAGATTACCCCGAATATAACATAATCACAAGGAGGAATATGTGTCGATAAATCAACAAATATTCCACCTTGATCAGAGCTAATCATCCAGCTATGAACGTCATGCACATCGATCAAGGTATTCTGCACCAGAAGGTGGGATTCGCAAAATGCTCCTGAAAGATGGCGCGCTGTACGTAGTTATACTGCTGCCGTCCATCTGAAAGGTGATAAGTATCGAGATTCCCTCTGCGGTTTTATCCAAAGTAAGTTGACCTGACGATCAGTAATAACTGTGAAACAGCTGTAGTCATTTTCCTTGGATCCGCTACTTCGCTATAGATGTTTTGGTTGGTTGGATGATAAGCTCTGATCAAGTTGGAATATTTGTTGATTTATCGACAGATATTCGACCTTGTGATTATGTTATATTATTATTACTGGAGCTCTTTCTTCTCCACTGATCCAATTCCTATTACCACAAATGTTTTTTAGGTTACAATTTAACTGATGCTAAGAGAGGTTTGAGGGCCACGAAAGGGGATATCAATCAAGCTGCAGTTTACATAACTGACATGAAAGAGAGAGAAAAAAGGCAGAAAGCTAACGAACTTTTGCAAAAGTAAGATTCTTCAGTTTTGCATTAATATTATAATTTTGACTGAAAATATTTTAGAGAAAAAAAAAAGTTAGGGCTATGCGATGACGGTAAGCAATACGTTGAACCCAATTTTCTTCAGATACTTGTTGGAATGGGTTATAACAAGGAGGCTGCGAGAATCGCCTTGCAAAAAACTAACAATATCATTACGAATAGCATTCAGTACATTCAGGATAATCCGTTACCCGGACCTAGTGCATCTAACCTGAGCAGGAAAGAACTTGCAGAATTGGTGAAAGGTCATTTACCAGAAGTGAGTACCATCAGATTTCACTGCTTTATTAACTATTCTTCATTCACTGAACACTAAAGTCAGCCAGTAGGCCTTGGAATAGGTCTACCTAGTTTTTGTAATTAAAACTGGGCCAGGTTGGCACTTGTGAAATCTCAAGGTCGAAATAATTAGTTGTAAATTCTGACATATCAGCTATGTTCGCGGGTTCGGTTCCTAACCAGTTCCGTACCGAACGCATGCGCAGTTCCTGCACTGTTGGAAGAACTAGGGGTTCTAGATTAGTTCTATTCTAACATAACCGGGTCTGGCCGACAAATCACTGAATATTTGCCCATATAAGTACTTAAACAAGCAATTCTTGTACTTATATGTACAGAGTGGGCAAAATTCGTTGTCTACTGAACTGATCTCGAGAACTATAGCAGCTAGAAGAAAACTGATAACGCATTCTCGAGCTCTTTTTTCCTGACTAATCCGAATCTGAAAACAGATCCAGCTTATCGTTCATAGAATTTGAGTTATGAGCGAAAATTGAAAATATGTCATTTTCAATAATGCTTAGTAACTCGCTTGTTAGAACTCGTATTCGAAATCTGTTGACACATTCTACAGGCACTTTTTTAGGAGTAATTCAAATATAATATGACTGAATTCTTTAATCCAGCCATTTTCGAGAAATGGAAAGGATTTTGGATCTTTCAAATGTAAACTATAGTCGGAAGTTGTTTTTTCTTGCTTCAAAATTTTTGCTGATTTCAAAACTGTATCATATGTCGCTCTTTAGATGAATGTAACATGAGAAAAAGGCCAATACTTTTTTCCCGCTTTTCTATTCACTGTTGAATTATTATAAGTAGGTAGGCGTTACCATAGCGACCATTGAATATGCATTATACTCCATTCACTTTTATAAAGTAGCCCAGTTGGCCATGACATCCTGACAGATTTCACCGTGTATAGTTTGAAAATGTTCTTCCATACAAGTTTGTATAGAATATAACTTGAGAAGTACATTGAATATAACAAGAATATGTCTTAACACTTATTCACTTAAATAAGGGCCTTTCAGCACTATTTTTATTCGAAGCAAATACATACTCCATTCACTTTTATAAACTATCCCGGTTGGCCATGACATTCTGACACATTTCATCCTGTATATTTTGAAAATGTTAGGTTATAGTCATTTTCCTGTCAGATAACTACAAAACGTTGTCCTCTCTACAAAGAGGTCGTAGTAATTACTTATTTTTCAAAATGTGAATCTACATTGGGAAAGTAATGAATTTGAGAAAATATTATGTGAATTCAATCATTCCAAAGACCTGGCGAATGTTGAAGAAACATTTTTCTCTGTTAATGCTTCACGTATATAAACATGGTTAGAAGATTCAGTTATGCTTTTTTCTTGTACGGAAATCAAGAATCGAGTGTTTTGGAATTTTACTGAAAAATGATGGATAGAGCAGTCCGTTAATTTGCGATAGTTCATTCGAAAAAAATAAAAGTACTCGAATAACCTGGCAGTAAACACTTCTAAACGAATGGACGGACCTATGGAATTCCCTACTTTCCTAAATTCTCAAGAAATGAGCCTACAGTAACAGTTCTCGGGAATCTAGGTGAATGATACATACACTGGATTGGATCAACATATTTCTGAACAACTGGGATACAGCTTAGCTTCAGTCTATTATCATTGGTTGTAATGACAAGATATCTGGATAAATTATCCATGTAAACTAGCTATCATTCAGTATTCGAGTCAAAAGCAAGATAGGGAATTATGTTTTATGGACATACTTTGAGTAAACTCAAATATTCAATTTCCAGAAAAAGCAATTCCTAAAATATTAGAAAAAATAGAACTGAATGAGATATTGTATAATTCATGTTATTTTCATGCATACAATTTCAATGTTCTGCCAAGATAGGATATACCAAGTTCATTTTCAGTGTACTACTTCCTATCGAAACAATTCCACGAAATATATAATGTTTGAAATTATTCATTAAGGAATTTGTTCAATTCAAACATGACAACCTACTTAAGGCTCAATACAATACAATCAAAGCGAAATGTTAATTTATTAGTTTATTATGGCTAAAGCTGAATTGTTATTTGTTATTGAAAGAGACTAAAGAGAGCAGAAATTGGCAACGTCGTGTCGAATTATTTTGACATTGTCGATATTTCAGGAGCGCCAACCTGCCTTGGTTTTAGTTACAAAAACATGATAGAACTAAATCATGGCCAACTGGGCTACTTTATAAAAGTGAATGGAGTATATATATAAATATATATATTATTATATATGTCGTTCTGGATATTTCTCGAAAAAGACTTCAATTGCAACTCGGCTATTTCCATTCGCATGAATTTTTCGTAATTTGGAATATTTCGGACCATTAGTGATAATAAACAGATTTGCTGTTGGCGAATGAAGATAAGCGCTACTTCCTCTGGTGACTATCCGGGTAACCCAGGGTTCAGACATTATCATTGACAAGTTAAAAGAAATGTTAAGAAAATTAGAAAGTTTATGCATTTTTCTTGGCGTTTGTGTGATTTTACAAGTGCTGTTACTGAGGAAAAGCAAACTCAAATGTCCCTTCCCATAGATTTCCATAGCCCGGTAAAGAATTTCGAGTTAGGGTGAAAGAAACTTCCTTTAACAAGTCGGTCCTGAAAGTGTTGAAGAATCGATAACAACCAACAAACAAGATTTATGAGTCTGTTACCTGCATTTTACCGATGATGATCATTTTTATAATGATGACTTCCAGAAATCTGCCTGTTGAACTGATCATTAAGGAACAACGTAAATGTTCTAGTGATAGAACTGACTATTGAAAAAAAAAGAGTCTAAACAAGGATATATCTGGTGATGAATACTGTTCGCTCAAAGTGCTTCTGCCGATGGAAGCAAAGTTGTACAAGACTCATTTATTACAGCTTTTTCAAGACCAGTCATATGAGTGTTGGAAAATTTATTTGTCAATCCATAATGAATAAGGCTCACGGTAGAAGTAGCATTAGTTTCATCTGAATGTATTCATTTTATTCACCATATATATATTTAGTTTAGTTATGAGTATTTGTCCATTATTCCAGAAAGTATGTTTTACAATACTATCTGTTTTTCAACTATCAAGACAGCCTAAGAAACCCACCAAAGTCAATCTTGCCATTTGGATCTGAAATACATAATATTAAAATACTGTCTAACCTTGAAGATACCCCCGTAATTTTAGGGTTGCTACACTGAATTAGATTGAAGGATGATACATATCTACTTCATAACAATGGAGTATTACTCTCAGTAATACTCTCGTCAACTATAAAAATCTAAAAAGTCTTTGAATAAATCGTGAAATCAAAAATTATCAAACCAAACACTAACAAACAGCACAAAATGGACTATCAAAACAAAATCTATGTCTGTATGTAAAGTTCTAAAACTGGCCACCGTGGCACTGCAGTCTTAAATTCAGACGCCAATTGCTTATCTTAAGAACTATGACAAATTAACCAAAGAAATATTTATTCAGCAATCGCTGATTCCAATCATAGAGGCACAAGTTCACACATCATGTAATATTCATGTAAATAGCGACATATGATACATTTTTTAAATAAGCAAAAATTTTGTAGCATGACAAGAGAACTTTCGACTATAGTTTACATTTGAAAAATTCAAAATCCTTCTCATTTCTCGAAAATGGCTGGATTAAAAAATCCAGTCATATTATATTTGAATTACTCCTAAAAAAGTGCCTGTAGAATGTATCAACAGATTTCGAATACGAGTTCAAACAAGCGGGTTATTCAACATTTTTGAAAATGACCATTTCTCAATTTTCGCTCATAACTCAAGTTCTACGAACGATAAGCTGGATCTGTTTTCAGATTCGGATTAGTCAGGAAAAAAGAGCTCGAGAATGTGTTAACAGTTTTCTTCTAGCTGCTATAGTTCTTGAGATCCCTTCAGTAGACAACGAATTTTGCCCACCCTGTACTATTCTTAGTAGGTAAGGAGAATCGGTTCGTTATTGGACCCGCGAACATAGCTATGCTTATCAATGGTTCGGTTCAGTTACATATACTGATATAGAAATGAGGTGAATACAAAGGCGCGCTTTTGTTTCCCAATGTTGAGTATATCGCTAGAATCGGTTTTCCAATGAAAGTGGCACCATTTGGAGTTTACGACCGGTCGTCAAGGCAAAAGTCTGTCTGAATTGACGTTTCATTTTTAAGCAAAATGCTACTATTACTGGGGAAGAGGAATTTCAGAACAAATTCGACATGATAAGGTTCGCGATGATATGAAATATTCGGTTGGTTCCTGAAAAAAAGGTTAATTACGTAATTTGATTTATGAAAAAGCTATCTTTTTCTCAGAATTCAAGTATTAACACTCGTTCTACTCAATATACTCTCTTCCAGATGATAGCAGCTGGTTTCGAGTCTGAAATGGCTACATTGGCTTTATATAAGCATGCGGGAAATGTATATAGAGCTGCTGAAGATTTGTTGAACAACAATGGCATTATAGATTTGGAGTCAACAGGTCTGACCGAAGAGGAAGGTAAGTGATTGTTCTACTAATTGTTCTTACCAACAAGTTTTATGAGGATAGTTATTTCCAATAAAATAACGTCAGTTGGTATATTAACTCATATTTTAATCCATCCATGATTCGTGTTAATCAAAAGTCATCATCAAATACTCTGCCTTCAGATAAACTTGTTGATATTCTAGTATCAAAGTTGAGATTAGAAAGAGAACAAGAAGACGCTAAAAATCATCACAAAAATGAAGCATACAACCGTTTGGTGACTGATATGAGTACCGAAGAAGATCTGGATTTGTCTCTCCAACAAGAAGAACAATTTTTGAAAATGTTTTTAGATCTTCTCCAAAATTGATCACGTTAGTCTGGCACTTTTTCCTTAGGATATGAATAATTTTTAAGAATTTTCGAATATTTCTTGTACCTCGAAGCAGTTGAAGTTTCACTGAATTATATACTTACTAGACTTAGTGCATGATTTGAATTTCATAGTTTTATATTGATAAGAAATATATTTTCGCTCTACATCTGTCTTTAATTGATCAAATGAAGTTTTCAGTGAAGTCGCACGCAGTTTCATCTACAAAATGAAATCCATTCACTTTCACAAAGTCAGTTGCTAGGCTATGGAAGTTTGACACATTCCACACAATAGGTTTGTTCGTTGTACCTACATGAACTACACTAACTCCACTGATACTGTTCGGTGTGTTTTGTTGTAAACTTGCACTCTGTTCGTTGCGAAAATATTTGCAGTCAGTGTAGTCACAGATGACGTGTGCAGGGCATAGAGTGAGCTTATCCTCTGTGATGATTATGCGTAAATATAACTAATAATCATAGACATCTGTGGTTGTCTCTGGATACTGTTTTGACGAGATTTGTTCTCTATGTGTGGTAATTTTTGGACGAAATTAGTTTTCGTCATATCGTTATTTGAAATAGAATTTTTGTCCGTGACGGCTTATGAAAAACTTCACGACAAATCTACATCACCTCGAAGTAGTAGCGAAAACACGAGAAGCCTAGAATTCTGTATCTGGTGGATTGCGTAAAATCATCTATCATATATTTTTATTCTGTGAGAATCATAGAACATATTGAACTACACTTAAGCTAGCTTTTGTGCTAGGGCATCACGTGATCGTCGTCAGCCAATAGGGTGAATCTCTCGGCCAATAGGATGAATCCCCGATTACCCAAATACCCGAATCTCCCTAGCTCTAAAGCTACCTTTTGTGCTAGGGAGATTCGGGTATTTGGGTAATCCTAGATTCATTCCTATTGGCCGACGACGATCACGTGATCGTCGTCAGCCAATAGGGCGAATCTCTCGACCAATAGGATAAATCCCCGATTATCCAAATACCCGAATCTCCCTCGCACAAAAGGCACCGTTAGAACTAGGGAGATTCGGGAATTTGGGTAATCGGGGATTCATCCTATTGGCCGAGAGATTCACCCTATTGGCTGACGACGATCACGTGATCGTCGTCGGCCAATAGGAAAGAATCTCCGATTACCCAAATACCCGAATCTCCCTAGCACAAAAGGTAGCTTAAAGGGGCCTTCTGTGCGATGGAGATTTGGGGAATCGGAGATTCGGCCTATTGGTCGAGAGATTCACCCTATTGGTCGACGACGGTCACGTGATCGTCGTTGGACAATAGGAAGGAATCTCCGTTTACCCAAATCTCCCTAGCACAAAAGGTAGCTTTAAGGGGCCTTTTGTGCGAGGGGGATTTGGGTAATTGGAGATTCATCCTATTGGTCGAGAGATTCTTCTTATTGGCTGACGACGATCACCTGATTGTATTCGGCAAATAGGGAAGAATCTCCGACTACCCAAATACCCGAATCTCCCTCGCACATAAGGTAGCTTAATAGCGGATTTCACAAAGCTCTGATTAACGTGATTGTTCTGATCAAGACAACTCTATGTTCAATTTCAGTTCATTTTTAGCAATACCACAGAATATCAAAGCGTTGATCGGATGATCAAGTTTTGTGAAACCCACGGTAAGTCCACTCATTCAGTTATCTGTGACTACACTCAGCTGTACTGAGAATTGGAAATCAGTGGAGTTCGTGTAGTTCATGCAGGTACAACGAACAAACCTTGTATAATTGAAAAATGTGAGGTTGAAAACATTTTCCTGTCAGATAACTAGGCGGCTTTGTCAGTTCTGGTAAGAGGTCGTAGAAATAGGTCTCCTGTATGTAAAACGTTATATCATATTTTTATATTTTCTCAATCTATTTCCATACAAGATCTTAATGTATGACATCACAATATATAATCTAGACGCAAATTCAAATTATCATACGTCATAGCATGATTATACAATTGATACAGCCAATGCAGTCTATTGGCTTGGTTGAGTGGAAGGTACATGAGAAGAGAGGGAGTGGATATGACACGTTACGTCACAGAACGCCGTGAGTGTTTCGATCGTTTAAACTACCTATAACAAATAAGATAACTTGCAAGAGACCTATTACGTATATATAACTAAACCAAACTATAGTCTCTGATGAAAATGTGCAGGAATTGAAAATTTCTCGCCGAATAATTTGGGCCTTGACAATATTTCACGAATGCCAACCTGACGCAGTTCCACTTAAAAGTTGAAATGTCTCGAAATTATCCAAAGCCTACTAACTGACTTAAGAATAGAGTATAGTGATTATAAATTCTTTATCTTACACCATGGTGTTCTGATTTCAAAGTTAGGTATTCAAACGTACTATACTTGTTCCAAGATTTTTAATCCTTTCAGTATCAGCTATTACTCAAATTCGAATGAAAAACTTGTAAAAAAAAGTTCAAAAAGCACTGCCGTGAAGGCAGCAACTTTTGCGCGCATGTTCAATGTAGATGACCGCTTCAGCAACGAATTTGAACGTGCGCGCGTACCAAATTTCAGTTCGATACGATCATAAGTTCTGGAGATATCGGGAAAAAATATGTCAAATTTCGAGGTTTTCTTCTCGATATCGTTGATTTTTTCGGTATTACTCGAGAAATACTGATTCAGTCCTGATTAAACTTCACAGCTAGTTTTAAGATGCTAAAAGACAACTTTGTGCAAAATTTCGTGATAATCGTGTTATTAGAACAATTTGAAAAAAAAAATTTATATGATTTTCTCATCATATCATCCTCATTAAATTCTGTATGAAACTTCGAACTGTTATTTTCGATGAAGTACTGAATTTCAATTCGATCTGATCTGTATTTTTGGAAACATTGGAAAAATAAAATTTTGATTGGGTATATCTACGGAATCATTGGGCGGATTTTACCCATTCACGAATTCGACCTTCGTAATTAAGCCCCAAACCTACTCTACAAATATCGAGTTTCTAAGTCGTTTCTTCCGGAAGTTATTGTGTTTACGGTCAGCCTAACGGCCGACTGCGTAAACACAATAACTTCCGAAAGAAACAACTTAGAAACTCGATATTTGTAGAGAAGGTTTGGACCTTAATTACGAAGGCCGAATTCGTGAATGGGTAAAATCCACCCAATGATTCCGTAGATATACCCAATCAAAATTTTATTTTTCCAATATTTCCAAAAATACAGACCAGATCGAATTGAAATCCAGTACTTCAACGAAAATAACAGTTCGAAGTTTCATACAGAATTTAATGAGGATGATATGATGAAAAAATCATATAAATTTTTTTTTTCAAATTGTTCTAATAACCCGATTATCACGAAATTTTGCACAAAGTTGTCTTTCAGCATCTTAAAACTAGCTGTGAAGTTTAATCAGGACTGAATCAGTATTTCTCGAGTAATACCAAAAAAATCAACGATATCGAGAAGAAAACCTCGAAATTTGACATATTTTTTCCCGATATCTCCAAAACTTATGATCGTATCGAGCTGAAATTCAGTACACTGCTGTGAAATTAGAAGGTCAAAGTGTGAGTATAATTTTTTTTGGATATGATGAATGGTTTCCGAAAAAAAAATTTTTTTGTAAAAAAATTTCGAAAAAAATTTTTTATAAAATTTATTGACAATATGATCTTGACGAAATTTAGCTCAAAGTTGCGCGTCGTTATACTCCACCAAACTGCCAAGTTTGAATCCAATCGCTCAAGTAGTTTCTGAAATAAAAAATAAATAACTTCAAAACTTCAAATGCCTATAACTCCGAAACTATTCGATCGATTTGGCCCATTAACGAACTTAACCGCGGCATTTCAATGCGCGACCTACCCTGAAAGTTTCAAGTCGCTAGCTCACTTCGTTCGACAGTTATCGTGTCTACGGCCGGCCGGACAGAATCGATTTTGACACCGGATTCGTCATCAGTGAGTCCAACCTAGTCGATTGAGACCATTTTCGGCTCAATCATCCAAAATTACAGACATTTGATCAAAACGATAGCACGCTGTTCCCCTAGAACATGCGCGCAAAAAGGAGTTACTTAGAAACTCAAACAAAGTATTATATCATCGATATAATTACAATCAAACTGTTAACAAAGAACAAAAGAAGTAAAAAGATACAAAAAACCAAAAAGTTATCTTCTAAAAGTGATGATATCAAGGCCAGTAGCGAATACCCTGTTCAACAATTCATCCACCATTCTTTTGACTGGTGCGTGCTCATCATCCCAATCAATCTCAACTTCGGCAAGTTCGACCTTATCGATAGAGTCCTTCGAGCCACACAGGCACTCCTCCCAAACTTGTATAACTTCAGCAAGTTTGATTTTATCGATCGAATCTCTTGAGAAGCAAGAACAAGAGCTCAATTTTTGAGAAATGGTGTCAGCGGCCTCTGCACGCTTCAAGACTTCCAAGGGGATCTCCTCAACCGTTCTCATCATTATGTTGCAGAGGGATATGTGATATTTGAACTCCTCCGTCTGAGACATGACATCTTTGAGGATATCATCTAGCATAAGTCCAACGTACAATCTTACTTCGCTAGATGTCATTGCAGAAAATGTGGCTGGTGTTTTAATTGGTCCTTTCTGAGTGAAGTAGTAGTCCTGAAATTGATGGTGTGACGTTACTTAATGTTCGAACATCCGTTACTGTTCAGATGAAAGCTATTTAACGTTCAGTTAAAAGATTATGTTGAGACATAAGTTATTGTTCAGTAATAAGTTAATTTTCAGGCGTCAGGTAATGTTCTACCTTGTTCTGCAAAACCACCAATTATTTTTCTAGGAAACGGTGAAAATTCAACAGCATAGATATTGTTGAAATATTTGGAAAATTGCCTGTAATAACATCTTCTGTACTTGGATAACCTTAGCTGCATACTCATAACTAACAGATGTCCCTTGAAGCTAAGGGACTAGTAAAGCAGGTCCAGTAAACCAATAATTTATTCAATGTAACGTCAAGTTTAGATGTCGCCAACTTGTTTGAGAATCTACCTTCAGTCCCTTCTCGATTATGAATATTATGAGAAGAAAACTGCCTCGCATTATTTTAAAAGGGCTTAAATGTTCGATATCTGCTTACTCATAAAACTATCCCTATTATAAAGGGTGTTTCAAATTGCGGTTTTTTTAAGAATAAATAAAATATAGATGCGCACTGAATTCGTCTGGGTATTTTGACATTTAAAGCCGCGTACATAAACGAGAGCTGAGTGGCTTCTGAGGCACTTGTGAGGCAGCCTCGCGTTGTTGAAAGTTGAAATGGCTCGCGACACCGTACTCACTTGCGAGGGAGCCCAATTAACTTGCCCCGCAAGCCGCTCAGCTCTCTTGTCTGTACGCGGCTTAAGAAGTGTAATATATTTTGTCTATGGGTGTGATGTACGACATTCATGAAAATGGCTTCGGACATGATACAACAACGCGTTCAAATTATTGAATTATTTTATGAAAATCAGCGTTTTGTGAAAAGTGTTTTTAGAAAATTATGTGAATTTTATGGTTTACATAATCGTCCATCTCTAAGCACTATTGGTCGAACTATTAAAAAATTTCAAGAGACCGGTTCGGTGGAAGATCAAAAAAGTGAAAAATACAGTCGTAGCGGTCGTGCACGAGAAAATATTGATTTGGTCCGTGAAAGTGTTGCTGAAGGCCCTGGAATGTCCTTTAGACGACGTTCACAACAAGTTGGACTTGGTGGGTCCACAACTTGGCGTATTTTACACAAGGATTTAGCTCTGAAGGCATATAAGGTTCAAATAACACAGGAACTAAAGCCACTTGATCATTTCAAACGTCGTTCATTTGTCAATTTCACCAATGAACAACCAGCTGATTTTTCTCGAAAAATCATGTTTTCCGATGAGGCACATTTTTAACTTGGTGGCTTTGTTAATAAACAAAATTGTCGTATCTGGGATGAGACAAATCCACGAATTATTCATGAGAAACCTTTGCATCCTAAACGAGTCACTGATTGATGTACAGTATGGTCAGGTGGTGTAATTGGACCTTACTTCTTTGAAAATTCTGCTGGTAAAGTCGTAACTGTCAATGGTGATCGATATCGCCGGATGATAAACGAATTTTGTGGCCTGAATTAATGAATATTGATCTAGAGGACATTTGGTTTCAACAGGATGGCGCTACACCTCACTTTGCAAATGACACAATTGATTTATTGAGGCAAAAATTTCCTGGACGAATAATCTCCAGAAACGGTGATGTCAATTGGCCACAAAGATCATGGATGAAATTATTCGTGTCGTTAGTGAGATGGAGCCTCAATTATGTCAAAATGTCATTGAAAATTTTAACTTAGAGTGAACGTCTGTAGTGCTACACGAGGAGGCCATTTGACAGATATTATTTTTCGTATATAAATGTCATAACTGATACTTGAATTACCAATCAAAAGTTTTTGAAAATGAAAGCAAACTATGTATTTTATTTATTCTTAAAAAAAATCGCCAATTTGAACCACCTTTTACTTAGTGGGTAACTAATGATTTGAATGCAGAACACCCACTTATTTAATATTTGACCCACGAACCACCACTGATTCAGACAGAAGTTGATATTAGGAATTAGTTAATATTTGATCAGTTTCTCAACCTCGAATACTTTTTTTGTGTCAGAGTGAGATAATCTGATAAAATTATTTTCCTGCTTAATTTTTATTATATGTGTTGCTTGAAAATTTCGTTGGTATCAATATGAAATCTCCAGTGTATAAGTTCTGAAATATTTTCGACAATATTGTGGAAAAATAGTAAATAAACAGAAAATTGGTTTTTATCATACGTAGGTATATTTATAAGGTGTATTACCGAATCCACTGTGTCCATGCTGCCTTCTTTTAGCATTTCTGCAGCGCTCGCAATGTTATCCAACTGTTGTTTTGATGGTTCAGTTCCGATCTTATTCACGATCTCCTTGACAATTTCTTGGACACTAGCATAGTCGATAAGGGGCGTAATCGTGTCCTGGATGAAATTATTCAAGGATTCTTCATCTAACCTTACTTCTAAGGTATCGAGAATGTTTTTTACGACAGCCTTCACGGCCTCCTCTTTCTTCTTTCTGGAAATGAAATGAATTGGAAATTGTGAGAACAATTAGAATTTATTCAGAAAATTATTAGACTCCATTTACTGTTATAAGTATAGACATATTAAAATCGCTGGACACGGCGTACGAATCCATTTCTGAAGAGTCGAATGGGGATGATGTAGCGAGTGAGAGGTCCGAGAGAGAGATGGATTTAGTTCGGGCAAGAGCATAGACAAGATACACGATACAAATATCCGGTATTCTATAGCACATGAAGAGTGAGATGGAGAATGGCCTAACTTGCACAATATGACGCTGACCCAGAGATTCTTCTTGGTAAATTAGATTACATTGAAGTTTTGAATATTGGTGATGAATGTGATTTATTACTTCTATATGAATATTCAAAATGATAAATCAATATCAATATTTGATAAATGACTCTTTTTCTTTAAAATTTTCTTGGGCTGCTGTTTTCAGGCCTTCAGGGCGGTATTCTTAGCTCCATATTATTTTTTCCTAAGCAGCGTGCAGGCACGCGAGCTGAGCGGCTTCCGGAGCATTTTAATTGGGCTGCCTCACACGTATATACGGGGTTTTGAGTAGCTCGCGAGCCATCCAATACCGTCCAAACTTGCGAGGAAGCCGAATCAATCTGCCTCGAAAGTCGCTCAGCTCGCGTTTCTGTACGCAGCTTTTGAATTTTGTGCAATAAATGGTCTCAAATGATTAGAATGAACTAAATAGTGAAGAAACCTGTGCGAAATTTATTTCTGCGCTCGGACTCATAGCAATTATACATTCATTTAATTTTTTAACGCTGTTTCCAGATTACCGTATTTTACTTTCTTTTTAAATCTCCTCGTACAATTATTGGCATACCACGAATTTACCATTATTCTTTACCAGTGAGCTCGGTTTAAAATAAAAGAAATCAAATTCTATTCAAGAAGCTTACGAAAACACAAAAAAACGAACATTATATCTTCTATATACAGTCTTTACATTCTAATTCAGAATGGAATAACACAAAATCTGCTTTGAAATACTTCCGAAAACGCAAATTTGACTTGCAAAACTTTCGAAAAAAAATATTTGAAACATAGACTTATAATAATTATAGTCTATGGCTTCAAACTGATCTGTCTCATTTTCGACGTATTCTATGGTATCAGGTATTTCCTGATACTTTGTCTCTGCTTCTTCAAAACTTACTTCGGCATTTTTGGTTTCTAAGTGTGATGATTATGATGATATTGAATATAGAAATTGGCGTTGGCATTTGGCAACGTTTCTGAGAATTATTTTGACAGTGCCGATATTTCACGAGTGTCAACCTGCGTCAGTTTTAAGTAAAAAACTTTATAGATCTACATCATGGCCAACCATGATAGTTTATAAAAGTGAATGCAGGATAATTCGATGGCTTTTTCATAGGTACCGTAAATTTATAGTGTCTTGAAACTTTTGAAGCCTAAATAACCCGGTTGTGATCGTTTTCATTGGAGACCATCCACCGGCCATATTTTCATGAAATTTCATTGTTTGATATTATAGGTCATCTCAGAAATAGCTTATGGATTAGATTTCTTCCCAAAATTACCATAAATATATCAACATCAACTAGATCTGTGCGCTACTCACCGTTCACTACCATTAGCCCCAATGGGTGGCAACTGGATATCCGATAACTCATCTTCTCCAATCAATTCAGGGTAAAGATATCCTCTGGCATGTTGGATATCATCGAAGGCATCTTTCTTTACTGTATCAGTTTTTTCTTCATCTGGCTTCTTATCTGCTGGAAATCGACTTTTCGATTTCAGTTTCTTCATTTCTCGCTTCATGTCCTTAAAAAGTGAGACATTAACTGCCATGACTTCATTGTCTACAGTTGGTTTCAATTAATTTGTATCAACCCTGTGAGAGTGATGACAGCAACCCCTAAAACCTTGAACGGGAAGGAAGGTCGCGTGACCCCTTGTTTTAGAGATACATTGTCTGCCTTTTCAAAAACTTTAACTATTTTGTTGTTACTTCCAAAAAATAAAAAATTAAAGAATATAATGGTTACCATAGCATAATAAGGGTTGCAATGAAAAATGAAAATGAGGATGATCACTTTTACTAATAGATGCAACAATAAAATTTCCTAGAATACCATTGAATCCCACGTGCGGAGAAAAACACAAAACTTCCAGATGCCACGATAAACTCTTTTTTCCCAATACTGCTGAATTCGTTATTGCATTTTTCAGTTATTTTTTCACATCTTCAGAATAATTAATTGAAGAAGTACCAACAAAAAACTTTATGACATTTTTGAAAAAGCAAACCTTCAAAACAATAGTGTCACTCAAGTCTCCTTCCCATTTGAGAATTAAGGGGGTGTTCAGTCATTTCCATAGCCTTACGACTAACGTGCTATGGAAATGAGAGTCACTGAAGGTTGCGGGACAATAAAGGCAACTGTTAGGTACATCTCGTCAGGGATATGTGTGGATCGATCTTATTAAGCCAACATAAATTGCACTCAACACTCTATGTCAATACCACCCTTCAACATTTCGGCCCCCATGCAAAATACCAAACGAACTTTGGTTCGTACGGGCACAGAATACCCATGCTGTGGTATGGAGTTATTTTATACTGTTGGTACCTATCAATTTGTATCAACCGTGTGAGCGTGATGAAAGCAACCCCTTAAATCTTAAATGGAAGTGGGAATTGAGTGACACCTCGTTTTGTTCGTTATACCTGCATGACAAATGTTATTATTCACGCGTCACTGACTTCCACTTCGCAGTAGATGAGTGTAGTCACAGATAACAGAATGAGTGCAGTCAGTGTAGTTCAATCTCTTCTATGATTTTGAGCAAATTCAAGATAGGAGAATTGTATGTTTCATTTGTATTCACTATCATTTTTGAAGCCGTAAGATCGTTGTAATAAAGCAAACGAACCTTGACAGAAAGAAGACAATTTCATGCCAGTGATTGCTACCTAGATAACGGATAGAAGCAGAGACAAACAATAGATGTCTATTTATGATCATGATTTATATTTACGCATAACCATCACAGAAGATATCCTCAGTCTCCCCACTGCACTCTTAATCTGTGAATACACTAACTTCCAACATTTCCGCAATGAACAGAGTGCAAGTTTACACTATCCACACCGGTGAACAATAGTGCAGTTTATGAAGACAGATCGAACAAACAGAGTGTGAATGGAGTATATTTATAGTTTGTATTATTTATTTATAAAAGTGGAAACACTTAACTCACATAAAATTTAATTTTTTCTGTATGAACCATAAAACATTTTATGTGCCACCCCCGCATTTTTTGGGTATACAGTGATCACTTACGTCAATTTCTTTTTCTTGTTTTTTCATTATTTCTCGCAATTCCTTCAACTCCTCCTCAATCTCTTCAGTATTACTTTTTCGTTTTTTTACCATTTCTCGTTTTCTGTCCTGATCTGCTATCTGGGAGGCAAGTTCGAGTTTCTCTTTTTTCAACAATCCAAGCAAATCCAATCGGGCTGTATTGTCCCTCAGTGCCTCCGTATACTCTAATTCAGCGTTTTCGAGTTTTTTCTGTCAAAAATGAGAACACCTTGTACCAGAACTTTAGTATAAAAGTGAATTCGAGTAGATTTTTGGTGAACACTACTTGAGCCGGCCACAAACGCTCTGGTCTGTCGGAGAGGTTGACCTGTGCAGGTTTCAGGCCTGGCGCCGTTACATGTATGGTATGGTCGGAGGTCTCGCACACATGCTCATGTTCACCGTAGGGTGCTTCGAGAAAGAATCGAATTTCGCTTCTTCTCCGGTCGCCCGTGCAGGTCGGAGAAACTGCGCAGTGCGCAGGTCTGTTCCAATACCGCTTGACGTGTGCAGGTAGACCTGCGCAAGTCAACCTTTCCGGTAGACCGTAACGCATATGTGGCCAGCATTAGTCGGAGAGCTGATGACACATGTTTCATGACAGTTTTGATTCAAGTTGAAATTTTACATGTTAGTATATATAGGCTGAATGAGTAAATAATCGAGTTTATTTCCGACCTACCTAGTTATACCAGGTATTGCGCATACAAAGAAGTTACGAAAAAATGTTCGTCTCAGCAAAGATGATTCGATATTATAATTTACGTAGAGTAAAAAACAACGAGGAAGGCAATTTTGGAAGAGGTTACATTGAACAAAATCATCCCAAAGTTGCATTTTCAAACACACAATTGATCCGACAATTTACTTGCCATGAATGTAGATAAATTAACGAGGCTCATCCCGGCTCCCTTGATTCCACTCTTTTTTGCATCCTGAAGAATGCTACTTTGGGGTGATTTTGTTTAATGTTACCTACTCCAATATGGTGTTTCTCATTGATTTTTACTCTACGGAAATTGAATTGTCGATAGAATCGTGATTCGTCGTTGAATACGACATTATGACATTCTGACTGCCGTTCTTTGTACCAGTTAGTGAAAGTTATTGCTTTTGGATGTAACTCTACTTATGTTTCTAGGTATAGGTATTCATTTGGTGATCGATAGTTATCAAATGGTAAATGTACTGTAGAAAATTCCAAGGTTTCCAAGAATTGAACAAAACAATATCGGGTACTTTGAATATCGATATTTAGCACTAAGAATAGTGATATAATCATATCATAAAATTGGGAATGACTATGCCTACCTCCCATAAGATAAGTTCATCCCTGTATAAAGATTTAACATCCGCCAACGACAATCGAAGATCGTGTACCATTTTTCTCAGGAGGGCCTCCATCAACTCATTTACTGTATCATCACCAAATGTCTTCTTTTCTAAGTGTTCGTCAATGACCTCCACTCTGAGTATCTTACCAAATTTCAACATCGCCAAGTCTATAATTTGCTGTTTTAGAACCGAAATTTCATTATGCATGTATTTCAGATCAGCTTTCATCCTTGCTAAATGTTTTATATCCACCCTGAAAGATACCACATACAAAATCAAAAGCAACAAGAGAAGGGCAATAGCACTATCAGAGATAAGATCTCATTTGTAAACCTTCATAGAGATGATACAAAGAAGAATTCAATTTCAGCACAGACAACACAACTGAACCCATTGGACGTCCAGCTATAGACATCCACTGGAAATTTGTTTGAGTTGATACTAGTTGGATGTCCAGGGACCATTCACTGAATATCCATTTTGGTTGGAAGTTCATTGGATTTCTATCGGATGTCCAATGTATGTCAATTTTATGTCCATATCCTTTGCTATTGGGTATTCATTAGACATCCAAGGTATATTTAAGACAACAGCCTAATCGGGACTTTGTACTGCATTGGAGTATAAAACATAACCAGATATATTTGATGACTAGCTCTATCTTGGCCGTCCATATTGAAATGTAGTGATCTTGACTGGTGTCACATGAAGTTCGCATGAACCAACCATGCTCCCTATCACTGGATTCACTCAGGTCTTTACTTGCACATTCTTCGGTTCATATCGGAAAGAATCCTTTTAAAACAAGTTTCACTGGATGTGGTTAAATTTGGATGTCCATGATACCAGGTAGCACTTGGATGTCCAAGGTATATACGAATTTCGATGTCCTTTTGACACCAATCCGATGGATATACAATGAACTTCAATGGACATCCAACAACCTAATGGAGAGAAAATGGGCATCCAACTAGTATACGTGTATTGTCTGGAAAGATGCTCAGAATAAAAATGATACTAGAGGATGATGTTCACAGGCCACGCTATCAGAGAAATACATTGGTGAGATACAGAAAGTCACTTTAAAACTCACAAGTGTCTTGATTTGAGTTTCATTGTTTCCGTTTGTAACTCTCCAACTCTCTTATATAGTTTTGTAAGAGTAGATTTGGAGAAAACCAGGCACTCCGAAATGGGCCAAGTTTCCCCTGGACCCTTGATATTCTGTATTTGATCCAAATTCAACATAATTGTACACTCAACTTCATTCAGTTTTTGCTGTTTTTCTCTCTGGAACAATCATTTCGATCATATGAAAACTTATCGTTTGAAAGTATTTTTTTTCTCACCTGATAACTTGTAAGTTCTTCCTGACTAGCTTGAAGTGACAAACTCATAACCCTCAGTTTTTTCATGTTCAACTCAAGATCTTTTTTCCTTCCTTCAATTTCTCTTTGACATTCTTTAACTCCGATTTCGAGCTGATGTCTAAAAACAAACATCGTACAGTTAAATATGACGAGTTAAACAAATCTTCGAGTTTATTACAGAGGCAATAAATCGTGGGCAAGATTATCAGGTATAGTTCTGTTTTAGAGAACCAGAGCGGTCTGGTTTCACTCAAATGCCTATGATTTTGTTATTTTGACTAGAAAATGATAGACAACCCTGTTCCTCCCGACCGAAAACATTATTACTTTCGAAGAAGCAGATCCAGACAATCTTGAAATTTCCAGGTAGATACGAAGTCTGAATATCCACCTATAGGCCAATAGTAAACGCAATAACTTCCAAAAGATACTACTTGGAGACTCGATACTGATAGGGCAGATTTGGAACTCAGTTACCAAGTTCGAATCCGCTCAATGATTTCGTAGGTATATTTTTATAACTGAAACCTTTCAGTGTGCCCGATTTCAAGCGTTTCACTCATACATCATGAAACTTAGATTGAGAATCCGTTTACCTTTCTGAACGTAAAGATATGGTGTTATCGAAAATTTCTTGCTCACAGCCCTTAGGACAAACGTTCAAATCTTGTCTGATGAAACCAAAGTCTCTCGAATCAATGCTTCCGGTATCATCTTCTTCCTCAGATTCAGAACTCGATGAAGACGACGACTCAGAACTTGAATCTGAAAATGAATGCAATTTCTGGGGTTGTGGCAATTGTTTTTACAAACTTGTAAAACGAGTGGTCATTTTGAGAAAGTATTATACCCTTAATTCATCTTGGCCCCATTCAGAATCAGAAAAAATGCAAAAAGGGGTACAGCGCGCCATCTCCCAGGAGCATCTTGCGACTCCCACCCTCGAGTGCAGAATACTTTAATCGATGTGCATGCACGTTCATCCTCTTGTCGCACCAGGTCGCCATGATCTGATTTTGCAGATTAAAAACAACCGTCACGACTTTGGAAACACTCGGTTCATGTGGATTCCCACAAGATGATAACGTCCAACTTCTGACAAAGATAGGAATTGGTTCGCGAAGAAAAGTGAGCTCCAGTAATATTAAAATAACATAACCACAAGGACGAATACGTGCCGATAAATCAACAAATATTCCACCTTGATCAGAGCTAATCATACAATCAACCAAAACGAAGTCGTGACGGTTATTTGTAATCTGCAAAATCGAAGATAAGGCGACCTGATGCGACAAGCGGATAAACGTCATGCACATCGATCAAAGTATTCTGCGTTCGAGTGTGGGAGTCGCAAGATGCTCCTGGAAGATGGCGCGCTGTCCATAGTTACACTGCAGCGGTCCATCTGAAAGGTGACAAGTATCGAGATTCCTTCTGCGGTTTTATCCGAGGTAAGTTGACCTGACGATCAGTCATAACTGTGAAACAGCTGTAGTCATTCTCCTTGGATATGCTTTTTCGGTGTAGATTTTTTGGTTGATTGGATGATTAGCTGATCAAGGTAGAATATTTGTTGATTTACAGACATATATTCGTCCTTGTGATTAGGTTATTTTGATGTAAATGTTCCAATAGTAGGGGTTCGATTGAGTTTTCATGTGAACTTAATCTTGCCATACTTGTCGAATGACTTGGCTTATGTACAGGAAGGCTGCTCGGCAGTATTGCTTATTTTCCAGTATCTGGTTCATGATGTTTGCTATGCGATAACATTGTTGAATGCTCACAGGTTTGATACAAATGAATTGGAACCAGCCGTAAAAAATGATCCCCTTCGAACCAAAGTTTATCTCCTATTGAATTTTTTCTGATCTTTCATTTGGGCCGAGATATTAAGGGACATTTGATTTGAGTTAGGTCCGGAGCTTCAGATTAGAGTGCAAGAACAAAAAGAAATGGAAGATTGGTATTTTAAATACCATACCATCAGCATGTTGGACCTTGGGTGGCTTATACTTCTTCTTGAACACTTTCCTCAGGAAATCGGAGAATTTGTTATCATGCACAAGTTTATTGAATTGCTCGTGGATCAGGCCCTGTTGTTCCAAATTTTTCTCAATGGTTGCATTCTGCGTTTCAATCTGAGACTTGACCTCATTTATTAAATCTTCCATGTCCAACACGTTCGTCATCCTGCCGTTGACCTTCTCTTGAAGCACCTCCTCGTGAGCCTCGAAATCCTTTAGAATGATGAGCTCTTGGTGCAGCTTGTGGATGAAGAGGTCGCAGAAGGAGCCGTTCACCATGGACTCGGCCCTCTCTTTGTTCAAATGTTCCAGCCTATCATCGAAGTCCTCTAACGCGTCGTACATTTTTTGTATGAGTTCTTCTTGCTCGAAGAGCATCCTGCAATTTTGTTATTCTATTATGAAAATCAGGGAAGCGCTGACGTCATGACTGTTTTTCGATCTCAGGGTGCGTTCAAAGTGCACGCGAAACTAGAAGCGATTTCAAGCGATGGACCAAAAGCTCCGGTTATTGTTACGGTTATCCCCATTCACAGATTTTCCTTTGCCTATATGTCAGTTTGGATAACAGTAACTATAACCAGAGCTTTTGGTTCATCGCTTGAAATCGATTTTAGATATCTCGAGTCGGCTTCTCGCTCAAGGTTAAAACTGTGAACAGTTAGGGTTGAATAAATTAAGGTGCATAGATCAATGGTGCTTTTATTTTCATTAGTTTTCCTACTGAATCATGAGACCAAACTGGGAAAATCAGTTGAATTTCATACTCTCGCCACCAACACAAACTCCACCAATCGACCAATCAGGGCCCATGACGCAATTGATGGTAATTAGGCAATTGTCATTTTGAATTTATTTATGTTTTCCCAGATTATTGTTTAGTTATTGATAAGTACGTGAAACCTTTTTGTGTTAGCAAAAATTGTGATCTAATCCTCAGATACTCAAATGGGTCCCTTCTGTATTTTGTTTGGACAGTACAGATGTATATGGAAATAAGTATAAATGAAGAAGGAATCCTATTTATGGAAGGTATAAACTTTATGATACTCGGCAGCATATCAGTCTATTCATAATTTTCTTTCAATCATATTCATTAATCGATGATCGATTTATCAACCCCCAATTAAGCATATCATTTCTACTATTGAATGTGTTGTATTTTTCTTGGTTCATTATTGAATATGTACATGAATTGTTTAACAATTTTTATTTACTTGAAATTGAAATTCACTAATATATGCTATGGATGAATTTTTGAAATTGACATGAAATTGATTTCATTCAGAAGATAATCTTTTGGCATTATAATTCAAATATAATTTCTGGCATATGACCGTCACGGCTGGCTCGGACGTAATCTAATCTGAAGGTCCAATCTTCAATCCCTTTTTTCAATATTTATGGCCGCATATCGGCAATAACGCGGCGAATGTTATCCTCCAAGGGGTCCCCACAGAAAATAGTCTAGCGGCGATAAATCGCACCATCTTAGAGGCCAATTCACGGACCCGGAACGTGAAATTATGCGGTTATCGAACGTTTCCTTTAGTAAATCAATTGTGGCACGAGCTATGCGACATGTTGCGCCGTCTCGTTGAAACCACAACTGCTGCACAGAATGGTTGTTCAATTGAGGAACGAATAGGTCAGTAATCATGGCTCTATAGCGATCGCCATTGACTGTTACGTTCTGGCCAGCATCGTGTTTGAAGAAATACGGACCAGCTATTCCACCAGCCCATAAAACACACCAAAAGACGTCTCTGTGGATGCGTATTATCAGTGTATTATCAGTTAGAGTAAGCGTGGTGGGAAAACGGTCCGTAGTCGAATTAATTGCTCCGATGGACGATTATGTTGACCGTAAAATGGACGTAGAGCTCGATACTTATTTCGAACAGAACCATTATTTTCAAAATGAATTTCCACAATTTGAAAGCGTTGTTCAGGCGTCAGTCTATTCATGTTGAAATGCCAGACCAAACTAAACACAATTCACTTGACAGCTGACAAAACGGCCGTCAGTTAAAACAGTGTTACCAACTTAAAGTTCTATACTTCTAAAAAACACCCTTTACAATCAGCAGATATAGGTACCTGCTCACGCGGAAAGCTCGTATTTCCAACTCCCAAGGCGTTGTCTCTGATCTGGAAAGCTCCAGAAGCTCCGAGAACGAATATTCGCACACTTCTTTGCTTCTCTGAAGAAAATCTAAATCCTGGAAGAAATCTTCGATGCTTTGATTGCTGTCCAAACCTAGGATTATAACTCGTTCCATGCTGTCAGCGTCTGGTTTCTTAAATAAAATTATTTCAGTTTTCACTTTATTGCAACTCAAGTTCGAGTTAATGGCTTTAATGTACCAAACTTCGACTTAGAAGTCATCATTGGTCGAAGAAAAGGATCATTAAAATACTATATATTTTTCCATTATATGTATATATGAATAGTCTGTCTTGCAGACAATCTAATTCCAATTTTCGGACGATTAGAAAAAGTAACCCTTAGAGCTTTTTCGAAAACCTTTACTCGGTAAATTATTTCGAGCTATCTTTTTAAAGTTGAGAATATCTATTTGGAAAAGCTTCGTATATATAGAGTGAGTCTCTAAGTTGTACATTAATTTTAACTATAGATTCCTCTCATCAAATAAAACACTTTTTTCATTTGCCATTTTCCCAGATTCGGCTCAGGTAAAAAGTTATAAGCATTTAAACATTTCTCGATGTGCTAATACACTCCTGCGCTTTGTTTGCAAGTTCACCACAGATATCTCTTACGGTGATTTCTTCTGGAGAATATCCAATCCAAGGTTTGCAATTCAAAGAAACAAGATTGAGAAAACTCATTTACTCACTTAATTCTTATGATTTGGTGCTTTTTGCGATATAATCGCAAGGAAAACATTTCACTACACTGGACTCGAAACACTGATCTTCAACTTGATGTTCATGCAATATCCAAATTCATTCCACTATATGATTATACACAATTCCATCCTCGCTCATTCTCATATTGAAAACCCATAATTATACTTACGAAATTTATAAATGAATTATATGAAATCAATCAATTAACCTAAAAATATTCTTTAGACTTATAATAACATGTTATTCTATGTCTATAAATGTTATGGTTCGGTCTGTGGTATGATCACGAAATAGCATATACCTAAATTAGTTCTATGCAAAGTAGATAAATATTTATGTGTATTCCATGGTCCGGATAATCGTGAACGCAGCTTAATTTACTTTCTCTACTAGATCAGGGGCGGATCCATAAATATAAGGTAATTTTTCGAATTTTATCTGATTTTATAATATTCAAGGTTGAATATCTGCAAAACGGTGCTTAGGAGAAATTATAAAGAATAATCAAGTATTTTAAAATGATTGAGGATTCTTATAATATCATAAGATAAACTGTATCTGCATTCTTCATGCTTATTTCGTATAGTTTTATGAATTAGCGAGTCTATAACTCGGAAACTGTTTGAAGTAGGAAGAAAGTGATTACTGAAGAATATATGTAATAGCTATAGAAAACTTCAGACCAAAGTTCATCTCATTCGGAGTTATCATATCAAAGCTACAAAACAAAACTGATTGTTTTGGAAATTTAAACAGCCTGTATCTTTTTGCTGGAGCCGAATCTAAAAAAATGATAAACGCATGAAAACAGTATTTCATTTGATGAGAGGAATCTGTGGTTAAAATTAATGTACAACTTGAGGACTCACCCTGTATATTTTTCGAAACACCTATTAATTAATAACACTATCCTATTTCTAAATTCGAACTTACCTCAACAAATCTCTGAATATACTCTTGTGGAACATAAATGAAATGTTCCTCGGCAAATTCTGCCTCGTCGTCCTTCAGAATCACCTGAAATTTCTTTTCCGGATGTTCCGATTCCTTTTGAGGAGGTATGGGTGGTCCCTTTTTCCTGGTTTCTGGAGGAATTTCTTCGTGAATTTTCTTCAGCTTCTTCTCAAACTTGAGAAGTGTTTGTCTTACATCCTCCTTCTGATCCCTCAGGTTGTAAACTTTCTTGCTGAATTTATGCCGGATGTTGTATTGCTTGAAAGAAAAAACCATAGCGTCATAAACATAGGAAATCTATTTATTTGATTTTTGAATCCTTTTATACTATTCTCTTTTTATTGGGTTAACAGTTCACTATCATTATCAGAAATAATATCCACAAATACAAGGTGGTCAAAAACGGCATCGCGTCTTCGATAGTTGAATGACATTAAGGAATGGTTGGTGTGATATTTAATTGAGTGCGCCCCTTTCACATGGGAAAAATACAAAGGAATTCATTCACCTTTCTTCTGCTCAGTAAAATTTGTCTATATTTCTTCAAGGTCGTTTCTCTCTCCTGTGGATTGGTTACTTTATAATCATCACTAGTTTTGAGTTTGAAATCTCCTATATGTTTTTCCGCGAATGCTAAAGCGGCTACATCTTCAGGATGATCCAGACCTTCAACAGGCTGTAGGGCCATGAAATCATCCCACTAGAAAAAAGTATCAGGTAACTATTCACTTATTCACTTCATAACATGCACTATATCTTCGTAGTAGAGATATTCAGTTAAACTTTGCTTTTTAAGAGTCTATGAATTTCAATATTTACTCTAGGAATAAGGGTATAACGACTCGTTTTGGGAGAAATTAAGTGATTACTCTTTTTTCTTCGCCAAGCTTTCGAATTGTTTTTAATTCTTCATCAGGGCTTTGAATTTGAGGTTAAAGGGAGAAATTTTCTCAGCTATAAACATCCTTTGTCTTACAATCTAAAATAATTCATTTGGGACATTACAACATTAATTTCACAGTTTAAAAACACTTATCAACACTTATCAATCGAGAAACCTCCCAACCCATCTGGTATTTGTGGATTTAGAGAAGGCATATGACACGGTCCCCTTGAGAAAGCTTTTCGAAATTTTGACGAAGATAGGCCTTGCAGATGCGTATGTAAAGGCCATATGGAATTTGTATGCGGGTTCTAAAGGTGCTGTCAAAGTGGGAAATGTCATCTCGAACCCATTCTTTATAACAAAAGGATTGAAACAGGGATGTAGTCTCTCTCCAACACTTTTTAAAATATATCTTCAGGAAGTACTGAGCAACTGGACAAGGAAAATATCTGGAATGGGAATACGGATGTCCCAATACTGGTTGACGACATTGCTATTCGCGGACGATCAAGTGGTAGTAGCTGGCGATGAAGTCGATGCAGACTATATGTTGAGGAAACTCATAGAAGAATACCACAGATATGGGTTGCAAGTAAACATGGAAAAAACGGAGTACCTCAAAATAGGAGAAGAAGCAGAAGACACAGAACTGGAAATCCATGAATTCAAGAGGTGTAAAGAGTTCAAATATCTGGGAACTATAATTTCTGAAGAAGGTACCACAAAACGAGACATTCATAACAGAACACAACAGGGCAAAAGAGCCACACGCATACTGAATTCACTGCTTTGGTCAAATAAGATCAGATTGGAAACAAAGATGACTATCTACAATGCTATCGTAGAACCGATTTTAACATATATGGAAGTGAGTGTTGGCAGTTCTCAAATTCTGATAAAAAGAAAGTTGAAGTAGTCGAGATGGATTATCTGAGAAGAGCGTGCGGGATATCAAGGTTGGAACATGTGCCGAATGAAGTGATAAGAAGGAGAACAGGGAGAGTATTCACAAGCGCAGACAGAATAGAGTCGAGGCAGTTGTTGTGGTATGGCCACGTTAAAAGGATGAGCCCGATCAGATGGCCAAGGGTGGCGGAGGAATACGAACCGAAGAACAGACGGAAGAGAGGTAGACCGGGAAGAAGATGGATGGATGGGATTAGGGAGACTATGGAGGACAGAGCGATTTTAGAGGGGGAATGGAATGATAGGAACAGGTGGCGGTCGAAATGCGGGATGCGTCAGAGGATGTAGGATCCCCGCGATATATATATATATATATATATATATATATATATATATATATATATATATATATATCACTTATAATAAATAGAGGTTCAATAAATAGTTAAAATAATTGTAAATATAAAAGTTAAAATTTCTTGTGTCAATTCATTTTGTTGTCATGTTATATATAATATTTTCCATAGTCCGAAGAGTCCTGAGCAGGGCTACATAGGAAACACTTTGAAATCATTCTTTCTTGGTAGGGTAGAGTATCGAGAGTGTAGGACCACAAGGAGCGAGAATTCATTTAACTACATTCACTTCCAATTGGATAAAGTGACATGTCTGAATAAATGAAAAATGTACGGACACCAGAAAACTGTATGAATTTGCTTAGTTATCATTTTATCAATTCTAACCTAAACTTCCCACCCATCTCTTTCTCATTCCTTGAGTTTTGAAGTATTTTGGGTTGCTAACACAACGTTCTCACTACATGAGACGATCAAAGCGATTTGGCCGTAGAAGGACTTCGAAGAATAACGCCTAACGAATCATTTGAAAGCCAGTAGAAGAATTGTTATAGATTATGATATCCTAACATTGTAAAAAATAACACAGGTAGGGAGTATTAATTGTGGGATTCAGTTTTCATTTCAAATGGTCAACAGAAAGTTTCTTTTCTTTTCCACTCAACCAAAAGATTGCAGTTGTGAAATCTCTAGTTCCTGCTCCATTGTTACACCAGATAATTTTTTATGAACGATGGGGAAAACTTGTAGATTAATTTTTTTCCTGAATTATGAAAACTTGAGTTATTTGTTCATTATATTAGAAAAGAATACATACTTGTTCTTGACGAGTTTCCCATTTTAATTTTCTTGTCCTATATTTGTTCAGGAGTCGAGTGAACTTGGCATCCAGTCTCATATCCAGTGTCGACTGAGATAAAGTAAGTAGGAAATATTCGAGTTCTTTAGCTTTCTTTTTCCTAACAGCTTTGGCTTTAGCTGCAACTGCTGCTCTTTCAACAGTCCTAAAAATATCATACCAGTACAGTTTCGGAACAATTTACGAGTCTTTTGTTTACCTACTTCACTTTTGTTTTTTCTGCTGCCTTTTCTATTGTTAGGAGAAGCATGTACAAAAAGTAGTAGAACTTAGTTAAGTTTTGATGAAGTATTATTAGAATTTTTTATGAATTATCCTGTTTTTTTTTCGCCAAACAGTCTCAGACTGTATAAGGGTTTTTACAGAGAGGGGCGTAAAGCAAAGATGAGAGAGCAAAGAACTAAGAAAGAATCTTGATGGAATAATAGTCGTTTGCTCTCTTTTTTGCTTTCCGCTCCACTCTAAGAGATCAAGGGCGCCTTAATTCATCCAGATGTCTGCATTTATACGATAAAGAAAATCATTTGTTTTAATTCCGAAGTCTTTTGTTATTGTTTGTCCATAACAATCAAGAAAGTGTAATTAAAAGATGTTCTTGTGAAAAAAAAAAAATGTTTAAATGTTTGGTTCAAATATGATGTGAATATGTCACTGTTTGAATTTTTTTAAGTTTGTTCTTCAATAAATTACTGTTATACACGGTGAGTCTTTAAGTTGTACATCAATTTTAACCATAAATTCCTCTCATCGAATGAAACACTTTTTTCATTTACCTTTTTTTTTAGATTCGGCTCCAGCAAAAAAATACGGGCTGTTTAAATTTCCAAAAAAAATCAGTTTTTCTTTTGTAGCTTTGATATGGTAACTCCGAATGAGATGAACTTCGGTGTGAAGTTTTCTATAACTATTTCACATAGTCTTCAGTAATCACTTTCATTCAACTTCAAACAGTTTCCGAATTATAGACACCGATTCATAAAACTATACGAAATTAACGTGATGAATACAGATCAAGTTCATCTCATGTCATTATGAGAATCTTCAATAATTTCGAAATACTTAATTATTCTTTATAATTAGTCCTAAAACGCACCGTTTTGCAGATATTCAACGTTGAATATTATAAAATCGGATAAAAATTCGAAAAATTCTAGTCTGATCTAGTAGAGGAAGTAAATTAAGCTGGGTTCACGTTTATCCGGACCATAGAATACACATAAATATTTATCTATTTCGCTTTCACCATTCGCCATTCACTTTTATAATGTAGCCCGGCTGGCCATGACATCCTGACAGATTTCACCGTGTATATTTTGAAATTGTTAGGTTATGGTCATTTTCCTGTCAGATAACTATGCAACGTTGTCCTCTCTACATAGAGGTCGTAATAATTACTTATTTTTCAAATGTCAATCTACATTTATAAAGTAATGAATTTGAGAAAATATTATTTGAATTCGATAATTCCAAAGACCTGGCGAATGTTGAAGAAACTTTTGTCTCTGTTAATACTGGAAATATTTCACGTATATAAACATGGTTGAAAGATTTAGTTATGCTATTTTCTTGTAAGGAAATCAAGAATCGGGTTTTTCAAAATAAAGTCTTCAGTTCAGTCTTTTTGGGTGCACCAATAGAAGGATATTCTTTGTCGTCTCTTTCACTTAAAATCTTCCTTATTGTGTTGATGTGCAGCTAAAAAATAAATATCTATTCATATAAAATATAATTCCTTGGTTTTCACTTACATACGTCGAAAATGTTGCATAGCTTGTGTTGAATTATTGATTCCGAATTATCAGGGTTACTATCAGAAAAAGCCGATTTCAATTCTACATAGCACTTCCTGATACTTTGCCTCTGCTTCTTCAAAACTACCTTCGGCATTTTGATTAGTTTGCAAGCGTTATTATGCTGAGATTTAGAAATCTAGAATCGATTGATATTGATAATAGTAGAAATTGAAATTTGGCAACGTCTTTTGACATTGCCGATATTTCATGAGTGCCAACCTGCGTCAGTTTTAAGGGAAAAAACTTGATAAACCTAAATCATGGCCAACCGGGCTACATTATAAAAGTGAATGGAGTATATATGCTATTTCGTGATCACACCACAGACCTAACATAATATTCATAGACATAAAATAACATGTCATTATAAGGCTAGAGAATATTTTTAGGTTTATTGATTGATTTCATATAATTCATTTATAAATTTCGTGAAAAAAGTTTAATTATGGGGTTTTCAATATGAGAATGGGCGAGGATGGAATTGTGTATAATCATATAGTGGAATGAAATTGGATATTGCATGAACATCAAGTTGAAGATCAGTGTTTCAAGTCCAGTGTAGTGAACTGTTTTCCTTGCGATAATATCGCAAAAAGCACCAAACCATTAGAATTAAGTGAGTAAATGAATTTTCTCGATCTTGTTTCTTTGAATTTCGAACCTTGGATTGGTTATTCTCCAGAAGAAATCACCCTAAGAGATATCTGTGGTGAACTTGCAAACAAAGCGCAGGAGTGTATTAGCACATTGAGAAATGTTTAAATGCTTATAACTTTCTACCTGAGCCGAATCTGGAAAAACGGCGAATGAAAAAAGTGTTTTATTTGATGAGAGGAATCTATGGTTAAAATTAATGTACATCTTGAAGACTCACCTTGTATAGTGTCATATTGGAACTCATCCGTGTATCCACGTGATTGAAAATATACTAGAAAATTCTAGAAAAACAGAAGAACACTGACGAGAGAGTAGAAGCATTTAGGTGCTTTTTCAAATTGACTGCCAAAGCGGATTTCTTGAATTATCAAGAAAATAATAAGGATACTGAGGAAATATTAATGAAAAAGGAAATTTTTGCTATATTTTTGCGTAATATTCATTTCGAGGTCTGCACATAATTTTAAAAGAATCTGATTTATAGTTCCATGAAAAATAGTGTATTCATAAAAAAAATTGAAAAATATTTTTTTTAAAGTTCTAATCATGCGACCCTCACGAAATTGCACGTAAATTCGCACGGTGGTATTCTGAAACTAATAATGAAGCTTCAATCCCATCCCATCAAGACTTTTGGAGATGCTGGCGAAATATCCCCAAAACATCCAATGACCATGATTTCAAAACCGTTCGGAACATTTGGCCCATTGAAAAACTCAACAATCGTATTTCGATAAGAAACCTACCCTGAAAGTTTGAAATCGCTAGCTCGTCCTGTAATGTCGAATCTAATTTTGAGGCAACGGCAGGCTAGACAGAATTTATTTTGTTATAAGATTCTCTATCAGTGAGTCCAATAACCTTTAGTCGTTTGAGACCATTTCCAGCGAAAAATTCGAAAATTACAGACATTTGGACTAAATGATAACGTGTTATCTGTTCCCCAGAGTAAGTGAGTAAATGACTACTATTGTAAAGACAGTAGGTAGACCATGGAAGTTCGACACATTCCACTCTGTATAGTTGTTTTATTCATTTTCTTATCCGTTCTAGACCACAGACACAGTTCTTGTTACAAAAACTTAAAGGGCTTATTCCAAGGCATACCAACTGACTTTTTAGATGTAAATGGAGTATATGTGATGTACTGATGTAGGCTTGTATCCAGATAAACCAATTATAAAAACTTACATGACTCAAGGTAGAATACCTGTGAATAAATTAATAAATACTCCTCCTTGATCTGAGCTAATCATCTAAAGCCTCTACACTGAAAAATTGATGTTGAAGGAATTCGGCTACTCTAGTTTCACGGTTGTAGCGATCATCAGACCGACTTACTTCGGAAACGCAGAGAGGGTTTTAGATACTTATTACCTGTACGATGACTTTCCTTGAGTCTTAAAATCATACCGCGCCATCTCAAAGCGTCCTACAATCCCTAACCTTCGAGTTCAGAAAATCAACCAATACTGACAAATAATCAAATGAATGTGTGTTTAATATTGACCTGCCTTTGAGATCCGCCTCCAGTATCCTCATATCAATGTACGCGTGCATATTGTAAAGAGCAGGAGGAAGACGTTTCTGCCTGAGACAACTAATTTGAGTATCTCTGACCAAAGCCGTAATGGTAACTGGAAAGAAGTCAACCCTGTTGAGATAGTACGCCTTGAGCTTCTTCAACAGAGTATCTGCTTTCGACAGATCGAAAGCCATCTTCCTCCTAACCAAGGCCACTTTCCTCTCCAACAAAATATGTAAAGCTTCGGTTACTCTCGGGTCGATTTCTAAATGATCCCGTTTTATTCTTTGACTTTCTGGCAGAGCTGCGTTTCTGGCAAGGATCGCCACGTATCTTTCTCTCAAAGCCGCGATCTTGTCCCTGTATCTTTTCTTATTCTCGTTGGCCACTTTCATGATCCTGTCGTTTTCCGCCTTGATCATGGCCTGTTCTAGACTGAGCACGTCGTGGCCTTTCTCATCTGGGAGCTGAGGCATCTGTTTGAATCTTGAAATGGCTTGTGGTATCAAGCTGAGGACAACGAAAGGAATGTTGAAAACATGGCTTGATTTCTAGGATTGATGAGATATGACAACACTGATGTGAATCTGAAACTGTCATCATGAAGTGGTGGGAGTACTTAGAAGTGTTGTCATTGTGGTTGTGGTACTATACCAATTGAATAAGGTGTAATTGTAGCTTGCTTAAAAGCAAACAATACCTCGAATATAACTTGGAGGCAAGAGTCCGGTTTTTTTCAAACAATTTTTGAGTACAAATGGCTGAAAAAAATCGTAAGAATGCGCAATGTTGCCATTTTTTTATATTCAAGAATTTTCGGGAAGATAAAACTAAAAAGCAGGGAAAAATGGGAAAATAACTAACATTGCGCATTCTCACAGAAAAAATTCAAGAAATACCCACTGACGCCTGCTGAACGACACCTCGTTTTCTCCTAAAAACGTCGACATTTCTCCGAATTCTAAGATTTCACGCGGCTATTGGCAACGTTAAAGCATGTACAACGCGATGCAGATGCCTGACCTTGAGATATTAACGAGGTTTATTGAAGCTCGAATGTGGCTATGTTGCCAAGTCGTAATTCAACACCACGTTGTATTGTTTGCTCTCAACACAAGTCGTCTGCCGGACAATGAATAAAAATTGCTTCATTTTTCAGGTTTCATGAACCGCTTCCTTCAAAAACAAATCAACAATACAACTTTCTGCGAAATTACTTTTTTTTCAATTCTAAGAAAGCACTGAAATCAGGAGTTTTTACGCGATTGTTCAAATTCTAACTATTAGATCCACACGAAATTTTGCACATAGTTAAGCGTTAGTATTCTTCACCTGATCACGAAGTTTTAATTTTATTGCATTTGTACTTCTTGAGGTATTGCTGAAATAACGTTTGAATTCCAAATAAGAAACGAAATTTGGCACATTTTTCCCCCCTTATATTTCCAGAAATGAATATTAGATTGAATTAGAATTTCGAACATTGTTGTTGAATACCGACTCTACGGTTTGTGCCAAATTTGATTGAAATCTAATCAATATTTTCTGAGAAAAAAAAATTTTCATTGAAATCTTTTAAAATACATTTTTTTTAAATTTCTGACAACTGGATCCACACGAAATTTTGGACGGAGTTGCGTGTTGGCATTCCAAAATTGTTCACAAGGTTTCAATTCGATCGATTCAGTACTTCATGAGATATCGAGGAATTAACCTCAAAATTTTCAAATGGGCCTTACTCCAGAACTATTCGACCGATTTCACCCAGCTACCGAGATATTTGAACTTCAAACCTAATCCAACAATTTCAAGTCACTAGGTCTTTTCCTTCGAGAGTTAGAGCACATACACTGACGGACCGAATTGAATTTGACCACGGATTCTTCTTCAGGGTGTTCCATCTAATCTTTCAAGACCACTTTCGGCTCAAAATTCGATAATTACAGACATTGTTACGAAACCATAACGCTTCTCCCTAGAACAAGTGCGTAAAAAGACAAAATATACAGTTTCTCTTCGAGAAAATTGTATTGCTAAGTTATCCTTTTAACATATGTGAAAACTATAAACATTATGTTTTTTCGTTATACCTGCATGAACTACACTAACTTCACTGATACTGTTCGGTATGTTTTGTTGTAAACTTGCACCACAGAATAGAGAAGTATACTTCTCTATTCTGTGCTTATACTCTGTTGAAATTTTGGCAGTTAGTGTAGTCACAGATTACGAGTGCAGTGAGGTTTTCTTCTGTGATAGTTATGCGTAATGGTAGTGCGTTACGCGTAAATTATGATCATAGACATCTGGTTTTGTCTCTGGTCTTATTCTACTATCTGGCTTACAAAAGTGGCTTGAAATTGTCTACTTCCTTTCTTAGTTCAGTTGCTTTAATTGAACTATAACCTCGAAATGGTAGCGAAAACAAAAGAAGCATAGAATTCGGTCATAATGGATTGGCGTAAAATCATCTATATCATATTTTGTATTCTATGAAAATCATAGAACAGATTGAACTCCACTTACTACACTCATTCTGTTTTCTGTGACTACACTCATCTACACTCAGCTGCTCTGAGAAATGAAAGTCAGTGGAGTTAGTGTAGTGAGTGTAGTTCATGTAGGTGCAACGGACAAACCTTATATACACAAACTCACTTCTGCGGCTTGTAGTCCCCGTCATCTGGATTGAAACGATAGGCGAAAACATTTCCATCGTGCCCGCAGGAGAAGAAATACGATTCGTCGTAGCTGAAGGCCATTTTGGGAATGAACCCGTTCAGATTTTCGTGCATCGCCAAAGTCCAGTAATCGCTCAGGTCGCGAAAATTATTTTGATTCACCTTGTTGACACGTATGGTTCCATCCTGCATCGCGAATATCAGATATTTCCTGTTGTAACTGGAAGTAATTTGGGAAATGCATAATCTTCGTTAGCTAAGAAAACTCTCGTACTTACTTGTAGACGAAACTGGAAATTTCCACGTCGTCCGCATCTTCTATCATTTTATATCTCAGTGGAGCATCTTCTTTTTGGTCTATTTGATATTCGTAGATGTAACCAGCGTCGTATCTTGAAGAGAAGAAAAATTCTTAACATCCATTCAAAATTAGAGAGTTATCGAAACCCAAATACAGGCGAACCCTAAATAAAGTTTCCTTTATTTTGACATATACGCATGCGTACTCACAAAACATTTAAAGGTAGCCTTTAATAAAAATAAAATACGGGCGTCCCGTACTTTAACTTAAATAAAAGACAGGCTTACTCCGATAAAAGTTCCCTTGTTCGACAGTCATTCTTTAGTCTACCTCGGTGATGCAGTGAGTTAATAGCTTGCTTGTAAAACTGAAGGTACTGGGTTCAAATTCCGGCGAGGACATGGATGTTGTAAAGTGTCTAGGTGGTGGTGAATTGTAAAGAATCTCAAGAAATTGATATGTTCAATGTGTCGATGGTTCGTAGTGGCTAAGCACAGTAAATGATAGAAAAAAAGTCATTCTTTCTTTATACATTTAAGGTGCCTTATAATGTTGTGGTATTTGATTTGATATTTGTGATAGTTGAAACATTGTTTAACAATGGTATGAATTGAAAAATTCTAGAGAAGCACTGATGTGAGGGCAGGAGATTTTTCGCGCTGGTTTAAATTCGTTGCCGAAGCGATAATCTATTCACGTATTTAGAATAACAACGAAATTTCATTTGACAGGTTGCAGTTATACAGTCTTGGAATGAATAACATTCTTTTCCGAATTCATTTACAATTATGTCTTATATTCCGGATTCTAAAATTGCTAGATTGAATTGGAATTTATGGATTAACGATTTCCTTTATTCCAAGAAAAATGACAAAGAAATTTTGCGTTCGGAATGCAATTCATGTAATCTTCTCAACAAAGGTTTAATCAGCGATCCTCAAGAAAAAGTCCAGGATCTTAATCTTCCTAGGAAAATTCGGTGCATTTTGAATCGACTTAGAACCGGTCATAGTCGCTGTAATAGTTTCATCTTCGAATGGAATTCGGTCGAAAGTCCAAGGCGCGATCGCGGAGAAGAAGAAGAAACAATAGAATATTCAGTTAATGGTTGTCCAATACATAAATTTGACGATGGTTTCGGGGTAATTTATTTGGGGTCTGATTCTTTTTCGAGATGGATCGTGAACTTCGAATTAATTTAATGGATAATAAAACGTTTACTAGTCCATATTGGTTTTTTCGTCTTGTTTTCAAGTGTGATCGATTCGAGATATAAACCTGCATCGAAAGGAAAGAAGAAATTTCGTTTCGTTGATGAAAAAGAATCTCTCCAATAACAAACAACAATTTCACAACACTGATATGGGGAGACAGAATTTTTCCCGAGGTTTTTATCTGTGCTCTTGTATCATACGTAAAAATGTATTATACTCTACTTATACTTTACATTTCCTCTGCTAATACTGTGATAACACATATTGTTTGATATAAAAAAAATATACTGCTCATTCTCAAAAGAATATATATCTTGGTTTAAACTTTCAACACAGCGCATATTCCGCCGCAGACCTAATGGACAGCCTGCTTTATAAAGTCAGTCTGTTCGCCATGGAAGTTTGACACTTTCCACTGTGTATAATTGAAAAATGGTAAGCTTCATTTTCCTGTCACATATCTACGCAACGTTGTACGTTCCACATAAAGGTAGTAGTATTTAAGTACGTAACTGAATCAAACCATAGAGATCTGTCACGTCACTGTTTCCTAGAAAAATAATTGGTGTTTTTTTAACTTTCTATATTTACCCAGACATAGAGAGCCAGATGGTATTGTCCGAAGTGTATTGCATCCATAATATATCACAAGGTATTTCAGGTATGTAAAGGGGATCCCATTTTATAGTTGACTCAGAATCAGCTGTGAATGATATTAAAATTAGTAAAAATACTTGATTCAGGTGGATGTATTCTCATCCATCAAAAATTTTTGTTAGAATAATCCAGAGGAATATCTTGCCTAGGAACATTTCTTCATCAATGTCCAACCCTGGATTCTCCTCCTTGATCTTCATCATCTCTTTCCTCTTTCTCTCAACTTTCTCCGCTTTTTTCGCTTCTATGATAGATATTTCTATATCTCGTCTGATCTGCGATTTATAACTCATGAATTTCCGGCATTTCGTTTTTACCTTCAGAAGGAACGAGACTGTCGTGTAGAACTGAGGCTCCGTTGGCACCTCAACCTCGAAAAATGCCCCACGTAAGCATCCGGCAGTTACAGTGTTTGCCTGAAATGAAAGAAATGCTTGAAAATGCATTTCCAATTTTTGAGGAACAAAACCTGCTCGATAGATCTCTTGCATGTAACACGGAATATTGTATGGAGACCACAACGGAAAATCATATGAAGTCACAAAATTTGTTTTGATATGAATGCAATTGAAAGTTTGGAACGCCACTGCTAATTTGTTTAGGCTAACCACATTCAGATATTTAATTAACGTTCATTTTTGAAGGATTTTTGTTGCACCCTGTGCCATCCCCATCAACCCTCTAAATTTTTTAAAGAGGGAAAGTAGGTCATGTGGTACTTTTTTGGCAAGGTCTTTGTATCTTCTTTACAGGCGTGCAGAAATTTTTAAGAAAAAACATTTTTTTTTTGAAGAATTAGTTAGTTCAAAGAGGTTTTCAGTAAGTGCACTTCGTCATGGCTCATTTACTTTGAGACGATGGTACCCGATTAAATTTGTCACCGAATGAAAGTCAACCAGCATCCAGAACGATGGTGGTCATTTTGAACATTCAATTTAACTCACCTTGTAATGCACAATGATTCTCCGGGTGGTACTTCAATGCCGAAATAAATTTCCGATGTCACTCCATTTTTTTTCTCTATTAAAGGATTCGTAGGGGTTGAAAGTTGTGCATGATCAATACTGTAATGGTCGACATCCATTCGGTGACAAATTTAATCAGGTACCATCGTCTCAAAGTAAATGAGCCATGACAAAGTGCACATACTGATAACCTCTTTGAAGTAAATGGTTTTTCAAAAAAAAAAAAATTTTTTCTTGAAAATTTCTGCACGCATGTAAAGAAAATACAAAGACTTTGCCAAAAAGTACCACAGGACCCACTTTCCTATTCAAAAAATTTAGAGGGTTGATGGGGATGGCACAGGGTGCAACAAAAATTCTTCAAAAAAGCATATAAATTTGGTAAAAGTGAAACAAAAATTGACCTGTTTCAGGATTTTGTTGCCAAATATTTTTCTTCTGAGAAAATGAATTTGTTCCATAATTTTGACGCGCACTGTATAAAAAAATAAACAGTAGAAATATAAATGTGAGTAAGGACTTGTGAAGTTCTTCATGTTTTCATTTTAGACTTTTTATTTTTATTAAAATTGTTAAAACAGAGACTTATCATTTTCTTCCATTTTTTTCTTAGGGTATAGGGCTATGGTTTGAGCCATTCTCTAACAGATGGTACCATGATCTCGTTTTGTGATGGATATTGACTTGAGATGATTTCCGTTGGGGTCTTCATGTGTATTTTGTTTTTTTTTCGATCGATTTCGATACAGGATTTTGATTTACGCTATCAGAAACATTCACGATTCGCGATTTTTCAATAATTCGGTGTTAAAAATAGTAAAATCGAGACGCAAGTTCAAATAAGGTGAACCGCGATACACCGCCTCCTGCGCCACACATTACATTACGATCGATACAGCTCGTAGGTGGCGTAGTTGACCTGAGTTGCCAGAGCGTGGCGCCACTGACAGACAGACGCTAGCTACTTCATTCCAACACAGTATAAGCGCGTCGGTCATGGTCACTCACTGCGTTGCCTCTGCGGTTGTCATAGGCAGATGTCAGAGGATCCAGCCTATATGATGAGTCCACCTCTGGCACTGGGATGAAACAACTTTCTCCAAGAACGCGCAGTCCTTCAGATGGCGCGAACTCACAAAAACCGCCAAAGTGGCGACCCCGACGTGATGCCATAGATAGGCTAATCTCAATGAGATGACTTATCTATGTGCTATTCTATCTTTGAACATGGTGGTTCTCTGCCAGACATCGCACCTCTTCTTCCTTCGTCATCATCGTCGCTGGTGGGCGGAGTGTGTGGGCGGCGTAGTATAACTGAATTGGCAGAGGGTGGCGCCACTGATCGACGCACGCTAGCTACTTCATTCCAACACAGCATAAGCGCGTAGGTAATGGTCGCTCACTAAGCCGCTTCAGCGGTTGTCATAGGCAGGTGCCAGAGGATTCAGCCTATATGAATCTAATGAGCTATTGCTGTCTATTAGCTTGGTATGGTGGAAGTCTCGGAGTATCGACCGTTTAAACAGCCAATTTGTGGAACCAAATTTATAAAATTGTTTCCTCGTGGAAAATTGAAATTTTGGGGGCGATTAAATTTTTCAGTATTCTCATGGATAGAAGATTTCAATAATAAAAATTTAATGCAAGAGATCTACTTCCCCTGATTGAAGATGTCTGAAACACTGATTCCATTTACTTTAGGGACTCTTGTGTTTACCATCAATGAATAAATTCAACAAACATGTTGATAAGACTTTCCATTGAAGGTTCGTTCATTGATAACTCAATGAAAATGTTTTCGTTTTCATTTTCATCGGAATGATTGATCGATTGATCTATATTTCTCCCTGCTTCAGCTACACACAAAAGGAGAGAGATAAATGTAAAGCAACAGAAATAACCAAGTTGATTCGCGGAACATATCTTATATAAACTTGACACTTTTAACATGAAATCAAGAACCCCAACTTGAATTTCAGCCAATCAGAAATGATCTTAACAAAAACCTATATTTGGAAGGAATTATTTCGTTTGAGGAGCCAAGGCATCCTTTACGGATATTTATAAACAACGCGAACCTTATCATGTCGAATTTGTTTTGAAATTCCCCTTCCCCAGAAGTAGTAAATTTGTGAAGGAATTTGTGGGTTTGCAAATATGTTTTAATAATTGAATCGAACGAAACATGTAAGTGCACATCGTCAAGAACATATTTTTGTCTGATTCTCGGTTGAACTCGACCAAAAGAGGATCGTTCATCAATTCGTATGTAATATCAAATAGTGTTGTTTACATCATTCAAGTATAGCGCGCCCACCATGACATTTGGTAAACCCTCAATTTGCGAATCCTGAACGGGGAGCTTACATTTTTCAGGTTTGGCGACAGCATTTCAAACACCTTACTTGGATTTAATTGATTGTAATCTCACGTGGTCAGGTTTCCATATGATATAATTAGGGATTTCAGGCGATGGTATGTATCCGATGGGCAAAAGCATGGCACAATCATTTTTTGTCTCAAGTTTGAATACAAAAATGGTTGAATCGGCCCCACCGCTCACTAGAACAGTGTTTGTAGGGTTTATGGAAAGACAAGTCAGGGGTGCGCTGTGGGGTTTGATGATCTGAAATAAAAAAATATGACTTGAGATATAGGTATTTATCTAATTTTTACTTGTTATACTGAATTTAATACAAACATTCAAGGAACAAACTAACATAATCACAAGGACGAATATCTGTCGATTAATCGAAAAACATTTCAGCTTTATCAGAGCTAATGATCCAATCCACCAAAATATCTACACCGAAGAAGCTGCCAACGAGAATGGTTGCAGCTGTTTCACAGTTTTTACTGATCATCAGACCATCTTACCTTGGACAAAAAGCTGAATAGGAATCTAGATACTTATCACCTGTCAGATAGAATACTACAGTATAACTACGTACAGCGCGCCATCTCCCAAGAGCAGCTTGCAAATCCCACCTTGGAGTGCAGAATACTTCTAGAATCTATCTTGAATTCCCGATTGCAATTGAAATTTCATCAGAGGAAGCACTGAGGATCTTACTTGATACTTACGGAGGACCAATTTCGTCAAAAACAAAAGTTTTTGTTTTTCAAATGAACCGAAACCGAAGACAGTCTGTGCTGTCCCAGAAAATTCATGAAATACTGACCTGTATGATGCTGATTTTTATATCCTCTGGTTCTTCCTGCAAATCTACCAAACAAACTCGTAAATTTCCATCGTCGAAGCCGAAGATTATCTCGTCTGCACACCTTACCAACTGAAAAATATATGAGAGTTGATGACTTCAGGAAAATCAAACATATGATTTCCTGCAATATTACCTAGGTCTGTTGCATGAATTTTTTTATCATTATAATCAAATATTGTATCCATAAGACTACTAAAAAACTTTCTCAACGAGAAAACGATACCGGAATATATTCTCTCTCTTCTCATGTACTTTTCTCTCTAGTAAGCCAATAGACAGCGACGGCTGTATCGATCGGCGAATCTTGCAATAACGAGTGACGTATAAGGCGATCTGAGGCGTTTCTCCCGCTTCGACCTTGAGTCCCGATTAGACCATTTTAAATACCGAAATATTCAAAATTTACGGATTATTGAAGTGTATGAATACATTATGATTTTGTATCGATATAGAATGAGAAAAGCATGAAATTATGATAATTCGTGTTACATACAAGAGATAATTTCATGATATGGCTCTTAGATGAATCCAAAAATTTCTATGATTATGTATTTGTTTCACATGAAAATAGAAGAATTCACTAAAGTTTTATTATAACTTTGTTCTACAACTTGAAATTAAAACTTAACAGTGCTTCTAGATTTTTATATAGTCACACATGAGGAACCTTTTTCAGACAGACATCTTATACAGAGTTTTTCGAGTCTATATGATTTTGGCGTCTGTATCCACAGAAACAAATTAAAGTTTTTCTTCTCTTAACATTAGTAGGATTAACCATTGATATTATAACAATTTCACCTAGATCTTATTTTCTGTTGCATTCGGATCACCCATCACTTGAATATCTTAATGTTGCCTTGTTTAATCTTCTTTTTTAGCTGATAACGAAATTTCAATAAATGGGTTTCTATAATGCACGTCAAATGTTCCTGAATCGGCCACATTTCACCTGGACCCCTATTTTTGAAATCTGGGAAGTGAAAAAGTGGGCGTGTCGACGCTGTTGCCCTGGATACGCGGTGCAGTTTTGATGCAACGATAGAGAACGTTCATAACATCGCAGTCAAGAATAGGGACCCTGGTAGTTTTGATGAATATTTCCTTCGATTTTTTCAAGAAGCGATCAGATCAAATCGAAATGTTATTTGGTAATTTCTAGATCCAACACACGATTCATGCAAAATAAACAGAAGATTGGAAAACGATTGCTTGAAAGTCGGGTCAGTCTATTTCACCTAGTGCAGCGAATAAAAACGTGCAAATTTCATACTGAAATTACCGTTACAGGCAGCCATAATAAGCAACATCCTTTGGCGGAGAATTTATATTCATAAACGATCTTCCTCTTCAAGTAGTTGTATATAAACATGCGGCCACCGATGCCTAGGGTGACGAAGAAATGCTTGCATGGTGACGTCGCCATATCCATAACATCTCCAGCGTGACCTTTGACCAATCTCTGGCTCTTTTCAGGGGTGACGTAGACGTTGCAGTCTATGAGCCAAATGCCGCCATTTCCATCCTGCAAGAAAAATATACAAGAATCTTCTGGGATCGGATACCAGGTTTTTTCCAGAAATACAGGGTGATTCACCGCTATGGCCTACAAAGCTGAATGTCCATTCGGTCGGTGGTGATGCGGGGCGCTGCGCTGCACGGTCTACAGCGGAAGCGCTCTACTGAAAGTTCGAACCAAAATGAACAAGGTCCGTCCATCAGGTCGTTTGCACGGCGCTGCGCTACGCGTTCGGCGCTCGGACGGATATTAGTTCCGGAATCATGTGACATAGGCAATTGTCGATATCATTCGGTTGGGTTCGTTCATAGACATATTAAACTCTCTGGGCACATTTCCAAAGAGTCGAATGAGGATAATGGAGTCCGAGAGAGAGATGGACCTGGATCGGGCAGACCATAGACAAGATACACGATACCAATATCCGTTATACTATAGCGCATGGAGAGTGAGATGAAGAATGATCTTACTTGCACAATATATTGCCTATCAAGAGATAAAATCAAGCATTTACTTAGGGAATCTCCGGGGAAATGAGTTCTTCTTGATATATTAGATTACATTGAAGTTTTGAAAATTGGTGATGAATGTGAACATAACTCCGATATGAATATTCGAAATGATTAATCAAAAACAATATATTATGAATTCTCCTGGGTCGCTTGTTTCCAAGCTCCAAATGATTTTTTTCTTATCAGAGTACAGACACGCGAGCTGAGCGGCTTCCGCAGCAGTTTAATTGAGCTTTGAGCTGCCTCACAAGTATATACGGTGTTTTTAACAGTACGCGAGCCACTCAACACCGTCCAAACTTGCGAGGAAGCCGAATCAAATTGCCCCGAAAGTCGCTCAGCTCGCGTGAACGCATCTTTTAAATTTTGTGCGTTAGATGGTCTCAAACGATTAGAATGCACTAAATATTGAAGAAACCTGTGCGAAATTCATTTCTGCGCTCGGATTCATAGCAATTATACATTCATTTAATTTTTTAACCCCCTTTCGAAATTATTATATTTTACTCTCATTTTATATCTCCTCGTACAATTAATGGCACAACACAAATTCACCATTATTCACCAGTGAACCCGGTTTAAAATGAAGAAAATCAAATTCTATTCAAAACGCTTACGAAAACACAAAAAAAATGGGAATTATATCTTCTATACAGTCTTTATATTCTAATTCAGAATGGAATAACACAAAATCTGCTTTGAAATACTTCCACTTGCAAAACTTTTGAAAAAAAAAATTATTTCAAACATAAACTTATAATTACAGTCTATGGCTTCAAACTGATCTGTCTTATTTTTGCCGTATTCTATGATGGTTTGGCCCGCCCTAGTTCCATCTTTGTCGGCCCGCTTCCTCTCTCTTTAAGCCATGTCCATATAGTTTTATAGGTCTATGGGTTCGTTACGCTTTCTATGTATGCTTGTCACGGAAATACTAGAGATATGTTTTGACAGGATTCATATTCTGTGATTTCTCCTGAGCTGTGACCTACTGTGATAGGCCAGTCACAAGGCGGAAGTCACAGGTAGTGAAATGACGAATCCATCTCTAGTAAATACATTGACATTGACAGACAACCGAGAACTGAGCGCCGATATCGGCGAAAATAGGCGTATCGATGCTGTAGTCAAGGAAACGCGGTGCATTTTCGATGGAACGATAGAGTTCCATCACATTCAAGAATAGGGTCCCTGGCCGACCGCTCTATAGTGGACCTATGTACCTAATGAACAGGGAGCTTCAGATGCTTCATAAAAACTTATCATAATTATGTGCTGAACATTTGCATGTGGGGGAGAATGAAATTTCCCCCTAAAATATTTCAAATCTTCATACCGGCGAAAACAATCTAAAGGGTTTTCCAATGTGAGGTGTTATTTTGATATTCGAAGAAAAATGCCATTTTTCAATATAAATGATCGGATGTTTATTTTATTATAAAGAAGAAGCTATGCCGTTAATAGTGGAAAATAACATCAGGCAAATGACCACCACGACTACGCTTACAGGACCATATCCTTTTAATGAAAGTTTCCATAACCAAATCGCAAAGTGCCTGCCCTATGTCCTCGATAGCCTCACGAATTCCATCTTTGAGGTCTTGAATCGACGCTGGGCTATTGGCGTAGACCTTCTCTTTCACGTGGCACCAAAGAAAGAAGACGCAAGGTGTTAAATAAAAAGATCTCGGTGGCCAATTGTGATCACCTCTTCGAGAGATAACACGGTCCGGAAACTTTTCCCGCAAAAGATCAATGGTTTCGTTGCTTGTGTGGCTTGTGTGTCCAATTCCGGCCATAAAAAATCATTAATCATCTCTCGATAGCGCAATCCATTCACCGTTACTGTTGATCCAGCCTCATTCTCGAAAAAGTAAGGTCCAATGACTCCGCTGGACCATAAACCGCAACAGTCACACGTTGAGGATAGACAGGCTTTTCAACAATAACTCTTGGGTTTTCCGAGCCCAAGATGCGATAATTTTGCTTGTTGACAAAGCCACCAAGGTGGAAATGGGCCCCATCATTCAAGATGATTTTTCGATGGAATTCCGGATCATTTTCATGCATTCCAACGACCCAATCAGCAAAGACACAACGTAATTGTTGATGATCGACCGGCTTGAGTTCTTGTGTTAACTGAAGTTCATAAGCCTTTAGACCCAAATCTTTCTGCTAAATACTGTGTAATGACGTTTGTGGAATGCCTAATTTCAAAGAACGACGAAGAATGGAGAAACCTGGGTTTTCTTCAACACTTTCGGCTACAGCAGCAATATTCTCGGTTGTTCTTGAGCGACGTGCACGGGTTTCATTCTTCACATCACTAACTTGTCCCAACAGCTCGAATTTTTCGACCAATTTCTTCATTGCGCTCCAACAAGGTGCTTCACGACGACCCAAAAATGTTCGAGTTTTACGAACCGTCTCTGTCAAATTTTCACCATTTTTATAGCGAATTTTAATGATTTCAATGCATTTTTGAAGCGTGTATCGTTCCATTTTTATTGATGGCGTAGTTTCTACTTGTCAAATGACAAAAATTGACAGCTTCAAAAGTGACATCTACCGAAATAGCGGGCTATTCAAAATAACACCTGTTATTGAAAAACCCTTTACTACTTTCTTATTTCAAACTGCTCGCTCAGTTTATTATTACATCATAAGATAGCTTATTCAGTGACATTTACAACAATATGCCATAATATGGGTGAAAACATAGCGGTTTCTTAGGGCCGTATTTATAGTTGTTCCTTGAGGCTTCCTTGAACTGAAGGCCGCCTTGAATTTGCTTTTCTATGGAAACAAATACAAGTTTGTTTGCATAGAAACATAGAAAAGCAAATTCAAGGCAGCCTTCAGTTCAAGGAAGCCTCAAGGAACAACTATAAATACGGCCCTTTGTTATCTGAATTATTATAAAAAAAAATTGTGTCGCTGAGGCTCACGCTTCTTTGAAAAATTTCTGCAGTGGGAGTGCTTTTTAGAAAAATCTTTTGATTTTTGCCCATATGGTTATAGCAATGTGACTATTTGGACCAAAGATGTACAGGGTGTTCATGAGAGGGTCATCAACTTGGATAAATCAAAGTCAAGATTTTCAAATGAGAACCTAAATTTTCAATCTGTCAGTCGACTTGGCGTAAAAAGGGGGGGTTATAGTTAGGGCAGACTCTTTACCTAAAATGATAACTTCTGAAATATAAAGGAAACAGTCACTCACGATTTTCAACAATCCAAAATAACATTGATTCATAACAAATCATTGAATATCGTTATTATTATTATTATTATTATTATTATTAAAAAAAGATACAGAGTTGAGGTTTAAACCTATAAACTCAGCCAGTAAACAAAATAGCAATATTCCACTAAAAAACTAAAGAGAGGACAACGCACTTAAAAAGAACATGTAGAGAATGTCAGCAAAAAAAATGAAAACACTTCACAGAGCACCTTCGCGAGCGAATTTCTCCACCGATCGTAACTGTTCTTGAACGCATTGACACTGGTAGATTCAACCACAGATCCCGGCAAACCGTTCCATCGATCGAAAATCCTATTTGACAAGAAATTTTTACGCGTATTTGTACGGAATGGTTCCTTAGCAAGCTTGTAGGTATGTCCACGGAGATTGTTCCTATTAAATTCGAAGAGGTGACTCAGATCCACACCAAAACAGTCGTTAATAGCTCGGAAAGCAACGATCAAATCGCCTCTAGTACGACGTTCCGCGAAAGATCATCGGAACATCGAATTTAAGTTTCTTTCTGTTATTTCGAGAAGTATCAGACAATACTCACTCCTTTCGAAATTGTTCATCTCGAGTTTTTCCAAAATGAATTCAGCTAAAACGTTTGCCCAAGAAAAATCGTCTTTTTCTCTTCCCAATAAAATCGTCTGAAGATAGAAATATAGGTTCCAATTTCAAAGTCTTCTGTTTTGATGAATTTGATTTAGGTATCCGAGAAGTTGATGATCCTGTCATATGAATACCCTGTACATTTTTAATACAGACAGCAAACATAGTTACAATATAACATATTGGCAAAATTGAAAATGGAAAAGAGTTTGAGTAAAAACAATGTATGTTGTATGCCACCATACAAGCTATCTGACGTTACAATAATATACTGAGTGTTCAATTTGAAATAAAAAAGTAGTAGGCTGTTTCCGGCTGTGAAAGTCGCCAGTGGATATGATTATGAGAATTGGAGTCTTGTTTTAATTTAAGATTTGAGTAGCTCTCTTTCCAAGTTGCCCATTGGGCAGGGCTGGGCAGTATTTCAATTACTTGTAATTGAAATTCGCATTTGAAATACAAATACGTATTTTGTATTTGTATTTCAATTACTTCTTGAAAATGTATTTTGTAATTGGTATTTCAAATACCTGACGCTGAAGTATTTTGTATTTTGTATTTCGATACTTTTGTCTTCGAGATACTTTCGAACAAATACATCTAGCGCTGAGCGCCCTACAGAAAATGGCACGACGTTCATCTGCTTCATCTAGTTCTTTTGCTGGCAATCATATTTTCGGCAAATGGAAAGGAAGAAAAGATCCTGCGCAATGGTCATTTCATCATGGAGTTAGAGTTAGTCAACTTCTAAAAACGATAAGAGCAAAGAACTTACCATCCTTGAACATTATCCTAACATAAAAAATCTAAAAAAGCACAGACGTGAAGTCAGCAGTTTTTACGCGCTTGTTCACATTGCGAAATGGTGACTTGGAAATTTCAATGAAATGGGAAAATTAAAAAAAAAAAAATTTCAAAAAAACTTTTTTTTTTCAAGAATTTTTACATGGATAATATTGACACTGTTCATATACCAACCAAATTTCATTTCGATCATATGAATATTTTTCGAGTTATTGAAAAATCAAAATTTAAAATTGCTGTAGCACAAAAACCATTCGGCAGATTTGGCCCATTAACGAACTTATCCGAAATATTCAGGATCTTAACCCAACCTGAAAATTTCAAGACTCAAGGTCTTTTGTTTCGAGAGTTCCAGCGCACACGGCCGGCCGGAAGGACAGAATCAATTTTGGCCACGGATTCTTCATCAGTGAATCCAACTTAGTCGTTTGAGACCAATTTCGGCTCTAAATTCGAAAATTACAGACATCGCAACGATATTTTAACGCGCTGCTCCCCAGAACAAGCGCGTAAAAATGTGTTCATACAATATAACAACACAAGTTTCTGCCCATCAGGACCTGTAGAAAGATTTTCTTTAGCAGGTTTTATTCATTCCCCAACAAGAGGCTGTTTGTCTGATACTACATTCAAAAATCTTGTGTTTCTGAAAGGAAATTCTTTATTTAGCGATAAAATAGCAGAGCTGAATTAGTTGTACTCTTTTCACATTTTACGTAAGACCTGAATGTATTTTGTAATTTTTATTTCAAATACAAATAGTTAAAATATTGTATTTTGTATTTTATATTTCAAATACCCGACTTGAAAGTATTTTGTATTTCAAATACCTGCGAGAATGTATTTTGTAATTTGTATTTCAATTAAGCCAAGCATGTATTTTGCCCAGCCCTGCCATTGGGGGGTTTTCCTTTAAACGAAAATGCAGTAATTTTCATGAAAAACCTTTAGAACATCACATTTCAAACATATAATTTCAATATCATATTTAAAAAAAAAATGTTTGATCACCTAAAACTGAAAAATAAAAATGGGGATTTGCATTTAAAAGGATCTGTCTTGAGTGCACGATATGGCAACGTCGAATTCAGCTTTCTTGGAAAGAAAAGTACGTCAAATGTGTTACTTCGCTTGGGAAAACAGAGATAGCTATACTTTGTTCTTGTTAGAGTAGAAGACAACGACCAAGGAATAGAAAAAGAAGAGCACAGACTGTCATACTATCATAATACTGACAAATCGGAAATTGTTTGGTTAAATTGACAAAGAACACGTGTGTACCACAGAATAGGAATAAATATTTCATTATTCTATAGCAGAAAAAGCTATTCTACTAAACACCGTTGTCATTTCGTGCATGCCTGGCAAATCCCAAACCCCTATTTTGAAATCTGATTTTGAATACTTTCTGTAGGTAATTTGGGTAAATAATGAATCAAACCCATAATAATTATGTTCAAATTTGCATTTGCAGTAATAACCCAAATTCAGGAAAAACCCCCATATCTTGTACGAGTGAGAGTGAATATGAATCTTTTAGATATTATTATACAAGTGAAGGCCATCAATCGATCCTAGTAATCGATAAGCCTTTTTGGACTGTTCAATAGAGATGTTCGTGCGAAGCAGCAAGTTAAAGACATCGACAACAGAACAAGAGTTATAAAATGGTGAAGGAACCGGGATCAATTCCTTGCTGTGTCAATTTTGATAATTTTTTAAAAATACTCGGAATCGTCGAAAGTTACTTTCCTCAGTTCATTCATTGGTCCTATCTTGCAGCTTCCTCCCAGAGAAGTTGAAATGTCGTTCGAATTTTTCGAGTTTGAGCTCACTATGACCACCTTATTCAATTAGTATAGTATAGAACTAGTGAGCCCGTTAGTCCAGCTTAGCAATATATTCGCCTTCTTATCGATCAGTTGAATAAATAGTTCAAATGAAATGTAGTCTATATGACTAGAAGTTCATATGAACCGGTAGTTCATACAAACCAACCTGCGCGAAATAGTGATACGACTCCGGATCTTGTCGATATCTCTTGATAATGGATATCCACATGGTGCCGGGGGTATAGAAATCATAGGACGGTTCCAGCATGACAACCCTATCGTCCTCTGGGGGATCGGCCTGGTCGATCTTCTCGTACCACCAAACCTTCACGTGACCGTCTTGTGATACCGTCCATAGTTCTCCCTCTATGTAGAATATTTGTACGATTTGTTGATCGTGTAAGGGTTTCCTGTTGTTCCTCATCACTTCCACCTTTATGAGGCCCGCTTCCCAGACGAGAAGGTTACCCCAGTTACATCCGGATACCACCTGAAGAGATTAGATAGATTAGAGCGACTTTCGATTAAAAAACTTCAAACTTCAGAAAATGGTGAGGTGAAAAGAGCAGAGCCGGATCTAGGATTTCAGCGCCCGTGGCAAGTTATCGAAATGCGCCCTTTTCAAATATTTTTTCAATGACTACATACTTTTCATGAATGGTAGTATTTATACTATTCCTAAGATATTTTACTATTATTATATTCTTTTGAGAACGAGCATTAGATTCTTAGGTATATCGAACAATATGTGTATAGAAATTACTATAATCTCCCATGTATCTTATAAACGTATTAATACACGATAATTAGGGTTTGAAGGAAACAAAAAGGAGAATAGAATAATTTATTCTCAAAATAATATATAAGCATTCAAAGCTTCAAAAAACACAATAAATGAAAGTGTAAATGAAAAACTGAAATACGTTAGAGAACACACATGCCAACAAAAGTCATAAGAGAATAATTGTAACAGAAGAACCATTTCAGTTGGTTATATCAACGTAAAATTATATAAGATTCTGAAAATGCATGGACGTCGAATCGGAATAGTTTGCGCGCTCGTTTATATTCATATCTGAATTGTAGCAATGCTCGATGTCAGGAGGACCGAAAAAGGTTTCATGTTTCAGTGAAACTCAAGAATCATACTATTCATTTAATCGATATTTGATCCTCTTTCTGTAGTACCCATAGCTGAGAAGCTGATTGATAAAATACTAGAGATACGATTAATTTATCGTATTTTTCTCAACATTTTGATTTTTTTTCTAACTTCTTCTTATACATATGAAAACTCATGTAATTATAGTACAACGCAATTTTGATTGAATCGGTATAATTTGGGATCTCGAAAATAAAATTCGAACGATAATATCGCCGACATATTCCTAACCAAAACATAACCTTATAAATTTTGCAGTCTCTAAATTATATCTTTCGAAAATGATTGACTCTCGTGTGCACGGACAGAATATAATTTGACAGAGGGCGAAAAAATCCTCATCTCAAAATTGAATTATTCAAACATACCTGATTGAAATTTTTAAACTTTTTCCAGCACGAATAATTACCCGGCCCGCTCACACGATCACGTTATTTGCGGTATTGCGCATAATATAAAATATAATGATAAGTTCCTGGTTCCTACTTTTCTTATTGATGACATCAACTGCGCCGCTCCATGGAAGTACCCCACATGCGAGAAAAAAAGTAGTATTAATAAGACTGGGGTGATTTCATCAAGCTTATCGGTCGTAAACGTCTTCCAAATACATTACCCTTATCACGCCGGTGTGATGAACGATTCGGCGAATAATGTGGACGGTCCGAATCTCTTTGTCATGCCGTCAAGAAACCGACCCTAGACGGAGCGCTACCGCCGCTAGCTCGAACCATTAAACTGCCTCTGAACTTGCCGATAATTGGGGTCTTCAGTGTTCGAATAACAAACATCTGGACGCGATCGGGAATCGTAGGGCGACCGACAAGTGTAAATTTATCATCTGTTAATTTATTGGTAACTACTTGTCGCCGCATATTGTACAACAGGTGCATGCCCTATAGCACCGCTCTTAAATATGAATGGACTTTGAAATGAAAAAACTTCATTTCAAGAAAAAAAAAATCATAATTTTGCGCCCCCAGTTGGTTGGCGCCCGTGACAAATGCCTCCCTCGCCACGCCCTAGATCCGGCTCTGGAAAAGAGCGACCGAAATATTGACTGACTCGAGTGGAATATTTTTCTGTTTATGGTTACTGAAACTTGGGTTACATGCTGACACAGGCAGCGAATATTCATGTGGAAGGTATACTAGTGAAGGCCTCCAGTTAATCCTAGCTATAGATAATCTCTTGTGGAAAGATCAGTTGAGAAGTTGGTGCCAAAAAAACTAGTAAAAAGTTCCAGAGTAGTTTGCGAAATGGGACAGGGGTCGGATCAATTGCTTATTGTGCCGATTTCGAATTTTTTTTTAACATACTCACAAAATTTCACTTTCTCAAGTTCACCTGTAAGCTACATCCTATATCTCAGTTAATTCTCCTGAAAGGTCGAAATGGAGTCCGGAATTTTCCTATTTCGAGGTCGAGCTCGTCATAATTCTTACCTTGGCCGTGGCATTTGCCACGGGCGCCAACCAACTAGGGCCGCAAAATTATGATGTTTTTTTTCTTGAAATGATGTTTTCCCACTTCAAAGTCCATTCATATTTTAGAGCGGTGCTATAGTACATGCACCTGTCGTACAATATGCGGCGACAAGTAGTAACCAATAAATTAACAGATGATAAATTTACACTTGTCGTTCGCCCTATGATTCCCGATCGCGTCCTGATGTTTGTTATTTGAACACTGAAGACCTCAATTAGCGGCAAGTTCAGAGAGAGTTTAATGATTCCAGTGAGCAGTTGTAGCGCTCCGTCTAGGGTCGGTTTCTTGACGGCATGACAAAGAGATTCAGACCGTCCACATTATTCGCCGACTCGTTCATCACACCGGCTTTGATAAGGGTAATGTATTTCGAAGACGTTTACGACCGATAGGCTTGATGAAATCACCCCAGTCATATTAATACTACTTTTTTTCTCGCATGTGGGGTACTTTCATGCAGCGGCGCCGTTGATGATTATATTTTATATTATGTACAATACCGCAAATAACGTGATCGTGCAAGCGAGCCGGGAAATTATGCGTGCTGGAAAAGTTTAAAAATTTCAATCAGGTATGTTTGAATAATTCAATTTTGAGTTGAGGATTTTTGCGCGCTCGGTCAAATTATATTCTGTCCGTGCACACGAGAGTCAATCATTTTCGAAAGATATAACTTAGAGACTGCAAAATTTATAAGGTTATGTTTGGGTTGGGAATATGTCGGCGATATTATCGTTCGAATTTTATTTGCGAGATCCCAAATTATACCGATTCAATTAAAATTACTTTGTATCATAATTACACGAGTTTTCATATGTATAAGAAGAAGTTAGAAAAAAATTAAAATGTTGAGAAGAATACGATAAATTTATCGTATCTCTAGTATTTTATCAATTAGTTTCTTAGCTATGGGTACAACAGAAAGAGGATCAAATGTCGATCAAATGAATAGTATGATTCTTGAGTTTCACTGAAACATGAAACCTTTTTCTGTCCTCCTGACATTCGTCTAGCATTGAGACAATCCAGATATGAATATAAACGAGCGCGCATTTTCAGAATCTTATATTATTTAAGGTTGATATAACCAACTGAAATGCCGCCCAAGAAACTATCAGGATCGCAATCTCGAAAGATCAGGGATAAAAAATTATCTGACCAAAAAAAAAATACTAGTAACATACCAAGTTACTTTGAGAACGATGCGGGTATTGTGTCGACAAAAAGTGGTTCCACTAGCGAAGCCCATCATGTAGCGGAATTTCCTTCTACTTCTTCAAATATCGAGCCTGTCGTCAGAAAGTATTCCATTTTGGATAATTCAGACAAGGAAAATTCTTTTGACGAGGAATCAGGACTTACTGAGGTTAAACCTGAACCAGTTGATTTTAATGAACCTACATCATGGCGAATTAGAAAAAGTAATATTAAAATGTTCGTTATGACCTTTGTTGGCATGTGTGTTTTCTAATGTATTTCAGTTTTTCATTTACACTTTCATTTATTGTTTTTTGAAGCTTTGAATGCTTATATTTTTTTTTGAGAATAAATTATTCTAGTCGCTTCCTTTTTATTTTCTTCATACCCTCATTATCGTATATTAATACGTTTGTGAGTTCTCTTCACTACCTCATAATATATAAAAGAATATGATAATAGTAAAATATCTTAGGAATAGAATAAATCATTCATGAAAAGTATGTAGTCAATGAAAAAAAATTTGAAAAGGGCGCATTTCGATAATTTGCCACGGGCGCTGAAATCCTAGATTCGGCTCTGGTTCGATTTGAACACTTGGTAGTTAATTGTTAAGTTGAGATACAAACAACCTCGCGAAACTTCGAGAGGATCATATATTACTGAAAAAGTCAGCAGCTTTTGCGCGCATGTTCAAATTCGTTTCTAGAGCGGCCATTTTCTTTGAATATTCGCGTAAAAGCTTCTGACTTCACGTCAGTGCTTTTCTAGTTTTTTTTCGAGTTATTTTGGAAAAAACTTCGATATCGAGGAAAAACCACGAAATTTGACATATTTTCCACAATATCTCCGAAAATTATCATCGTATCCACCTTAATTTTGGTACACCGCTGTCAGATGTGAAGTTCAAAGTATGACCTACATATTTCCGAATGTGATGTGTGTTTCCGGAAAAAATTTTGAGAAATTTTTTTTTATTTACTGACAGCACGATCTCAACAAAATTCCACGAAAAGTTGCGAGTCTCTATGCTCCAACTAGTGGCCATGTTTCAATCCGATCACTTCAGTGATTTCTGAAATATCTAGGAAATAACCTCATCATTTCAAATAGCTATAAAGCTGGATTTATAAACTTTTCGTTCCCGTTCCCGTTCGCAGCTGACGTTCCCGCTAACGTTCCCGTTGACCGCTGGCGGTTCAAAACGAAGTATACCCCTTTTATAAACTTGACGTTCGCCGTTCGGCCAGTTCGCGTTTATGAGGTTTTATAGAGGTCAAATATCCTGTGAATTTGGGTTTCCTTTGTTAAAGTTGGAGGAATATAACCAAACCAAGCGTAACTTTTCAATAAACAAACTAATCTCCGAATTATAAGTGCATCCTAACCTCACTATATTGGTTAAGATACGAACGGGAACGTCAAAATATGAAACATGGTCATCTCGAACGGCAGCGGAAAAAACAGGAGAGCGGCACATTATCAGTCAGCTGACGCAGCTGCGGACTTTATAAATGCCCCTGCGCATTTACTGCATTTTAACTTTGAACGGGAACGTCAACTGCGAACGGGAACGGAAACGTCGAGTTTATAAATCCAGCTTTACTCCAAAACCGGATGGGATTCTGCCCATTAACGAACTCAACCTTCACATTCTGAAATTCAACCAACCCTTTTTGAGTCGATATCCTCAGTACCTCATTTTCGGTTGAAAATTCGAAAATTACAGACAATCGGACAAAACTATAGCATGTTGTTCCCCAGAAAATAAGCGCAAAAAAATGAAACATTTAATCTGAGACAGTATATGCCAGACTTTTCTGAATTGCTGTATGAACTGTACTGTATTTCAGTTCAATCGTAGTGTAATTTTGGAAGTACATGGAAAAATGCAGAAAATTCATCCTGTTTTCAGAATTTCACTCTTTATGAAATGAAGATATACATCTGGAATTTTACTTTTCCACTCTTTCCAATAATGTTCGTTCTTCTCCAGCTATATACTTTTGCCATTCAGTTCATGCAATTTTCGACTGTTAGAACCTTCTGCTTCTCATCGGTTCAAAAAAGGGATCAGAATATTCGTTACAAAATGGTGGACGTGCCGTTCCTCTGAAAGGTCATACTAATCGATACTAACTGAAACGTAGCAGTCCAAAAGGATTCTCGATAGAATTTTTCTGAAAATCGGTGGAAGAATAATGGGATTTGAGTATACTTTAATAAGGCCCTTGGTGAGAAAAAAGTTTCATTGTCCGCATTACGGTTTTTGGAAAATTGGTTGAATTTTCTACATGTTCTGGTGGATGTCAATACAGACAGGAAAAAAGTGCTTGCTGATTCTTGATATACGATATCATAAATTGAATCGAGGACAATTTTCTTTATTTACATGGAGAAATTTGAAAAGAAAATTGTGTCGAGATATACCGGGAGAGTCTTTACGTTGTACATTGATTTAAACCATAGATTCCTGTTATAAAATTAAATACTTCTTTTCATGTACCATTTACCAAATACACCGTCGGTTTCACAAAACTTTGACGGCAGATCCACTCGTTGATTAAGGTTAGAATTCGATGGTTGGGTTGAAAATGAACTGAAATCGAGCACACAATTGACTGTTGATTGACAATCAGGCCCTTGATCGGGCAATCAAAGTTTTGTGAAACCGACCGTATGGCTATTGAAATTTCTAAAAACACCTTTTTTTTATAGCTTTGACATGGTTACCCCAAATGAAATGAATTTTGCTGTGAAGTTTTCTTAGACTCCGATACATATTCCTCAGTTATCATTTTCATCCTACTCCAAACGGTTTTCTAATTATGGAGTTGCCGTTTAACATGAAGAATGCAGATAAAATTCATCTCAAGTCATTAGAAGGACCCACCGTTTTCGAGATATTCACCATTGAATCTGATGAAAATTCGAGCAATTTCCCTATGATCCTGGATCCGTCCCTGAGCCCGTAAAAGCAGTCAAGGGTGTAAATCAAGCTTCGCCCACGTTTATCCAGACCATAGAAAACCCAGAAATATTAATCTATTCGACGAACAGACCACAAATATAGAGGATATGTCTCCATGTCTATGGACTTTCCATAGAAATCGAATGATGTGTCCACGTTAATTGAGATATTTCATATAAATCATTTATAAATTTGACGAAGCTAAGAATAATTATAGAGTTTTCAGTGTAAGAATGGGCAAGGATAAAATTTTATTTGCTCTGGTGATCGAAACAGTTGGATATTGCATGAAGATTAGGTGAAAAATTAGTGTTTCAATGGTCAAGTGCAGTGAAATTATTTCTTAACAAGAAAAGAATTAAGTGAGTGAATGAGATTCCTCAATCATTTTTTTCTTGAATTCTGGCCAAATGATTGGTAATTCTGCAATAGTGATCACCGTGAGAGATATCATCTGTGTTGAACTTGCAGATCAGGTGCAGGGGTGTACTTTACGAAATATCTGAATGCTTATAACTTTTTACCTGAGCCGAACCTGGAAAAATAAAAAAAGTGTTTCATTCGATGGGAGGAATCTATGGTTGAAATAAATGACCAACTTAAAGACTCAACCTGTATAATATTTCGAAGGCGTAGAATGAGAATTTGTAATTAGCTTTTCTTCATCTGGCATATACTTTTCTTGAATATGTTAGTTACGATTCGAAAATTTACCTTCTCATCTGGCATAGGTATCACTCCAACGATGTCGGTATATTCAGTTTTTCCAAATCTACCAACTTCTCCCTTCAACTTCAAGCCTGTGAAGGTGTTGCACATCTTCCAAAACTTGATATGGGCCACACCTATCAAAGGTGAAACAGGGAATCAGCAGGGTTCATATCGTCATTATCTTTAGCGTGAAGTCTGCAGCAATGTACTCTATGCTCATGCGAAAAAACCTACCTGCTGTGCAGAGCTGACCGGGGACAGTTTCGGAAAACTTGACCCTGTGTACGTCGTTAACATAGGACTTGGTCCTCAATAATATAGTGTGTTTAGGCCAATCATAAATTGTTATGAGATAATCTGGTTCTCCTGCTTGTGAAACCAATAGCATTCCATCAGGACTAAAATATTGAAAGAAAAAGATTGAAGTCAGTGAACGATTAATAAAAATTCTATGAATGATTTGAAGTCAGAAGCTATCGCATGCATGTTTGAGTCTCGGATTTTGGGTGGAAAAATATCAGACATTTCTTCATTTGAATTGTTGACACGATCATCACGAGATCTTGCGGAAGATTTCAAATCAGCATTTGTCAACGATTTACCAAGTTTAATCATGATCAGAAGGGTGTTTTTTGAATTATTTCGGAACTACCAATAGAAAAAATCACTTTCTCAATATCTCCGAAAATTAAATCAGCCAAATCCTCTTTGAATTGTATATCGATATCTCACCTATAATCAAGATTTGTGAAAGATAGAGTAGATCCCCCCTTCAAGACACAGACGATATCCAATGTTGGCCATTCATAAATAACAACCAGAGGCTTGGCACCAAACTTATTTCCATTTTCTGCAACTGCTATATGGTTGAAGTCAGGATTTGGATTTGTCTGTAAAAGTATTATCGTCAATAAAACCTATTTCAATAGCGAATGTGAGAATTATTAATTAAGATCTTAAGAAGAAGAAAATTAAAATTCTATGTCAAACCATCCAGCGCCCGTATTCTTGAAAAGTGAAAATTTGATGCGCATACACATTGCGGTAGTAATAAGTTCTTCTTCTTCGCACTCAAAAATTGTCCTTTGGGCACCAACTGGCGCTTGATAACTCAAGGCATCAATCATGGGTTCAGCATGATATGTACCCAAACTCAATAATATTGTTCTGCTCCATTTGGCGGCTTCACTTCAGAAGCGGTAGTAATCTGGTTATATTCCCATACCAAACCGCTTTTATATTATCAATTCAAATTTTAACACTTCAAAATTCAAATACTTCACGAAATATTCCGCACGCTTTGCAGAATTTAATCACTATTTATTACAGTCATCACTGATAATCTTCACGAATAACACTTTACTGGAATGTATTCAATTTTAATCTTTGTTAATTCTTCACTAATTAATAATGCTCTCCAGTGAACTTTTGGAACTGGATTTAGGTTGATTGGCCTTTGAATGGCTCAATTGTTCCTCCCTATACAGGGTGTTTTACAAGCTCTATGACAAACTTTGACAGATGGTAGCTGTGCTTATTCTGAACATTTTTATTCCTATGAACATATACCCAATTCTTTTTTGTTAAGAAGATACAAGCATTTGAAAAATTATATTTTCATGTTCAAGTCATAATTATAAATGGAAATTTTGATACTATAAAAACTGTTCAAAATGTCCACCTTCGGCTTGAATGCAAGCTTCACATCGACGAACTAAAGATGCCGTTACTCGGCGGATCAGATTTGGGTCGTTTCGTATTTGGTTTGTTGCATCATGAATTCTATCAAGTAATTGTTGATGAGATTCGATTTCAATATGACAAACAAGCTGCTTCATATGTCCTCATAAATAAAAATCTAAGGGATATAGATCAGGCGAACGAGGTGGCCATTGTATTGGTCCTCCTTGACCTATCCATTTATTCGGCAAATGTTGTCTCCCTCTATGTGGTGGTGCACCATCGTGCTGATACCACATATTTCCTACAATGTTCAGCTCTAAGTCATCAATGAAGTCAAAAAGGTTGTTTTCCAAAAAATTTCGATACAAATCTGCATTTAAACGGTCATTTATAAGATGTACTGGCATCAAATCATTGTTGAAAATCCCACCCCAAACGTTTACACTGAATGTTGCTGAAATCGTCTTTGTCTAATGGCATATGGATTCTGCAGTGCCCATACATGTTCATTATGGTTATTGTTGATACCGTCCCTAGCGAAACAAGCCTCGTCAGACCACATGACAAGCGAAATAAATCTATTATCTTGTGCATGTTGTTGAAGTAACCATCTACAAAATTCTAACCTTCGTAACCCATCGTCAGCATGTAAAGCTTGTACATTTTGTCTATGAAATGGATGCAACATTTCTCCTTTCAAAACACACCATACGACATTTGGTGATGAATGAAGATTAGTAGCTATACGTCGAACACTAATCGAAGAGTTGTCACGGACAGCATCTATTACATTTTCCCCATTTTCTACATTCACTTCCATTGGCCGAATGGCTTTCTTTGGAGCTGGATTGCCTGCTGTTTCTTGTAGTCTTCGGAATGATGCACAAAATACTGTGTGACCAGGTTGGTGTCTATTGGGATATTTTCTTCGGTATTCTCGAGATGCTCTTCTGGAGTTACCATTAGAATACCCATATTCAAATACAATATCTGCATATTCCTGAGTCGTGAAAGAATGCATTGTTATTCAAAACGTACACCAAGTGTCAAATGAATAATTAAAATAACGTCAATTACCATATCAATCGATATTTTATGTCGGTATTTTTTCAAATGCTTGTAACTTCGAAACGAGAACGAATCAGACCTATGTTCATAGGAAAAAAAATTCAGAATAAGCACAGCTACCATCTGTCAAAGTTTGTCATAGAACTTGTAGAACACCCTGTATAGAAGAAAATAAAGTATACTACAATCTGCTTTTTCTCTTCTTTATCCTCTGAATAAAGAACATAAGGAAGGAGCATAATGCCTCACAAAGTGGGTCCGGGATGGATGTTGCATATGGCTTTCCTTTCACTTTGAAGAGAGAACAACGTTGCTCTGAGACTTCTTTGTCTGAAGAAACTAACATGAGTCATACTTGGAGGTTCAATATGGGCGCCTATGTCCCTATCTAAGTCTTTATCTATACACATAACCCTGCATTATTGGTATTCTGTGGCATTATACCCCAGATTCTGTGTAACCTCATAGAGTATGAAGTCAGAACTTCACAATCTGTGACTACACTTCATTGCAAGTAAGTTGCATAGAACAATGTACCTTAGTTACAAGATTTCAGCAACAGAGTGCAACTTACAATTACAACTGAAGGGACCGAACGTTTTCAATCCTACACGATCTACGCTGGTGTATAATATTATAGTTTATTATATTATGAAATTTGGTGGTTCATGGAGACACAACGAATAAACCTCATATCTATATGTCTATGGTTGAATCACAGACCAATTTTCGGTTTATCATAGACATTGAAATATAGCCTTCGTTATAATTGTCGCGTTCCGAAATTCCCAATCAGTACTGACCAGTAATCCGACCCGTTCCGAAATTACTGAAATCTACTGGCATCGTTTTCCCGCCATCTGTCAAAGTACCCTGTGCGAGGCTAGCAATCTACTGTTGGCTACTGCCAGTAAAAGGACGTGTGGGCGCCAGTACGTCATGAAAAGTGAGGTTACGTAAATGTTTTGATTTGATTCACAGAACACATATGAATGAAATGATGATATGATTTAATTTTTCCATGTATAATTCATACTTGAAAAGGTGGTATTCATACAGGACAGATATAAACGGCAATACTAACCGGAAATGAGATTTCAACAAACTAGGTGAATAATTTTGCACCACACCTATATAATTTTAAATCCTTGGAAGAGGGATATTCTGACATCGCATGTTGTAATAGAAATAAATTTCTGCTATACAAATGCAAACTTTATATTGGGTTCTTCCTCACCGTTACTGCTAGAACTCGAGTCCTCAGTTGAAGAATCAAATAAATTGTCTACCAACGCAACTATAAAATTCTCCATAATACCTTCGAAACTCTTGTGAAACATTCAGCTTCTGAATCTTCGAAATTCAAATTGCCGCGAACAAACGTCAACGTTGACATATCAGAATTCATTACTGGTAAGCGTTCCGTTATTTCCGTCAACAGTAATTTACTGAACCAGAATTCGTTTCGTAATTACTGACTGTCAACAGTACTGGTTGGGAATTTCGGAACGCGATAATTATCCATAACCTGAAGATATACTCTGCTAACTAATTTGAAGTGGATCTGTCATTATCTTATTTCATATCCCTGGGCGAAAATATGAAGCGTTTTGACACGCTTGCTTCACCACAGAATTAAATTGAAAGCTTAGTCCAGGTATGACCATTATCTATGTGTATAATGAAGTAGGAAGGAGTAACTAGGCTACCTCGGTAGACTAGTTGGCCGAGAGGTGGACTAGGGTGCCGAAGGTACTGGGTTCGAATCCCGGCGAGGTCATGGATGTTTGTCGTCTCGTTAAAATTATGAGAATAAACACCGTAATCTGGGTACATGCTACTACGGCGAGCCCAAAAAAGAGAAAAAAAAAAAAAAAAAAAAAAAAAGGAGTAACTACTTTGCGATGAAATTGCATAAAAAATTGAAACATTTTTTCTTCTACTCACTCTTATATTTCCTATTCCTCCTCCTAGAGCTGTCCTTCTGAATGTCATCTTGGAATTGGGTATGCTAAATATATGGATAATATTTCCTGCAGTGAATAGAAGATGATCAGGATCGGCCATGGCCAAATTGAAGTACTTTCGTAAAGTAAATCCATAGGAGTAACTTAATGATCATGTAAGGAAATTCCAGGTACTTATGGAAAAAATTTAATTTTTTGTAACTTTTTCGCTCCCTCATGAAGAATAAAAATAGAGGGATTCGTATTTTTTGTAAACTTTAGAGAGAACTGACATCAATGTGAAAAACTGACATTAAATTGAATATGAAGAACTTTGGATTACTAACGATGCAAAAGTTATTCACAATAAACTATAATTTTTGGTTCACTGTCAAGGATACTCAAATTCCAAAATTTCGTCATTTATAGTACAATTCTCGCTCACTCTAGGACCAGAAAAGAAAGTAGCACTATCAAAGACTTCCTCCTCCTCTTCTTCTACATCTTCTTTAGTATCAACCGATATGTCTTCTACATTGTCTTCGGTATCAGTCATTCTTATATCCACTAACTTTTGTTGGAAGATTTAAGACTGTCTATTGTATATTTTGACTCAGTCAATACTTTGCATGTTTCTAGGTTACCAGACTATCACTATAGGAAGTTGCTTGATCGATATCATGATGTAAACAAAACATGGTGTGCTCATGTGCTTTTCTGTGATCGTATTTACCAATGATGACGTCACTTTTCATTCAAATTCTAGCTTCTGTGCTTTGATTTTGAATAAAAACAGACGTCATCATTGGTAAATACGATCATAGAAAAGCAGATGAGCACACCATGTTTTACTTACATCAAGATCGATATCGCCTCGGTAGAGTATGAATAATGTGCAGGGAAGATTCTTCTTTGCACCTAATTATGAACATAAAAACATCACCAAATGCTCAAATCTCTACTAGGCTCTTCTAAATTTTGCAGTGCACTTTAGCACCCATGTTGGGAGGAACAGCGTGCTATAGTTTTTAGCCGTTTTGAGTCGAAAATGGTCTCAAACATGATGTAAGTAGAACATGCTCATCTGTGATCATATTTACTAATGATGGCGTCACTTTTTTCATTCGAATTCAAAGCACAGAATATATATTTTCTTGTATTTTAATCTTGCTGACGTCACTTTTTTTTCAGATGTGCACACCATGTTTTTGCGCGCATGTCCTAGGGGAACAGCATGCTGTCGTTTTGTCCAAATATTTGTAATTTCTGTGATTTTCTTATCAAATCATCCTCATTAAAGTCTGTATGAACCTTCGAACTGTAATTTTTCGATGAAGTACTGTTCGATACGATCTGATCTGTATTTTTGGAAATATTCGAAAAAAAAATTTTGACTGAGTATATCTGTGGAATCATTGGATGGATTTTACCCATTCACGAATTCGGCCTTCGTAATTAAGGTGCAAACCTTCACTACAAATATCGAGTTTCTAAGTTGTTTCTTTGGGAAGTTATTGTGTTTATGAAGTCGGCCGTTAGGCATTCACGGCAGTGCTTTTCTTGATTTTTTACATCATGGTCTCAAACCTCTAGGTTGGACTTACTGTTGACGAACGAGCAAACCACTTGAAACTTCTAGGATATATTGCGCATCGAAATGCTACAGTTGAGTTCGTTAATGGCACGAATCAGCGTAATGGTTTTGAAGTTATATTCAATTGATTTTTTTAAATTATTTAATATGTCAAGAAGTACTCGATCGTATTGCAACTTCATACTGTCAGTGAATTTCGAAAACATTTTCTTCGAAATTTTTTTTTCGGAAACTCTTCATTACATGCGGAAAAAACTAGCATTCATACCTTGAACCGTCATATTTCACAGCAGTGTACCAAATTACATTCCGATACGACCATAATTTCTGGAGATATTGAGAAAAAATAGATAAAATTTCGTGGTTTTCTTCTCGACATCGTTTTTTCCGGAATAACTCAAAAAATACTGATTCAATCGGAATGAAACTTGACAGCTAGTTTGCAAATGCCGATGGTCAATTTCATACAAATTTTCGTGGTGATCGTGTTATTAGAACAATTTGAAAAAAAATTAAAAATTTTTTTTTTTCAAATATTCAATATTCTGTGAACATCTGACCGTATTATCCTCATGATATCCTGTATGAATCTTCGAACTGTGATTTTTCGATAAAATACTGAATTTCAATTCGATCTAATCCATTTTTTTGGAAATATTGGTAAAATAAAATTTTGAACTAGTATATCTGCGAAATCATTGGGTGGATTTCACCTATTTTTCACGCGCCTGTTCAAAAATCGTTGCCGACGCGGTCATCTCCATTGAACATGCGCGCAAAAGCTGCTGCCTTCACGGCAGTGCTTTTCTAGGTTTTTTTTAGAATTTATATGATTAAAATATAGCAGATATTACACGAATTAATTTTACCATTCATTATTGTATTTTAATTCCATTCAATACTGCTACGAAACGTAAATGAAAACGTTCAGACGGTCTGGAATTCCGTCTGACGAATACAAACTTTTTATCAGAACAGGATGAAGAACCCTGAAGTTCTGGCAAGTGATAAGGAATTCGGTGCGAAAAGTAGATTTCATATTTTATTCTTATCATGTTCGTGGTAACGTAAGTGACGCCTTACGTTATCTGAGTCCCATAAAAACAAATTAAACTGTTGAAAAGAAAGCAAGGCCAAGTTTCTAGCCATGACGTTTTTGACGAAGTACTAGATTTTGAATGATCCTGAGATGAAGATATTTTGTTAAGAATATACTGTACGGTCCACCATTCGACTGAAAAATACTGGGAGAGAAATGACACAGTCAGCTGCTTTTACGCGCCTTTTTGAATTAGAAGCAATAAAAGTCCCCTCTCCAGATACCGTCATGATCCAACACTGTCTGATTCCAGACGTAGGTACACAAAATATTGAATGCATTTTCAATCCATCATTTCTCTACCCAGTACCAGAATTTGAATATGTTTTGTCAGAAATACATATCGAGTTTTCAGAAAAGAATGTAATTCTTTCGCAGTTTTGAAACAATTACACTCAACAAAAAACACAGGAAAATATCGATTTAATCGAATTGAAACTTGGCAATTATTTGTATAGTAACAATACAAATACTTATGCCAAATATCATGAGCATTGTATTACTAAAAAAATTATAAAAAAAAATGAAGATGAGCTCGAGGTTGACTGGAGAGGTCAGAAAGGCAAATATACATTTTTATTTCGACATATTCAATATCTTCATCAGGGAACTACAATATGAAACAATATTGTGCTTCAGTATCTTTGAACTAGCGGCAAAGTTTCATCACGATTGAATCAGTATTTCTTGAGTTATACCGAAAAAAAAAACGTTATCGAGAAGAAAAACACGAAATTTTACATATTTTTTCCCAATATCTCCAAAACTAATAGCCGTATCAAATTGAAATTTAGTACACTGCTGTGAAATATGAAGCTCAAGTCATAACTGAAATTGTTACCGGATATGAACAATACTTTCAGAAAAAAAAAATTTTTGGATAAAATTTTTAAATTGAGTGACTATACGATTTCAACGAAATTTCGCTCAAAGTTGCGTGTCGTTATGCTTCTACTAACTGCAAAGTTTCAATCCAATCACTTCTCTAGATTCTGAAATATGAGGGAAATAACCTCAGAATTTTATATGGCTATAGCTCCGAAACTATTTGGCCGATTTGGCCCATTAACGAACTCAACCGCGACATTCCGATGCGCGAAATACCCTACAAGTTTCAAATCGCTAGCTGGCTCCGTTCGACTGTTATCGTGTTATCGGCCGGACAGAATCGACACCGGATTCGTCATCAGTGAGTCCCACCTAGTCGTGGGACCATTTTCGGCTCGATTATCGAAAATTACAGACATTTGAACAAAATGATAGCACGCTGTTACCCTAGAATATGCGCGCACAAATAAGTAACATATTAATGTCTTGTACTTGATTTGAATCATTTTATGAAAGCGTCACCTTATAAAAAAAAAAGTGTTGCCGAATTCATTCACGTCAATTATATTCTGAATATTTAAGGTCATCAACCGAATTTCCAGATACAAAAATGTTATACTCTGAAATCTGTTTGTAAAAATTCAATCAGATTTGTTTAAATGAATCTTCAAGTTGACATTTTCCAACCAGCTCTATCTGATCTGTATTTTTGGGACCATAGGCAAATTAAAACTTCTAATGGATTTGGCAAATGCGAAATTCTGAGGAGGATTTCATTTTCTTGATATTCCTAAAAATACAGATCCTTCAGAACTGTAGTATATTACTCTGAGTAAATTACAGCTCAAGGATTCATGCAGAATTTTGAGAGTATCATAAGATATAAAGATCGAATAATAGTTTCAAACAGGTCAAATCAAGCTGCGCTTGACAGAGTCAATACCTGAATGGATAATCGCTTCCACACTAGTTTCCTTACATGATTCTGTTCCATATTGAGGGAACAAATTTTCAGATGGTGCAAAGATTTTACAGCTTTGAAATTATTCATTATGTAGCTTCCTTGTTTGAAGATATATTTATTTCGAATAAATGCAGTCTTGACGCTAATATGAACATAAAGTTCCAAATGAACTCACCTAAACAATTCTTATTAATATTTTATTTCTTATCAAATTCAATAGTTATCACTATAGTTTTATTTGATAACATAATATTTATTGAATGTTATTTATCCTCAAACCTCATGTTCGAAGTAGAAAACAAATAGTCGATTTTCTGAAATATTTTGGTATACTAATACCAATAAATCGTTGTTAGTTCGAAACACTGCACCCCTCTTTTGTTTCGTGTAGTTTACTATCAGAATTTCAATTCAGCATAGAAGTCCTAGAAAGAAATTATCAGTTTCCTGTTCAGTTGTTAAGTGTATACAAGGGTACCGAATATTTAGTACCTAGTAATTATTGAGCATTTTGGCGCCACAATGTTTCACACTGGTTTTGGAATTTTAGTGAGGTGAGTCTGTTTTAAAATACATATTCAGAAAATATCAAAGCAACGAATTCAATAAAAGTATTGATGAAGGGTCTCTCTATAAGGTTCATAGTTTGTCAAGTAGAGATTTCTCGATTTGTAATAATAGTTGCGTGTAATATTTAGTATAGAAAGCAGTTCTTATGATGCAGTTACTTTTCTTGATAAGTTGGAAGTAAAGAAAAGCAATGACGGGTAGTCAACAGCTTCTCCAAATATACAGATAGGTCAAATTGAAATAAAATTTACCCAATATTTCCAAAAATACAGATTAGATCGAATAGACGACTTCGGCCCAAGTTGCCAACCACAATTTTCTTCATCAATTTACTATCACTAGGGAACTGTAATTTTAGGACAAATTCGACATGATAAGGTTCGCGTTATTTATAAATATCCGTAAAAGATGCCTCGGCTCCTCAAACAAGATAATTCCTTCCAAATATAGGGTTTTGTTAAGGTCATCTTTGATTGGCTGAAATTTAAGTCGTGATTCCTGATTTCATGTTAATAGTGTCAAATTTATATAGGATACGTTCCGCAAATCAACTTGGTTATTTCAGTTGCCGGTTTTCCATTCCGTGAATATGAAATATTCGATTGGTTCCTGAAAAAAAGGTTAATTACGGAATTTGATTGTTGAAAAAACGTTCTTTCTGTCACCAGAACGACAGTCTATGTTCAGTGGTAACATATCCATAGCATAGATCAATCTTTATTTACTTTATGATCCATAGAACATAGAACAGACACCAATCAACAATGGAAAAATTACTAGGTATGGTCTATGGATCATAAGGTAAATAAAGATTGTTCTATGTTGCCATTGCATTTTCATTTTCCCTGCGACGAAATTGCTTTGAAAGAGCGTTGAATAATTTAATGCGCATATATGTATATATATCGCATTAGTTTGAGTCAATGCCATATTTTGTGGGAAAGAAATTATTGATTAACTGTGTCTTGTTTTAGCGTTCTTATTTTTATGGTGTTCAAATAATTCTTTGTGTTGTATGAGAAATTTGATACAATACAATAATTATAAACAGAGAGTCCCGTCAAAATATGAATATTGCAACTCGAAAAATACTCCTGCATGCTGTATTTTATGTAGCATCCTCGTAAATAATTTTATTGAACTTTTTCAAGCGCATCGTTTTTTGTAGAAAAGCACTGACGTGAAGTCAGCAACTTTTGTTCAAAGGAGATGACCGACGAATTTGAACATGCGCGCAAAAGCTGCTGACTTCATGTCAGTGCTTTTCTAGGTTTTTTCAATTGTTCTAATGACACGATCGTATCCAACTGAAACTTAGTACACGGATGAAAATATAGAGCTCAAACACTATGGATTATATTGTAAATAAACATTGTTCTATGCTATGGATATGTTACCATAAAATATTGATGGTCTTTCTGGTGTTTAGACTTAATATGTCTATGTTCTGGTGACAGAAAGATTGCTTTTTCATCAAATTCCGTAATTACCTTTTTTTTTCAGGAACCAACCGATTATTTCATATATTCAGAACGGAAAACCAGCAACCGAAATAACCAAGTTGATTTGCGGAACATATCCTTTATAAATGTGACACTATTAACATGAAATCAGGAATCCCAACTTGAATTTCAGCATAACAAAAAACCTATATTTGGAAGGAATTATCTTGTTTGAGGAGCCGAGGCATCTTTTACGGATATTTATAAATAAGGCGAACCTTATCATGTCGAATTTGTCCTGAATTTCCAGTTCTCCAGTGATAGTAAATTAGTGAAAAAAATTGTGGGTTGGCAACTTGGGCCGAAGTCGTCTATTCATACTTGACTGTGTAGAAAATTGGAGCAACCCAAAAGTTGACGCTCCCTCTTCAGAGAAAGAGTCAAGCCAGAATCCTTTTTCCCATTTGAATAGATTGCTTGTTTAAGGAACAAAGTATTAAAATGGAAGTGTTATTCCCTCAATTTCCATGGCATCCCTATAAATTGCTCATTTACGATCTCTCATCTCCTACCACTTATCTTTTATTTCCAACAAATGTTCCAGCACGAAACAGCCACTCTAGGTAAACTTGAATCGGTTCTTTTCTACCAAACTAACTGCATCCATGTGCTTTTACGATTCAGATCCCAACTTTAATGTCGATGCATCAATAAATCAATTTCATTGTTTCCTGTATGAAATAATTTCATTGCATTTCTTGTGTACAGAGTTAGAGCAAGAATTTATGGACCTTTCAGGCTCATAATAAAACTCTGAAGCTAAACGATAACAAAGACAACCTATGTTTGAAAGAGGTGTGAACCGAGTAAAGCATATGGAACTAGATCAGTATTTTGCAAAACCTTCGATTGGATTGAGTTTCGTGTGTGTTCTTCGGTAAAGTTGATATTTGTAGTGCTTATATTCGAATAGGACTAGACTAACATGATGCCGGTTATAAGGTAAATTAGATAAAAAATGTAATCTAAATGAAAAAAATCGTCTGTGGGAGAGTATAAAGTAATTATCTAATTGAATAGCAACTGTGTAGTTAAAACTGTAATACCTGAGTGATATCAGACGCATTGTGTATTTCCATTTCAATTATGTTAATTGGTGAAAATTGATATAGGTAGCTCAAAATAACTGCAATCAGCAAAGTTTACCGGTCAAAACAATGAGTTCAATGGATCAAATGAAACTTGAGAATTAGTGTTGCTATTTTAAAACATCGGAAAAGAATTATTAGAACTTCCATTGTGGATTGTGAAATTTTCAATAGAAATAATATCGCCATACAACGAATTGTAATTCAGTTATTTTGTATTGATGAAGGATTCGAGTAAGAGAAAGTAGTTTTAATCTAAAATGCATTTTATTAGTGAATGGAAGGAATCAGCATTCAGATTAAATCTAGGGCGGTTCAACCGTACAGAAAATTATATTTATTTCTTCAATAGCATATCTGTTACTCGATGTGTTCTGCTGGCTTGACGTCAAACTAGCAGGAACCAGTTTTTTCCCAGTTCTCAGAAGGGTGTAAAATGTGGTACTAGGGAACTAAATTAGTATTTAACTAGTTCCAAATTCTTGTCAAAAAAATTTTCGAAAAATCGAAGGTGGTTCTGCTAGCTTTACCGAGGTGAGAAAATTGCAAAATCTTCAAAAATTGCAACGTCCTACAAGTTAATCTGATCGCCACAATTCTCGAAACTTGGATACCGAAGATGAGTCTTCAAAAAATCATATCCGAAAGTATTTTCATGATTTATTCTATTGAAAATAGAATACCGTCGTTGTTTATTTCGGCATAACTCAAGAAATACTGATTCAATCATGGTGAAATTTTGCAGCTAGTTGCTGAAAGACAACTTCGACCCAAATTTCGTGATGATCGTGTCATTAGAAGAATTCAAAAAAAAAGAATTTTTTTTTTTCAAATATTCAATATTCTGTGATCTTCTTGACATATTATCCTTATTCAATTCTTCATGAACATTCGAACTGTAATTTCGCGATAACGTACTGGATTTATTCGATCTAATCTTCGGCATTTTTAGTTTCCAAGCGTGTTGATTATGTTGAGATTCAGAGTAGAAATTGGCATTTGGCAACGTTTCTGGGAAATATTTTGAGATTGCCGATATTTCACGAGTGCCAACCTGCGTCAATTTTGAGTAAAAAACTTGATAGACCTAAATCATGGCCAACCGGGATAGTTTATAAAAGTGAATAGAGTATAGATAGAAAAGTGCAGACCTATTTAATAGTAAAGAATGTTATTTATTGGTATATTTCTCAAGTAAACATTCCCAGTTTCATATTGCACTGATGCATGTCACTGGTGTCAACATCTTGCTAAAGACATATCTTTATGTCTTTTGCCATCTGCTGTCTCGATTCACTATCTATTTCCATCGTAAAAACGACGACCCTATTTCAAACGGTACAGTAGTTTCCGTTGTATCACGTAATCATATCTGTTTCACAGAAGAACTATTACTTTGAGATATCGCTAACGACCTATCTACCATTTACAATACACGTCAATGTCGTCAATATTCCGAGTTTTTCATGACTCATCGTTTAGGACATGGCGTAAAAATTCTCACTTCAATCTGAGAATTCTTGACGCATTCTTAATTATTCCGGTTTCACGGTTAATCTACTTTTCATTTGGTCAAGGCGAAACTTGTAGAAATATTGAAATTTGTGTTGCAGAACATGGCCATAAATTATTTTGGTTCGAATTCTGTACCTTCTCAATTCTCAACTTTTAATTGAAACTTCTTGTTTAATACTTTGGGTTTTGGGTTTAATATTTATAGATTTAAATTTGAGAGATAATTATTGTAACGTCTTACAATGACAACATCAATACATACATGAGTACAACATATACAGGGTGAGTCTTCGAGTTGTACATTAAATTCAACCATAGATTCCTCTCATGAAATGAAACACTTTTTTCATTTATCAATTTTTTATATTCGACTCCAGCAAAAAGATACAGGCAGTTTAAATTTAAAAAAAAAATCAGTTTTTCTTTTGTAGCTCTGATATGGTAACTCCGAATGAGATGAACTTTGGTGTGAATTTTTCTATAACTATTACACATTTTCTTCAGTTATCACTTTCATCCTACTTCAAACTGTTTCCGAGTTATAGAATCGCTGATTCATAAAACTATACGAAATTAGCATGAAGAATGCAGATAAAGTTTATCTCATGCCATTATAAGAATCTTCAATCATTTAAAAATACTTGATTATTCTTTATAATTTCTACTAAAACGCGCCATTTGGCAGAATATGTTGAATATTATAAAATCGGATAAAAATTCGAAAAATTACCTTATATTTATGGATCCGCCTCTGATCTAGTAAAGGAAGAAAATTAAGCTGGGTTCACGTTCATCCGGACCATAGAATATATATAAATATTTATCTATTTCGCATAGAACTAATTTAGGTATATGCTATTTCGTGATCATACCACAGACCTAACCATAATATTCATAGACATAGAATAACATGTTATTACAAGTCTAAAGAATATTTTCAGGTTAATTGATTGATTTCAATAATTCTCTATAAATTTCGTGAAAAAAGTATAATTATGGAGTTTTTAATATAAGAATGGGTGAGGATGGAATAATCATTTGTATAATCATTTAGTGGAATGAAATTTGATATTGCATGAACATCAAGTTGAAGATCAGTGTTTCAAGTCCAGTGTAGTGAAATGTTTTCCTTGCAATAATATCGCAAAAAGCACCAAATCATAAGAATTAAGTGAGTAAATGAGTTTTCTCAATCTTGTTTCTTCGAATTTCAAACCTTGGATTGGTTATTCTCCAGAAGAAATCACCGTAGGAGATATTATCTGTGATGAACTTGGAAACAAAGCCCAGGAGTGTATTAGCACATTGAGAAATGTTCAAATGCTTATAACTTTTTACCTGAGCCGAGTCTGAAAAAATGGCAAATAAAAAAAGTGTTTTATTTGATGAGAGGAATCTATGGTTCGAATTAATGTACAACTTAAAGACTCACCCTGTATAAACTCTTTCCAGGTTAAACCATAGAATACTATATTGAATGGGTTTATCGCAGAATAAAATACTGAACACTTGTCATATTCAAATTGAGATTGAACTATTTCAAAATGGTAACATTCAGTTGGAATTTGGTGAAAATAATTGAATAAGGAATAAACCGATTCGAAATGGCAAAGCTTTTTTAAGTTCGATAAAAACCTGTCCAAACAATTTTATATTCGAAATATAAATTGACAACTTTGAATTCTGGGTAACACAATCAAATTTGAGTATCGATTAAAGCTTATTTGGGGAGGATTTCGCATCATTCTGAAGATTTTTCATGATCCCTCAAGCCGTCAGCTTTCGATTCGATCCAATATGTATTTTTTGAAATATAGAGAACGAAATATTCGAATGGCTATATCCGTGGAATCATTGGTTGGATTTTACCCATTTAAGATACGGAGTCACTTCCGATAGAAACGACTTATATAAACTCTATATTTGTAGAGTAGGTGTTTGGGACTTTATTTGAAAGATCGATTTCGAAGATATAAGCATTCATGATTCATGTCCCAAATATTTCCAAGATACAGTTTGGAATATAGTACTTGATTGAACATGATAACTTGGAGGTTCATATGCAGTTTCGTGAGGTCCATATGAATAGAATATCGCCAAATCTTTCCAACAGGAATTAGAGGTGCGTTTAGAAGAGTTAATACGTAAAAATATCTAGAGAAGCACTGACGTGAGGTCAGGAGCTTTTACGCGCTTGTCCAAATTCTAACTATTAGATCAACACGAAATTTTGCACCTAGTTGCGTGTTGGCAATCTCCACCTGATTACGAAGTTTCAATCTGATTCCATTTGTACTTCTTGAGATATTGCGGAAATAACGTTAAAATTCAAATGAACGAAATTTGGCACATTTTTTTCTTGGTATCTTCGAAAGTGAATATCAGATCGAATTTAAATTTGGAACATTGTTGCTGAATACTGACTCTAAGGTTTGTGCCGAATTCCATCCAAATCTAATCAATATTTCCAGAGAAAAAAAAATTTTCATCAAAAATTTCAAAAATTTTCCAATACATTTCTTTTCAATTTTCTAACAGATGGATCCACACGAAATTTTCCTCTAAGCTGCGCGTTGGTATTCCAAAACTATCCACTAAGTTTCAATTTGATCTAGTCAATACTTCATGAGATATCGAAAAATTAACCTCAAAATTTCAAATGGTCCTAACTCCGAACTATCCAACCGATTCCACCCATTAACGAACTCAACGGAGATATTTGGACTCCAAGCCTAATCTGACAATTTCAAGTCGCTAAGTTTTTTCCTTCCGAAGTTAGAGCACATACGGACAGACATAATTGGAGCTCAACCCAATCGTTTTGCCTCAAAATTCGAAAATTACAAACATCGTGACGGAATGATTACGCGCTGTTCCCTAGAACAAGCGCGTAAAAACGACCGCTTTGGCAACGAATTTGAGCATACACTCAAAATCTGCTGACTTCACGTCGGTGCATTTCAAAAATTTTAATCTTGCAGTTATCACAAAAGTATACTACATAGTTGATAAAATAATGAAACAAAACTCAAAATTGCAATTCTCCAAGCGTTGGTTCAAGTAACCCTGTATGAATTCAGCGAACAACTTTCACCTTTATGCATAATAACAACAAATAATGAAAGTTGAAATAGTAAATGCAGATCGGAAATCCGATAAGCCAAGTGAGACGTTTCTTGCACTGTCTTGACACCAGAAATACTCGTAATCATCCGCCTACGTGCTGCCATATGTTCCTAATTAATTTCACTCGAATAACGAGGAAGTTATAAAGTAGATGCCATTCAATACCATCTTCATCTCAGATGTCGAGGCAAGCGATGCAAAGAAACAGTACCTAGCCACGATTCGGCGAATAGTGTAGACGGCATTCGAGCTCAGCCTCGAATAATACATTCAAATGCATATTTTGAGTTCAAAATCGAGTCCTGACGGAGCAGAAAGAGCGCTGCCTCGAACCGTAAAACTCCCTGTGATTTATGGCATTCGCTGTTTGCATTAAGCCGGGTAGAGATGAGTATAATGCGAACGGCGAATGCCATAAATTACAGGGAATTTTATGGTTCGGGGCAGCGCTCTTTCTGCTTCGTCAGGACTCGGTTTTCAACTAGAACGATGCATTTGAATGTATTATTCGAGTCTGAGCTCAAGTGCCATCCACACTATTCGCAGAATCTTTAATCAAATGTTATTGCATTCGCCGTTCGGATTATACTCATCTGAACCCGGCTTCAGAGCCAATGTGATGACTAGGACATAATACAGGGTGTTCTACAAGCTCTATGACAAACTTTGACAGATGGTTGCTTTGCTTATTCTGAACATTTTTTTCCCTATGAACATAGGTCTGATTCGTTCTAGTTTCGAAGTTACAAGCAGTTGAAAAAATTTATTTCCATGATTTGATCAAGTAGACCGACATAAAATATCGATTGATATGGTTATTGACGTTATTTTAATTATTCCTTTGACACTTGGTGTACGTTTTGAATAACAATGCATTCTTTCACGACTCAGGTATATGCAGATATTGTATTTGAATATGGGTATTCTGATGGTAATTCCAGAAGAGCAGCTCGAGAATACCGAAGAAAATATCCTAATAGACACCAACCTGCTCACACAGTAGTTTGTGCATCATTCCGAAGACTTCGAGAAACAGGCAATCCTGCTCCAAAGAAAGCCATTCGGCCAACTGAAGTGAATGTAGAAAATGTGGAAAATGGAATAGATGCTGTCCGTGACAACCCTTCGATTAGTGTTCGACGTATAGCTACTAATCTTCATTTATTCCCAAATTGCGTATGGCGTGTTTTGAAAGGAGAAATGTTGCATCCATTTCATAGACAAAATGTACAAGCTTTATACATGCTGACGATGGATTACGAAGGTTAGAATTTTGTAGATGGTTACTTCAACAACATGCCCAAGATAATAGATTTATTTCGCTTGTCATGTGGTCTTACGAGGCTTGTTTCACTAAGGACGGTATCAATAATAACCACAATGAATATTTATGGGCACTGCAGAATCCATATGCCATTAAACAAAGACGATTTCAGCAACGTTTCAGTGTAAACGTTTGGGGTGGGATTTTCAACAATGATTTGATGCCATGTTGTAAATGACCGTTTAAATGCAGATTTGTATAAAATTTTTTGGAGCACAACCTTTTCGACTTCATTGATGACTTAGAGCTAAATGTTGTAGGACATATGTGGTATCAGCACGATGGTGCACCACCATATAGAGGGAGACAAGTAGTCAGTTGGCTGAATGAACATTTCCCGAATAAATGGATAGGTCAAGGAGGACCAATACAATGGCCACCTCGTTCGCCTGATCTAAATCCTTTAGATTTTTATTTATGGGGACATGTGAAACAGCTTGTTCATCATGTTGAAATCGAATCGCTACAATTACTTGATAGAATTCAAGACGCAGCAAACCAAATACGAAACGACCCAAAGGGGGACATTTTGAATAATTTTATAGCATCAAAATTTCCATTTATAATTATGATTTGAACATGAAAATATATTTTTTCAAATGCTTGTATCTTCTCAACAAAAACGAATCGGATATATGTTCATAGGAAAAAAAATGTTCAGAATAAGCACAGCTACCATCTGTCAAAGTTTGTCATAGAGCTTGTAGAACACCCTCTATGAAACTAATGCACTGTAATGTAATGACTTGGTAGGTAAAAGTCCAGTGACGATTACTTAGTTCTTCCATAAGCCAGTCTGTTTTTTGTAGATTGTGTGAGAGGATGCAATAGAGCATTTTGGTGTTATTCTAGCTTGTTTAGCTGTCTATTGATGTTTTCATTTATTACCTCATTCACAAAGGTAATTTTGAGGTCTTAATGTATTGTGTAGTTGGATACATACCATGCTGCATTTACACTTGTTCTTAGTATTTTTGATTATGCTCTTTGTATTATTGCAGTGTTTTATTTGTTTGGGCATCCTCATCTATCAATACCATAAGTCCAGATCGGTTTTGTAACTGTACTTTAGTTTCAGTTCTTAGATGTGATTTTTTCCCAATAGGTCAGTTGAGTTCTCTAGTTTTCAGGTCCACTTGCACTCTTTCATGCGCCTGTTCTAGGGAACAGCACTTTATCATTTCGTCACGACTTCTATAATTTTCGAATTTTGGGCCGAAACGATTGGGTTGAACTCCCTTTCTCAATTCTGTCCTCCCGTCCGTCCGTTTGTGCTTTAACTAAGGAAATACTTGGTGACTTGAAATTGTTAGATTAGGTTTGGAGTCCAAATATCTCGGTTAAGTTCATTAATGGGTGGAATCGGTTGGATAGTTTCGGAGTTACGCCGGTTTGAAGTTTTAAGGTTAATTCCTCGATATCTCATGAAGTATTGACTTGATCGAATTGAAACTTCGTGGACAGTTTCACCAACGCGCAATTTAGAGCGAAATTTCGTGTGCATCCAGTTTTTAGAAAATTAAACAAATTTTATTCGAAAATTTTTAAAATTCTGTTGGAAATTTTTTTTTCTGAAAATATTGATTATAATTCAATGGAATTTGACACAAACCTTAGAGTCAGTATTCAACAACAATATTCCAAATTTCATTTCGATCCGATATTTACTTCCGGAGAAATAAGGGAAAAAATGTGCCTAATTTCGTTGTTATTTGGGATGTTAACGTTATTTCCGCAATATCTCAAGAAGTACAAATGCAATCACATTGAAACTTCGTAATTAGCTGGAGATTACCAACCCTCATCTGGACACGGCTTTACACTCATCTGGACCCGTCTTTACACTCATCTGGACCCGGCTTAATAGTCCAGTGACTAATCCAGAATGGCAGTGACGAAAAAAACATCACCAATTAGTGCAGATCATTGAAATTGTCAACAAAGATTAATTGTAATTTGTAAAGCCAAAGAGAGGTCATCATTCCCTCTACCATTGTTAAGGTTCCAGTTGAGTTACATCAGAGACCTTGATTAGGGAAATATGAGAGCATGCATTCAATCATGGTGGAAATGTAGGAATGCGTATCTGTCTGAACATGATTTAAGCTCATTATCTGCACAGGAAAACGACAATAGGTGTATGTAATTATGAATAGAGGCAAATTATTTCCGCCTTTATTGCTATGAAATAGTTTGGAATGATAGCTGAACCTGATTCGAAATAGTACGGCAAGTACTCATTGAGGAGATCATAAATATTTATTAGATTTTGTTTCACAAGTGCTAGATGCCCAACTTTCTATAAAATTTTGTTGAGATTGATTAACCTGAAAAAAAATTCAAAATTTTTTTTGTGAACGATTCATCAGATTTGAAAAATTTTTTTTGCATTTACCTTAAAATCCTTATTTCACAACAGGATACGAAATTTTAGTTTGATGCGATATTATGCGCGGAGATATTGGGAAAAAATATATATCGAATTCCATGGTTTTTAAGTCGGTATACTTGTTTTTCCAGAATAACTCAGAAAAAACTGATCGAATAATAATGAGCTTCCCAACTTTTTGCAAAATTCCTGATGATCACATAATTAGAAAATTAAAAAAAAAAATTTTAGGTTTCGGCCTACGTAATAAAAGTCCAAATTTACTATACAGATATCAAGTTTCTAAGTTATTTCTTTAGGAAGTTGTTGTGTTTACGATCGTCCGTAGCGACAGGAGCTGAAAAGCGCTTGTTCGAATTCGATGCCAAAGCAGTATTTCTTTAGTTATCAGTAGAAATACCCCTAGGGCCTTGATAATAGACGACTTCGGCCAAAGTTGCCAACCCACAACTTTATTCACGAATTTACTATCACTGGGGAACGGGAATTTCAGGACTAATTCGACATAATAAGGTTCGCGTTATTAATGAATATCCGTAAAAGATGCCTCGGCTCCTCAAAGAAGATAATTCCTTCCAAATATAGGGTTTTGTTAATATCATCGCTGATTGGCTGAAATTCAAGTTGGGATTCTTGATTTCATGTTGATATTGTCAAATTTTTATAGGATATGTTCCACAAATCAACTTGGATATTTCGGTTGCCCGTTTTCCATTCCGTGAATATGAAATATTCGGTGGGTTCCTGAAAAAAGGTTAATTACGGAATTTGATTGATAAAAAAACGTTCTTTCTGTCACCAAAACGATAGTCAATGTTCTATGTTAACATATCCATAGCATAGAACCATATTTATTTTCTTTATAGAAGAGAAACAATCAACAATGTAAAAATTACTACGTATGGTCTATGGATCATAAGGTAAATAAAGATTATTCTTTGCTATGGATATGGTACCATTCATTATGGTTCTGGTGCATAGACTTAATATGTCTATGTTCTGGAGACAGAAAGATTGCTTTTTCAAATTCCGTAATTAACCTTTTTTCAGGAACCAACCGAATATTTCATATTTACAGAACGGAAAACCGGCAACCGAAATAAGTTGATTTGCGAAACATATCCTTTATAAACTTGACACTATTAACATAAAATCAGGAATCCCAACTTGAATTTCAGCTTAACGAAAACCTATATTTGGAAGGAATTATCTTGTTTGAAGAGCCGAGGCATCTTTTACGGATATTTATAAATAACGCGAACCTTATCATGTCGAATGCGTCCTGAAATTCCTGTTCCCCAGTGATAGTAAATTTGTGAAGAAAATTGTGGGTTGGCAACTTGGGCCGAAGTCGTCTATTCCGAGATAATTTTGTCATAGAGAATGCTGAAAATGTTGCTTAAGGATAAAATTATAATGCAACACGCTTAAAGGATACTCTATGACAAAATTTTGAGGATTTATCAAGGCCCGAGTGGTATTCGATAAGATAATTTCTACTTTTTAGATTTCAAAAAATTGATTGTCAATTTGACGTTTAATTTAAACTTGATGATCCTCTTTGTCGAAAATACCAAACTAAAAACTCCACATGTAGGGTATTATCGTAAGTTATATCCATAAGGGCATCTAATTGTTCCGAAAAAAATCGAAAAAACACGTTGCTAAGTAATATTTCAACAAGAAGCATAAGTGCTGGTGGCAACAAAAATCTGAGTCGAAGACGAGGATTTTCGCACCTGCACGAATGCTTCTTGTTAAAAATATTACTTTGCAATGTGTTTTTTCGATTTTTTTCACAGGAAAAATTAGATGCCCGAATGGTATTTGGCAAGACTATTTCATGAGTAACAGATTATTCTGCATGCATTATGTATAGGTTTTCAAAGTTATTGTAATTTTTGGTGACAACAACTGTCAAGTTTTGCCGCGGGTTAACTCGAATATGCTGCTGACAGCTCCTGCCAAACAGTCTTTTCACCTAGAAACCATTTGTTATTCAAAATTGCGCGCTGCTGATTGGTGGAAATTTCGACCAGGGAAATAGTCGCTGTAATCCATAGTTGATTGGATGAAATTTGACACATGACTCAAAAATTAAGTAATTTGATTGGTTACTATAGTTAGTAAAACATAATCGAGAAAATACACAAACATTTCCATATTTTTTCCCATAATTTCCGATAATAAATAACAGTTCGAGCTGCATATAGGGCACTTTCAATATTGAATTCAATGTTGTTCCGTATTTCGTGGAAATCTTATGGACACTTTCCAAAAAAAATCTGTAAATGGAAAAAAATTCAATTATATTCCTATCATAAGATTATCCAAGCATTTTGCACAACGTTGCACATATGATTAAAATCAACTACCAAATAGTAACGGCTTAAACAGTTCAATATTCGTCTGGAATGTCAAAATTTCCTAGCGATTTAGGGAAAAATGTTTTTCCGTATTCTTGGCATGGATTTGAACGAACAAAATGTTAAATAAAACAATATATCATTGTAGTATTGCTCTATATCTCTCCAAGTCACTAATGATGTGTAATTTTTCACCATAGTGATAAATTGTGATTAATGGTCCATAAACAGTTAATTAAATAATAGTTTTCAAATTAATATTACAATAAATTCATACTGAACCCAATCTTTCCATCGTTATTAAATCGCTCATATCGTGGAAACTTGTTACAAATGAAGCGGTCGTAACTGTAAGTTTGTTTCAGTGGCTCTAATTATGTATTAGTTGTTTCGAAAATGTTCTCAAGCCCTATATATGATAAACCTCCTGACCTATACTTCTATAAACGATATTACGAAATGTATTAATTATTATCATATTTTATCCCACGCATGTTTTGAATTTGAATTCCCAGCCGATGACAGTCAACTGTTTGTTTACATTGTTTTTTCAGCAAACAATAAATACGACAAATGCAAGATACCAAAAAATTTTTGAATCAAACGAAAATTTGGTTTAGTGTACTAGCATCTAAGGAAGAGCGTGCCAAATGTTTATAATTTTCGAAATTTTTGCCGAAAATGGAGTTGGAACTTTAAGGGAAGGTGGTTTATATGAATGCGCCGGTTAAGTTCTTGAAAGGGCAAAATCGGTTTAATAGTTTTGAAATTTGAATTTTCGAGGATATTTCATCCAGAAAGTACTTATGCGTTCGGATTGGAACTTGGTTATTACTTGTGAAATATCGACGCGTAGCTTCGTGTAAAAATTTTTTTATTTTGTTCGGATTGCATAGTTGACAAATTAAAAAAAAGAGACCTTGGATATTCGAAAAATAATGTGTCGAATTTCGTGGATTCTCCTCGGTATTGTCGTTATTTCTGGAATAAATGAAAAAATACTGAACCGATTATAATGAAAATAGGTAACTTGCTGACAAATGCTGATGCAAAATTTTGTGCAAAATTTCGTGATGATCATATGATTACAACGTTGAAAAAATCAAAAGGCTTTCGTCCACAAATATGAAAATACCCCCCCCCGCAGGTGCCGCCTTCACGTCAGCTCTATCCTAGAATCTGTGTACGACCAGTTGACCATAATGAAAAAATTATGGAGGGGAAAATGAAAGAATTGCTTCAGAAAAAATACAGATGCTGTGTATTTTCACAGGCGATGGTCATGCATGAACTTTAAAATTAATATCTTCCGACTACCTAGAAAATTTTTTCCTTCTAAGGTTTATCAATTGAAAAATTCAAATAATAAAGAGCCAGAGCAGTATTTTTTTAATCGAAAATTATCTTGAAAGGTTATTGTTCTCCAAATCCTCAGACTTCACATTTCAATTAAATAAATATTTACCGTACAAATATATGACAGTAGTCACATGACACATTTCCTTAATTCAACGTTTATAAATGGGTTCTGCTTTATCTAGAGATATTTGATAATTGCTTATACCATAATAATTCAATTGAAATAAAAAAAAATCCAAAAAAGACCTCACGTGAAATTATTTCCTCAAGATTTTTGCCAAGATCCCTCCAGCCATCATTTTCTGTTCAAGCACTAGATTTCAATTTGATCGCATCAATATTTTTCGAAAAAAATTGTCAAATTACAGTTCGAATGATATCCCATTCACGAATTCTACCTTTGTAATGAAATCACAAACCTACTCTACACATTTCGAGACTCTAAGTAGTTTCTTTTGTGCTGACGCGCGGTCGTGAACACAATAGCTTCCAAAAGAAATCACAACGCGGTTTCGAAGTTTTTCAACGAAGTAATTCGAAATTGAATCTTCTGAATGACGCTTTAACTCCAAGAATTCGAAAGATTTCAATATGCGATTTCCACCATTGAATTTTTCATAAAAATCAAGCCCCAGGTAATGAAACTAGCCTTAGACCATCCAGTTCATAAAAAGATCTTTTCATAGTATATCGATTTCGGTTGATCCTTAACTGCAGCAACAATGAGATCAGTTATATTCGAAAAGCTATAAGATCTCGAACCGAAAAAAAATGACTTAAGAGGAGACAATACCACGTGGTAGTAAATTACAGCTAGGCAACACAGCCACATTTAAATGTCATCAAACCTCACTTATATCTCAAGGTCAGGCTGCTGGACCTGGTCTACATGCTTAAACGTTGCCAATAGCCGCGTGAAATCTTAGAATTCGGAGAAATTTCGACGTTTGTAAGGGGAAACGGGGTGTCGTTCTGAAGGCTTCAGTGAGTATTTTTTGAAATTTTTTTTTTTGGGATGTACTTAAAATTCATTTGTGAGGATGCGTAATGTAAGTTATTTTTCCATTTTTCAATCCATTTCAGCTTTTATTTTCCCGAAAATTCTTGAATGAGCATTCCTACGATTTTTTTCAACCATTTGCATCAAAAAAATTTTTTGAAAAAAATGAACTCTGGCCTTCGGAAGTCACCTCGCTATAATCGAGGTTTGTTTGCTCTTGAACACTAAAATATTGTTAAGTACTTGTCAGTTTGAATAATAAACCTAAAGAATTCCGTGGTAACTTTCCTCTTATACATGGTGATTCCGGAGGGGACCGTCACACTCAAGGGTAAGTTTACACTAGTCGAGACAGTCTCGGAACAATGTTTGGTTTATTGTTGGGGGTCTCTATTGAGAATATACAGGGTGATTTGTCCGATTCGACCGATTTTACTTTTATTGATTACTTTGGTATGGCTTATTCGATTTTAATGAAATTTTCAGTAAAGTATGATATTGATGAGCACATTCATTAATTACAATTTTTTTTTCAAAATAAATGGTTGTTATTGTGATAATTCCGGATTAATTGTGCAGGTTGAAAAACACCCTGTACTTCGGGTTTCCGAAAATCTATATCTTTTTGCGATTCTACTATAATAAGTGATTATTTAAGAGTTTTTAGTTTTTTTGGCCCACCTCTAGTTTTCCGAGAAAATTTTTTCAAAAAGAGACAATGTCGAAATTTAGCTCCAATCGATTCTACTTTCATTAATAACTTTGGTATGGCTCATCTAATTTTGATGAAATTTGCAGTGTAGAACAATCTGAATGAGTGAATTCAATAATTGCTACAATCTCTCAAAATACAGGGTTGCAATTGTTATAATTTCAGATCAAATGAGCAGTTGAAAAAAAACACCCTGTACTGCTTTTCCAAAACTTTCCTATTTGTTTCAGATTCTACTATAATATGTCATTACTCAGAGGTATTTAATTTCTTTGGCACACCTCCAGTTTTCCGAGAAAAAATGTTTGAAGAAGAGCATAGGTAATCGAAATTTGACGTAAATGCAGTGCTAATATTCTGCACTAGGTAGTAAAGCTGTATATTCCAAGGATGCAAAGCAGTTCTAAAGTTCCAAAATATTCTTTTCAAATTCCAAATTCATATTTAATTGTTCATATTCTGTATGAAATCATTCGATTCAGAATATATTTCGAATTTGAAAAGAATATTTTAGAAGTGACGAACAACTTTGCATATTTGGACAATACAGCTTTCCTACCTAGTGCGGAATACTCTCGCTGCTTATGAGGCAAATTACGATTATGCTCTTCTTCAAAAATGTTTTCTAGGAAAACCGGAGGTGTGCCAAAAAAATTTAAAAACCTATGAGTAATGACATATTATTGTGGAATCTGAGACGAATAAGAAAGTCTTGGAAAAGCAATGTACAGGGTGTTTTTTTTCAACTGCACAGTGAATCTAAAATTCGGAAATTATCACAATTATAACCCTGTATTTTGAGAGATTGTTCCAATTATTGAATTAACTCATTCAGACTATTCTACACTGCCAATTTCATCAAAATTGGATGAGCCATACCAAAGTTATTATCAAAAGTAGAATCCATTGGAGCGAAATTTCGACATTGTCTTTTTTTGGAAAAATTTTCTCGGATAACTAGAGGTGTGCCAGAAAAATTTGAAACTCTCAAATGATGACTTATTATAGTGGAACCGTAAACAGATATTGTAGTTTAGGAAACGCGATGTACAGGGTGTTTTTTCAACCTGCACAATTAACCTGGAATTATCAAAATAACAACCTCTTATTTTGAAAAAAAAAATTGGAATTAATGAATGAGCTCATCAATGTTGTACTTCCCTGAAAATTTCATCGAAATCGAATAAGCCATGCCAAAGTAATCAATAAAAGTAGAATCGGTCGAATCGGACAAATCACCCTGTATATTCTCGATAGAGACCCCCAACAATAAACCAAACATTGTTCCGAGACTGTCTTGACTAGTGTATACTCATCCCAAAATCTGACGGTCTCCTCCGGAATCACCCTTATGCACACATTTTTCGGTTTTTTGAAAGTACCGTTTCGGCACATTTTATGGGCACCACAGAATGAGTGCCGAAAGAGAACAAACACTAGATAGCGCCTGCTAAAAATCAACCAAAGATAAGAAACTCAAAACCAACAAGAAACGCCAGAGGTAAAATCAGAGTCGCACACAAATGCGAAAGATAACGTTCAATATCCAGTTGAAAGGTAAATCAGTGTTAGTCATAATCTTCGAGTTCCAATGGTAGTTCCAACGAAATGATTAGTAAGAAATGACTAACGATCGAATGCGGGCTCTATGGTCGGCTCAGTCAGCCACTCACTTGTTGCATTTTACAACTACAACTCGCGTTGATGTTTATTACCAGTTAAAGCGCCAATTAAAATTAATTTTTAACCATCCTGTGTTGTGTTATTTGACAAAAGGGAATGTCCCCTATGTGATGCTCCATTAATTTATCTCTTCTGTGTTCAGTGATGTCCCGAAATTGTTCTGTGATGGACGAAGTCACCGCGCGCTCGCACTTTTCGGAATTAGTGAGGTACGTCTTTTGTTTTTGTTGTTTTTGTTTATTGCGGGTGGAATTGTGAGAGAAAGTGTCGCTGAAGGCTGTAAACAAATGTGCAGTTGTTTTGTTTTGATATGTTGCGTGAGCATGTGACATACATGTGTGAAGATTTTGGCGAATATTTATTGCGGTTTTTGATTTGGAAATTAATTGTTGGACGTTTGTACAGGATGTACCTAATTATGAAGTGTACAGGCTGTTTCTTAATTAATGCGACAAATTTGTATAGCAGATTTTTCAGCAAATTTCAATGCTGGAGTTTCTCAGTGATTTTTTTTTTGGACCTCTGTCCCTTGGAGTCACAACCTTCGAAATAACAAAAAAAAATGTGTGTGAATGAACATAGTATATTCGCAATGTGGAACAATTTAGAAGAAGGAAATTTGGTAAATCGCTAATGCCTATAAATTATCCTTTTGACAGTTTTAAGATTCCGAAATTACATGACAGAGGATTGGAAAAATCAACCCTACAATAAAAAAATTTTTGGCGAACATTTTTGGTTTGAAAATTAAGTGTTTGGCGTTTGTACAGGATGTACCTAATTATGAAGTGTACAGGCTGTTTTTACGCGCTTGTTCTGGGGAACAGCGAGTTATCATTTCGTCACGATGTCTATAATTTAGGAATTTCGAGCCGAAATTGGTCTCAAACGACTAGGTTGGACTCACTGATGAAGAATCCGTGGTCAAAATTGATTCTGTCCGTCCGGCCGTGTGCGCTGTAACTTTCGAAAGGAAGGACCTAGAGTCTTGAAATTTTCAGGTTAGGTTGAGATCCTGAATATCTCGGTTAAGTTCGTTAATCGGCCAAATCTGCTCAATGGTTTTTGTGCTACAGCCTTTTGAAATGATGATTTTTCAATAACTCAAAAAATATTTATCTGATTGAAATGAAACTTGGTTGGAATATGAACAGTGTTAATAAGAAGAATTATTCAGGGAAAAATTCGAAAAAAAAATTTTCTGTTTTGAAATTTTTTATATTTCATTGAAATTTCACTGAAATTTTCATGGTACCATTTAGCGTTGTGAACAAGCGCGTAAAAGCTGCAGACTTCACGTCAGTGCTTTTCTAGATTTTTCAATTAATGCGACAAATTTGTATAGATGATTTTTCAGCAAATTTTAATGAGGGAGTTTCTCAGTGAATTTTTTCTGGACCTCTGTCCCTTGGAGTCACAACCTTCGAAATTACAAAAAAATGTGTGTCCTGTCACTGAACACAGTATATTCGCAATGTGTTACAATTTAGAAGAAGGAAATTATTTAAAATCGCTAATGCCTATTAATGATCACTTTCGACAGTTGTAAGATTCCGAAATTTCATCACAGAGGATTGGAAAAATCAACCCTACAATAAAAAAAATTTTTTGGCGAACATTTTGGGTTTGAAAATTTAGTTTTTGGCGTTTGTACAGGATGTACCTAATTTTGAAGTGTACAGGCTGTTTCTGAATTGATGCGACAAATTTGTATAGCTGATTCTTTCGCAAATTTTAATGGGGAAGTTTATGAGTGAAATTTTTTTGGACACCTGCCCTTGAAGTCACAACTTTTGAAATTACAAAAAAAATGTATAACTATTAACAAGTATATCCTGTATGGAACAATTGAAGGGACCGTAATTTGGCAAATTGCTAAGGCCTGTTATTTATCACTTTTGACAGTTTTAAGATTCCGAAATTTCATCATAGAGGATTGGGAAAGTTCACCCTACAATTTAATAAATAATCACAGCAATTTGGACAGTGATTATTTCGAATCTATTCGTACATCGCCAACCTTCTTTGGTTCTTTTTCAAGGCTCGTATTTGATATTTGCATTCGGACTTTTTGATGCGTCATTATTTTGCAAATGGCAACTAAAAAAATTTTTGGCGAAAATTTATGGTGGTTTTTGATTTGGAAATTAATTTTTTTTTCGACAATGAATTTTAACGAACGCGCAAAAGCGTTCTTAGAATTTTTTCTCATTGATTCATCTCTTACCTGAAAGCCTGTGTCCTGCTGAGTAGTCCCTGAGAATATCAGATGCCACGAAAGTCCTACCAGAAAGCAACTATTTCTGTAAATATTTTCTGTTTTTAAGTTTTCATCCATGGAAATTCGTTCCTCCTCGCAAACTTCAAAATGTGAATAAAATCTCCTGAGTTTTCGGGATAAAATTATAAAAAGTAGTTTTTGTCACCTTCGTGACATGTAATAATTTCAGAATATTTATAAGGGTTGAAGCGAAAAGAAGGGAAAAGGTTTTTAGGTATATTCGACACTTAATCACCATGAAGGCACGCTTCTATTTCATAATTTGAAAGACCGCTTAAGAGATTGACCAAAGTTGTGTTGTCAAATCTGCCTTGTATGGAACAATGGAAGATTATGTGTGGAACATAGACGTAAAATAATGTTTTATTAGGTCTATGGTGTGGACGCGCTTGAATGCGTGTTTTCTATTTGACGATTTGGGGAGCTCTGAGCTGCCCCCGCGCATGACACTTGTTAACAAATTTCATGCGCGGGGGCAGCTCCGAGCTCCCCAAATCGTCAAATAGAAAGCTACAAATGTTGAAAGTGTAACATAAGGCCTGCGTAAATCGACTTCGGAATGAAACCTCTCAAATGGGCCAAAACCAAACTGAGCAAATCAAAATTTATCAAAACAAGAGCGTAAAAATGAAGAAAATATTCATATTTTTTTTGTCGATAATCGCGTGCCCAAAATTTTTATAATCAAACATTTCAAGAAATGCATATTTCACTAAAAGATCAAAAAGAGTGTCTCTAAACATGTTATCTGTTAGAAAACTGTCATAATCATTCAAATATCTACTATCACTGATAGCTAGAATCTTAGAAATGTTCTTCGTGTGTTTTATCATCCATTTGGTGAGAATGCCCATTTATCAAGTGTGTGATATGAACTTGGATCATGAAATATTTTGGGGTTTTAGATATTTCCGGTCTTACCGGAAATGGATACTGACTGAGCTATTTCATATGGATTAACCCGTGAATTTCTTTAGCATTGAATATTATGTATCATATTGATCATCGTTAGTATTTTTTATCGAAATGTATCATAGTTATCTGCAAAACGAAACAGATTGAGTACTACCTTCTATTTACTGACTTAATACTCTTACAAAGACTTGTATTATCAAGATTTTCGTTCAGATTAATGTAACGGAAACTCTCGAAATAATAGAGAAAAACTGTAGAAAAGTACTGACGTGAAGGCAGCAGCTTTTGCGCGCATGTTCAATGTAGATGACCGCTTCGGCAACGAATTTGAACTTGCGCGCGAAAGCTGCTGCCTTCACGGCAGTGCTTTTCTAGATTTTTTTCGATAAATTACTGGATTTCAATTCGATCTAATTTTTTTTTGGAAATATTGGAAATTATTGAAAGAAACAACATAGAAACTCGATATTTTTAGAGAAGGTTTAGACCTTAATTACGAAGGTCGGATTCATGAATGGGTAAAATCCACCCAATGATTCCGCAGATATACCCGTTCGAAATTTTATTACCCAATATTTCCAAAAATACAGATCACATCGAATTGAAATCCAGTACTTCATCGGAAAATTACAGTTCGAAGGTTCATACAGAATTTAATGAGGATGATATGATAAGAAAATCACAGAAATTTTTTTTTCAAATTGTTCTAATGACACGATCATCAAGAAATTTTGCATGAAGTTGTTTTTCAGCATCTTCGAACTAGCTGCGAAGTTTAATCAGGATTGAATCAGTATTTCTCGAATTATACCGAAGAAAGTAACGATATCGAGAAAAAAAACACGAAATTTTACATATTTTTTCCCGATAACTCCAGAACTAATAACCGTATCGAAGTGAAATTTGGTACACTGCTGTGAAATATGAAGCTCAAAGTCCGAGTGGAATTTTTTTCTGGATATGATCAACGGTTCTCGAAAAAAAAATTTACTGACTGTATGATCCTGTCAAAATTTGGCTTAAAGTTGCGCGTTGTTATACTCCACCTAACTGCCAAGATTGAATTCAATCGCTCAAGTACTTTCTGAAATAAAAAATAAATAACTTCAAACTTTAAAGTGGCTATAACTCCGAAACTATTCGACCGATTTGGCCCATTAACGAACTTGACCGCGGCATTTCAATGCGCGACCTATCCTGAAAGTTTCAAATTGCTTGCTCACTTCGTTCGGCAGTTATCGTGTCCACGGACGGCCGGCCGGATAGAATCGATTTTGACACCGGATTCGTCATCAGTGAGTCCAATCTAGTCGTTTGAGACCATTTTCGGCTCAACCATCGAAAATTACAGACAGTTGGACAAAACGATAGCACGCTGTTCCCCTAGATCATGCGCGCAAAACTGTAGAAAAGTACTGACACGTGAGGTCAGGAGCTTTTACGCGCTTGTTCAGATTATTTTATATATTTCGGCATATATATTTTTAGTTATTTAGGAAATAACAATTATTATTGACATATTGTCCTTCGAATATTAATGTGTAATTAAATAAAGTTTAATTTTCATTCAATTCTTCTCGAGATAATGGGTAAATAACCCCAGAATTTCAAACAGCCACGAAATTTGACACAATTTTTTCAATATCTCTGAAAATAAATATCGGATCCAACTGAACTTTTGAGCACTATTTTTAAATACATCCAAGGTCTTTGACATTTAATGTGTATCTAACGCATGGTTTCCCGAGAAAAACTTCTGAAAATTTCCGAAAAATTTTCTTACGATATTTTGTATTATGTTGCGCTCCGTTATTCTTAAACTAGTAACTATATCTCAATCTGATTGCATCAGTATTTATTGAGAAATTGAGGGAACAATCTCAAAATTTATCTGAAATTGATAACACATATTTTTTCTTCAATGAATATATAAAGAATCGAATTTAATTTCGAAACACTGTTGTTAAATATTGACTATAAGGTCTGCGCCACATTTTATTGTAATCTGATCAACGGCATCCGCAGAAACGAGTTTTGTCAACAAAATCAGTAAAATTCTCGAAAAACAATGTTTTTCAAATTTTATAACTAGCAGAGTTTCACTACTGCATGGAGTTGCGCGTTGGTTTTCTTCAACCAATTTCGAAGTTTCAGCTTTTGTAGCTGGTAACTATCTCACAGTGCTTCTCTGAAATGTTTCTGTTTTGAAGAACTAAGGTCGATAAAAGAGGTAGCGTTTATAATTTTGTCCTGACACTTCGCACGACTATCTTGACGAATTTAATATGAATATTTTACTGATAATAAAAACTTTCGCCGCATATTTTTCAAAAATTCTTATCGTATTACTCGACACTAGCATAAATTCGCTTACAACAAATATCGCTACAATTGGTCGTTTTTCAATAACATGCTGTTTTTGTTTCAACGAACTTGGCCCTGGTATTACGTTACAATAAACAAAATACAACTCTCACTCGAATGTGACCTAAGGTTCTTCTGCAAATATAACATAATACACAAAATAAATAACAATTCTTTTTTGCTCCAGTATCAAGTAATCATCATAGTAATGACGCAGTAGTTTATTAATCTTAACCGCTTCCTAATTTTGTATTCAAATATTCGTTTCTTAAATGAATAAATTGAAATTCAAACACGAATGTCCATTGAATGATTGAAGTTGACTCAATGAATAAAATCTCACTGCATTAATTGAAATAACACGTACAATTCTTATGATCTATTCACTTTCAAACGTTTTTTGCTTCTTTTAACAGCGATATTATTTAGCCTTGGTGTTTATCAGTGTACTTTGTTGCTAATGGATTTTTCATTACCTGATATTCATAGTATTTTTAATGGATCTCATAACGAAAATTTCGAAATATTACATCGAGTATCTAGCAGTAGAAGGAAATGAAATAAACTAACTGATATACAGGGTGTTCCACCATAAACTGGACAAACATAAATAGCCTTGTAGATGACATTGGGAGAGTCATTTTTACCTTATGGCATACACCCTGTTTTTGAAGCGAGATACTGGGTTTTAATTGAGCAATACTCTCATAACTGTGGTGAGATATGCGTAACCTTTGAAAAAACGGTTTCTGGTCACATCTTAGTATTTTTGGTGGTGAAGAATTCTGGAAAAAAAATCAAAATGTCGGAAAGCATGTGAAGTTGGAATTGTTTATTTTCGATTGGCAAATTGGAAAGCATTATTTCGATGTACTCGATTTTCTGAGATTTTCCGTGAAAAAATTTCCACAGAATTAAAACTCACCTTTTTTACATGTTCACAGTGAACAACAAATTTCACCAAAAATTAATGGAATCTTTCAATGTGGAACTAACCTTCAGGGGTGTGAAAATATAATGAAAAAACCTATAAAAGCAGCTGATTTCACGTCAGTGCTTTTCTAGGTTTTTTTCGATAAAGAAATGGATTTCAATTCGATCTAATCTGCATTTTCGGAAATATTGGCCAAATAAAATTTTGAATGGGTATATCTACGGAATCATTGGGCGGATTTTACCCATTCACGAATTCGACCTTCGTAATTGAGCCCCAAACGTACTCTACAAATATCGAGTTTCTAGGTTGTTTCTTCCAGAAGTTATTGCGTTTACTGTCGGCCGTTCTACATCAAGGACAGTATGTGAAGAAAATTCTAGAAAAATTTAATATGTCTGATTGCTTTGTAATGAAAACTCCTCTTGTAAGATATGAAAGGTCAGATGATACGCAAGATGACAAACAGAAACTCAAATTTCCCTATAGAAAAGTCATGGGAAGCCTATTCTTTTTCCATACAAGACGAGACCTGATTTAGCATTTGCTATCAATTATGAAAGCCGATTTACTGAAGACTCAAAGAAGAAAGGTTATAGAAATGTAAAAAGAACATTAAGGTACACCTACAAGGAACAAACAATTATGGCATATATTGCGAGTGTCACAGGATATATCATCATATAGAATGATGCTCCAATCATCTATGTATGTTATAGCCACATCTTCAACAGAGGCAGAATACATTTCAGCAGCGGAGTATAACAAAGAAATAAAATTCCTCAAAACAAAGATAGAAGAACCCACTTCAAGAAAAGTAAGGATAACTCTTCATCAGAGTGACATACAGATGATGAAATCAGGACAATTAATGACACGCAACACAGATATGTAAGATACCACTACTAAGTCAGCGAACAATATAGAGTAGGTCTATTAGAAATAGAATATTGCTCAACTGACGAACAGACAGCAGATATTCTGACCAAAGCTTTACCCAAGCCGAAATTCGAGAAATTTAGGAATACCATATTGGAACAGAATGCTTATTGAGCAGAAAGGATCATATATGTTTTTTTGTTGTAGAATATTTTTCTTAATGGGACATTGGGTTTTGAGGAAGGGTCTGTATAAAACTCAATGTTGATACTCTATCCGTCGGTTTCACAAAACTATTGACGTCCGATCAACTCGTTGATTAAGATTTGCAGTCGATGGTTAGGTTGAAAATGAACCGAAATCGAGCGCAGAATTTACTGTTGACTTACAAACAAGCCCTTGATCAAGCTATCAAAGTTTTGTGAAAACGGCCGTATGTTTAAAGATATTTATGTCAACGTTAATTTCATAATGAAATATATATAGTTGTCCATGAAGATAACAAAAAGATAATATATTAATAAAAGTCAAAGGATTAAGTCGAGTGAGTTTTTATTGAAAACATAAATCATACAAAATCAAAGCTACTTATGAAAATATCCACAAAATAACAATCGACCATCTCATTTCATAGAATGTCAGCTACGGGGTGGTCAAACACATTTTTAATTTATTTTGCTCAAATGATACTAAAATTTTATGAAAATATTTTCATTCATATCTTGAAGTAAGACTACAACATTCCGAAAAAATGATGTTATTCTTTTTGGGTGTAACACTTCCAATCTTACTAAGTTAATACTTTCTTTTTCTCTCTGTTGGAATACAAATTCTTCACCTTGACTAATCGAAATACTTTCGGTCAAAATACGAAGATATTGTCAATGACATTATTGTGGCAGGTTTCATTAAAATAATTAATTCTTGAATGAAGTACGAACTTCAAGGTTTCATTTAACCAATAATTCGAGTCTGCTTTGGTTGGTCAACCATCAGCTTCTTCTGTAGGTTCTTGTATTATATTTCACCCGGTAGGTAACCATGGATAGCTGAATAAATTCTCAGATAGCCTGTATTAGACATGTACAAATTGAAATCTAATCATAAATACTTTCACCGTCCATTGGTCAACAGTTGATTCAAGAATTATCGACCATAAACCAGTTGCTAATGTAACCATTCCATGAAGTTTCTGGAAATATGCATATTTGAGCAAAATTCCTTTTATCTGTGTATGAGAAGTGATCTGAAGTTGGAATTATTTTCGTATTGTTTGCAGGAGACGATAAAAAACTTACATTACTGCAATAAAATTTTTCGTGGGGACCTTATTAAGGGGAATTCGTCATATATTTTTGTTACTGATGCAGCCTTAATACTAGGTACTTTGAAAGATCTGACGCAGGATATAATCATTAAGCTAATTGACCTCTAAACTTCTTAATTCGAACTAACCCAATATGTTGTTAAGGCATGACGAGTCCCAAAGAAAATGACTATTTTATTTGAAACTGCAGAGAAGCTCTTTGATATATTATAAAGGGTGTTTCAAATTGCGCGTTTTTTTCAAGAATAAATAAAACACATAATTTGCATTCAATTTCAAAAGCATAAGTATCAGTTATGACATTTATATAAGAAAAATAATATCTGTAAAATGGCCTCCTCTTGCAGCTCTACGGACGTACACTCTCTGGTTAAAATATTCAATGACATCTTGACATAATTGAGGCTCTATCTCACTAATGACACGAATAATTTCATCCTTTAGTTCAGGAATCGATATATAACTGGCTTTTCACATAACCCCAAAGAAAATAGTCCGACGGTGTCGAATCACATGATCTTGGTGGCCAATTGACATCACCGTTTCTGGTGATGTGATTCTGTCTGGTGTGTTATTCGTTCAGGAAATTTTTGTCTTAATAAATCAATTGTGTCATTTGCAAAGTGAGGTGTAGCGCCATCCTGTTGAAACCAAATGTCCTCTAGATCAATATTCATTAATTCAGGCCACAAAAATTCGATTATCATCCGACGGTATCGATCACCGTTGACAGTTGCAGCTTCACCAGCAGCATTTTCAAAGAAGTAAGGTCCAATTATACCACCTGACCGTAATGCACAACAAACAGTGACTCGTTTAGGATGCATAGGTTTTTCATGAATAATTGGTTTCTGTGTTATTTGAACCTTATATGCCTTCAGAGCTAAATCCTTGTGTAAAATATGCCATGTTGTGGACCCGCTAAGTCAAACTTGTTGTGAACTTCGTCCAATGGACAATCCAGGGTCTTCAGCAACACTTTCACGAACCAAATCAATATTTTCTTGTGAACGACCGCTACGACTGTATTTTTCACTTTTTGATCTTCCACCGAACCGGTCTCTTGAAATTTTTCAATAATTCGACCAATAGTGCTTAGAGATGGACGATTATGTAAATCATAAAATTCACGTAATTTTCTGAAAACACTTTTCACAGAACGCTGATTTTCATAAAATAATTCAACAACTTGAACGCGTTGTTGTGAGTGTACGAAGCCATTTTTATAAATGTCATACATCACACTTCTTAAATGTCAAAATACCCAGACAAATTCTGTGCGCCATCTATATTTTATTTATTATTGAAAAAAACGCGCAATTTTGAACACCTCTTAGAATCAATTTTAGTTTTCATTTTATTGTTGTTTTTTGCAGGTATTCCCGGCCCATGCTGACAGCGGCTGGGGTTATTACCCTCATCATTATGGTAATAGGCGTAGTAGGAAACTCCTTGACAGTTGTTGCTTTGATCAGAAATGCCAAGATCAGAACGGTTGCTGCTGCGTTCATTGCAAGGTAACCATGATTTGAATTAGTTGTATAAACTCCCTCCCTCGATCAAGTATTTTTGTGGATTAGAAAATAGATAGATATACACTGCTCAGCATCAGTTAATTAATTGACTTTATTGAGTGAATTCAAACGTGTGAGAGTAACCATGAGTCTGTGGAAGCTCAGGAGATAAAGATGGGTATCCTATACAGGGTGATTCAAAAGTACTTTGACAAACTTCAGGAGGTGATTCTTTACGATATCCTAATATGAAAGATCCGAACTAATACAGGGTGATTCATAGGTGACCTTACATACGTCAATGGCGGATAGAGGACTTCAAGGCGGGTCGAAATTTTTTTATTCATTGGTTATACGAAGAAAAAGGGTGTTTTGTATGTTTCGTATAAAACTTTGATTAGCGATATTTCTGAAACTCTTTTGAAGTTATTTTGTTGAAATTTGCTATAATATTCCTCTGTTGGAACTTGTCGATATGCAATTCTGGATTAATTCAAATGCAGGGCCGGGCTGGAAAAATTGTGATCTACAGTTATTTGTTGAAAAAGTTCATTTTCTGATCGCTTTTTCGAAAAACATATTATTGGATTCGAAAAGCCAAGGAAAAATGCTACAATAATCGCTCTTCAATTTGGATGGCACACCTAAACTGTGAAAAAGTTTGCATTTTTGACCGGACATACGTCAATAGTGGATAAGGGACACAAGGCGAATCGAGATCCACGGAAAAAATATTGTTCGGTTCATTCGATACGAAGATACAGAGTGTTTTGCAAATTTTTTTTGTTGAAACAGTTTATATGTGACATCCAAATTGAAGAGCGAATATTGTAATAAAAATAAAAGTTTTTCAAAAAAGCGGTCAGAAAATGAACTTTTTCAATAAATAAGAGGGGGTAACCCAATTTTTCGAGCACGACCCTGGATTCAAATTTGTGAATGGCATATTGACAAGTTCCAACAGAGGAATAATACAAGCTAATTTCAACAAGATAACAACAAACAAGCGTTTCAGAAATATCGCTAATCAAAGTTTTATAATGAACATTCGAAACAACCTGTGCCTTCGTATCCAATGCACAAAAAATTTTTTCCGTGGATCTTGACTCGCCTTGAATTCCTTCATCCACCATTGACGTATGTTCAGTCGAAAATGAAAACATTCCTACCAAATTTTTTTTGCCAATTTTTTGGGTTGGAACAGTTTATGGATGCCATCCAAATTAGAGAGCGATTATTGTAGCATTTTTCCTTGGCTTTTCGAATCCAATCATAGTTTTTCGAAAAAACGGTCAGAAAATTAATTTTTTCAACAAATAACTGTAGATCACAATTTTTCCAGCCCTGCCCTGGATTTGAATTAATTCAGAATTGCATATTGACAAGTTCTAATAAAGGAATATTACTAGCAAATTCCAAAAAAATAACTTCAAGCGTATCAGAAATATCGCTCATCAAAGTTTTATAGCAAACACACTGTATCAAAAAAAAAAAAATTTTCGGCGGATCTTGACTCGCCTTGAAGTCCCCTTTCCGCCATTGACGTATGTAAGGTCATTCATAAATCACCCTGATATGCCTGAAAACGCTTCATTTCCAAGATACAAGGTGTTGGAGTTTTATTTTTATATTCTTTCTTCTTGAATAATTATCGGCATACTGACCTTAATTGAAAGAAAATTTGAATTGAGGGATTTTTTGATGTTATTATGGTCCTTATTTGTAGGAGGGTCACCTTCACCTAATTTCCTTCTACTGAGATTCACATCTTTTTTGAGTGTACTTCTAGTACGTCTTTCTCAGTAAAATAATCGATTCCTCTATTAAATCTACGTAAAAAAGCTACAAGTCGCTTTAAGCAACGGTTTTCTAGATATTTGGACTTGAAAATATTTCAAGTTTGATAATCGATGCGTTTTGAAGTTATTGACATTATCTTGCATTTCCTGACCATTCTTGTTGAACATGCAAAATGGGGGTTTTTCCTTTAAACGAAAATGCAGTAATTTTCATGAAAAACCTTCAGAACATCACATTTCAAATATATAATTTCAATATTATATTTTTAAAAAAATGTTTGATCACCTAAAACTGAAAAATAAAAATGGGGATTTGCATTTAAAGGGATTTGTCATGAGTGCACGATATGGCAACGTCGAATTCAGCTTTCTCGGCAAGAAAAGGACGTCAATATGTTACTTTGCTCAGGAAAACAGAGATAGCTATACTTCGATCTGATTAGAGTAGAAGACAACGACCAAAGAATGGAAAAGGAAGAGCACAGACTGTCATACTGTCATATTACTGAGAAATCGCAAACGTAAATTGTTTGGTTATATTGACAAAGAACACGTGTGAACCACAGAATAGGAATAAATATTTCATTATTCTATAGCAGAAAAAGCTATTCTACTAAACACCGTTGTCACTTAGTGCATGCATGACAAATCCCAAACTCCAATTCTGAAACCTGATTTTGAATACTTTCTGAAGGTAATCTGGGAAAATGATGAATCAAAATAATTATGTTCAAATTTGCATTCGCAGTAAATTCAGGAAAAACCCCCATTAGGGTCATTATTTCGAAAGTAATTAAAAGAACAGAAAATAAAACTGAAACTTCAACACCTTGTATCTTAGAGAAGAACCATTTCCTGACATATATTTATTTAGACAGTTCATATTAGAATGTTATGAGGAATCAACTCCTGAAGTTTATCAAAGAACTCTTGAAACGCCCTGTATATTGTAGTATCAAAAGGGAAATTAATTGCACAAATGGATAATAATATTCGAGGTACTAGAGGAGATGTTCATTGCCTAGAAGATCACCTTTATGATGATCTCATCTATATATCGCTTTGATTAAAGAAGGAGTATTTTGAATGACGAAATATGGAGTTCAGAGAACAAAAGAGATTTCACCTCTCACCAGCTCGAACTGACTATTTTGTGAATCATCGGAAATCTTGTTGATTTGCGTCAACTTTGTGGTCACTTGATTCTTCGTCATGCTTCCTTGAATTCGAGAGATGAAGATGAAGAAATTTTCTAAAGTCATCGTATCTGTTATGAATACCGATTCAACAATTAAATTGATACTTCCACAATTAAGAAGTTATATAGAAATTAATTATCAACGAAAATATTTCAAACATCATAAATAAAAATTAATAAAAAAAAATATATAAAAATTTTTTCGGAATTTTTCTTTGAATGATCTAACTAATTATACGAACTCAACAAAATTCGTGGATTTTATTATTATATGCTTCAATTGTATTTGTCAAGTTCAAATCCAATCACTCGTGTGGTCCCTGAAATATCAGGAAAATAACCTCAAATGTTCAAATGAATATAATTCCGAAACCGTTTGGCTGAACCACAACGTTGTCCTCTCTACATAGAGGTCGTAGTAATTACGTATTTTTCAAAATGTGAATTTACATTGGGAAAATGATGAATTAGAGAAAATATTATGTGAATTCAATAATTCCGAAGACCTGGCGAATGTTGAAGATACTTTTTTCTCTGTTAACACTGGAAATATTTCACGTATATAAACATGGTTGGAAGATTTAGTTATGCTATTTTCTTGTACGGAAATCAAGAATCGAGAGTTGAACTTTTACTGAAAAATAATGGATATAGTAGTCCGTTACGTTGTGACAGTTCATTCGAAAAAAAAAATAAAAGTACTCGAATAACCCTGCAGTAAAACTTCTAAACGAACAGATAAACCTATGGAATTCCCTACTTTTCGAAATTCTCAAGAAATAAGTCTATAGAAGACATTCAAATACTTTGTTGCACAACTTGAAATACTCCAGTTTGAAAATTTTGGATAGCTTGTGATAAATTATTGATTCCAAATTATCAGGGTTACTATCAGAAAAAGCAGATTTCAATTCTACATATAGCTCTTCCTGATACTTTGTCTCTGTTTCTTCAAAACTACTCTCGGCATTTTTCGTTTCCAAGCGTGATGATTATGTTGAGATTCAGAGTAGAAATCGGCATTGCCATTCGGCAACGTCTCTGAGAATTATTTTGACATTGCCGATATTTCACGAGTGCCAACCTGCGTCAGTTTTAAGTAAAAAAACTTGATAAACCTAAATCATGGCCAACCGGGATAGTTCATAAAAGTGAATATAAAAGAATATATTTCTGGTGAATAGATTTCTATAGTGGTAAAAATTGGCGGATGTGCAGTTACCTTCGCAATTATCTTGATGAAAATTTTAATCAGATTCGAACCAGAAAATAAGAACTATTGCCAAAAGTACATACAACTTAGGCATGCTCATCATCAACATGAATATTGAACTTTTTTCGTACAATCAGAACAGGAATATGAAATGAATATTCATTGATGCAATTTGGGAAACGCTTTATTCTAAAGGAAGTCATTGCCTTGTTCGTTACTGTGTATATTTCAACATGGTAGTATCTATATTACTTGAATACTAAACTCAATTCTTCCGATTATATCTTGACCTTAAATACAGGGTGTCCGATTCGGCTAACCCAGAAATAATTCCTCACAGGAGGTCTTCTTCAATATCATCAGTCTAATTGCTCTCTATTTATGTCCAGGAATGTATTGAAACAGGGAGAAAAGCTGTTGAAGTAACTTCCTAACTTTCAGCAGTATACAGTGCGAGTCAAAATTATGGAACAAATTGATTTTCTCAGAAGAAAAATATTTGGCAACAAAATCCTGAAACAGGTCAATTTTTGTTTCACTTTCACCAAATTTTTATGCATTTTTGGAGGATTTTTGTTCCACCCTATGCCATCCCTATCAACCCTCTAAAATTTTTGATTGGGGTAAGTAGGTCATGTGGTACTATTTCCTTCACAGGCGTGCAGAAATTTTCAAGAAAAAAATTTTTTTTTTGAAAAATTAATTACTTCAAAAAGCTTTTCAGTATGCGCACTTTGTCATTGCTCATTTACTTTGAGACGATGGTACCTGATGAAATTTGTAACCGAATGAAAGTCAACCATTACAGTTTTGTTCATGCACAACTTTCAGCCCCTACGAACCCTTTAATGGAGAAAAAAAAATTTCACGTGAGGGGGCGTAGGGGTTGAAAGTTGTGCATGAACAAAACTGTAATGGTCGACTTTCATTCGGTTACAAATTTCATCAGGTACCATCTTCTCAAAGTAAATGAGCCATGACATAGTGCAAATACTAGAAACCTCTTTGAACTAACTAATTTTTCAAAACAAATTTTTTTCTTGAAAACTTTTGCACGCCTGTAAAGAAGATACAAAGACCTTGCCAAAATAGTACCACATGACCTACTTTCCCTATTAAAGAAATTTAGAGGGTTGATGGGGATGGCACAGGGTGCAACAAAAATCCTTCAAGAATGCATATAAATTTGGTAAAAGTGAAACAAAAATTGACCTATTTCAGGATTCTGCTGCCAAATATTTTCCTTCTGAGGAAATGAATTAGTTCCATAATTTTGACGCGCACTGTATATTCAGAATAGACTGTTTGCAACTTTGTACTCTCATCCATAAAAACTTCATCAATTCAATATTCTCAGCAACTTATCAATACTATCTGTTTCAGCTTATGCGTTTCGGATCTCCTCTTTTGCTTCTTGGTGGTACCGTTTGCAGCAAGCCAGTTCTTCCATGGTACCTGGATACATGGGAAAGTGTTGTGTTCCATGATACCATTGCTCAGATATGGAAGCGTCGGGGTATCGCTCTTGAGCATAGTGATCATATCTATTAACCGCTATATCCTCATTGCTTGGCCATCATTATACCCCAGCATCTTCACGAAATCAAAGGTCACCCTCTACATCATAGGAATTTGGGCATTCAGTTATGGAATCCACATTCCCACGCTATTTGGAGTCTGGGGTACTTTTGGTCTAGACGAAAAGCTGGGAACTTGCTCGATAAAAGAAGACGAATACTGTCACAACCCAAAGAACATGTTATTTTTCTATGGCTTCGCCACCCCTTGTATAGTCATCATAATCTGTTACACCAAAATATTCTGGGTGGTGCGACAATCACATAAAAGAATGGCCGAGCACACCACTAGCTCCAACCATAAAAGAAGCGAAATGCACATTACCAAAATGGTGCTGGTCATTTTCATCTGCTTCGTTGTATGTTACCTTCCTCTAGCTGTTGTTAAACTGCTAGACAAAGATGTTGCACATCCCCCATTACATGTTCTAGGTTATATACTTCTCTACTCTGCTTCTTGCGTGAATCCTGTCGTGTACGTAACCATGAACAAGCAGTACAGACAAGCGTATTTGAACACAATCCGATGTGACTTTATGAATAACATAGAGTCGTATAACACTCAACCTCCGAATAGTCGGACGCATCTCTCGGTTAATTATCTGAAGAATATGGTCATCAAATCGCCGCCTAAAGTATGACAATCTCAGATGAGACTTTAAAGAAAAAGAATGAGCTCAAATTAGGTTGAGAAGTGCATGTTGCACTAGTATTATGGACTGAAATTCACGATAGAAAGATATTAGATTCATACCAATGCCTATGTGATATTATGATAGATTTTAGAGATGGGTTTAGATTGTCTTCGAATAGAAATCGTTATAAAATCGATCGATCGTTCGATTTGGACGGAGAAATGATATTTCGAATATGTCGTGGGAGGGCTCTTAGACCAAATACTGTAATGAATTATCTGGCAATTCCACACACCTTCTTGAGTAACTAGAAGTAATTAAGAATTAAATTCAGATCTTCACCAGTTTTTTTAGTACTTCTGAAGAATGTCTCATTAAAATTAGGTCCTGCAATTATCGGATGTCTTCATATAATTCATGGAAGTTAATACAAGATTAAGAAGAATTCTGTTTAATATAGCCTAGTTCAAATTGTTCTCGTTCCTCTACGAATATCTGAATGAAATTATAGCTACGATTCTTTCAAGGTGTGTGAGATGAGATAAAGAAAAAAATTTTTCAACCATATTATGTTAGTTGTATTGTATCGTTTTCCAGAAGACTGTACTAAACTAGATCTAGAATTTTTCAATGAAACCGTTAGTTCACATAAGAAATAATAATGGTGACTAAACACTTCATTGTGATATAAATGCCATTTCATTGAAATTTGTACATATTTAAAGTAATGTATGTTATTTATTTGTAGTTGAGATATTTGAATTTTTAATCGATTTACGTTGAGAAGTACAAATATATTATATATCATAAACCATGGGATATTTGCTGGGTTTCATGCAAAAGGTTCCACCTTACATTAAGGCTTTTTTATTGTTTTGTTTTGTATACCATACCTCGATGTAAATAATTTTAGATGAAGAAATCTTTAGTAATTATTATACCATAGGATCCAATTTATTCCATGGCAATCATCAAGAACCATTAAACTATTTATAATAAATATAAACTGTTTTCAATTAAAAGACACAAGTGTGGTTGATTTCTACTTTATTATATAATCACATGACGCGTTTCACTACATTGTAGTTTCATCAGATGCTGAGTTGTAACTGTCTCAAAAAGTGTGTTACAGTTTTACATTAACCAATACAGTTACAGAGATATTTCCTACAGGTCAATCATGGAAAAACCGAACCGGGCTCCTAGCTGAATAGGTTTAACAATGGTGAATTTGACAGTTCCGTCTGGTCGTTTAATAAATTCCCAGAATTTTTTAAACGGTTTATCTCTAGAGCCTCCAATAAATTTAACTTCCGCCCTTTGTTCTCTATGTGTAGAATCTTGAAATTTTCGTCGAATTCGTGTTTTCCTATTATTAAATGTTCGGCGTACGTGGAGTTTAATTTATTTTCGAAAAAGAACTTCTGTGTTCTTTCATTCTGGTGTTGAATGATCTTCCAGTTTGACTTACGTAAGTTTTAGGACATGAGCCACAGGAAAGTTGATAAACTCTTGATAGGTTGAATTCCGGAATTTTAGGTTTATAGTTTTTGAAGATTCTTCCCAAAGAGTTTGTGGTTTTGAAAGCTATGTTGATGTCAGATTTTCTAAGAAATTTCTTAATTTTTAGTGATGGGTTTCCGAAAAAGGTTAAAGATTTGAATGTTGTTTTTATTTTCGACTTTGAGTATGCTTCCGAGATAGCATTTATATATTGTTTCTTATTGATTATGTTATCGATCATTGAAGGTGAATAACCGTTATTGGATGCTATTTGTTTAATTAGATTCAATTCGTAATCGAAGTTCTTTGGAGATAGAGGAATTGATAATAATCGGTGTGTCATACGATATGCGGATAATTTGTGTTGAATTCGATGGAAAGAATCTTTTGGGATAGTTATATCTGTATGAGATGGTTTATGAAAAATGGAAAACTGGAACTTGTTATTGATTCTTATTATTGCAAGGTCTAAGAAGTTCAATTGGTCTTCGGTTTCTAGTTCCATTGTGATTTTTTCGCGCTTGTTCAATGGACCTCTTTGGCAACGAATTTGAACATGCGCTCAAAAGCTGCAGCCTTCACGGCAGTGCTTTTCTAGGTTTTTTTTCGATAAAGTACTGGATTTCAATTCGATCTAATCTGCATTTTTGGAAATATTAAGAAAATAAAATTATATATATATATATACGGAATCATTGGGCGGATTGTACTCATTCACGAATTCGACCTTCGTAATCAAGCCCCAATTCTACTCTAGAAATATCGAGTTTCTAAGTCGTATCTTCCGGAAGTTATTGTGTTTACGGTCGGGTGTTGGGCACAATCACATCCGAAAGAAACAACTTAAAAACTAGTTATTTGTAGAGAAGATTTAAACCGTAATTACGAAAGCCGAATGATTCACCCAGTGATTCCGCAGATATACCTATTCAAAATTCTATTTTTCCAATATTTCCAAAAATACAGATAAAATCGAATTAAAATCCAGTACTTTATCGGAAAATAACAGTTCTAAGGTCCATACAGAACGTAATGAGGATAATATGATAAGAAGATCACAGAATGTTGAATATTTGAAAAAAAAATCCATCACCATCACGAAATTTCGCACAAAGTTGTCCTTCAGGACCTTCAAACTGCACGTGCAGTTCGATCCTTTATCTATGCAATAAAACAGATTTCATCGTCCTACTTTCATCGAGTCGGTAATAATGATTTTTTGAAAAAAGGTCCAAAATTTTGGAACTTCAAGGACCTCTCACGTCCAGGACGATTTTTTAAAAAAATATCTGACCTTATATTCTTGTTCTACGCCCTCGAATTAGTAAGTGTGCCAAATTTCACGGCGATAGGAGTCGGAAAATTATTTTTCGAAAATCGAGATTTTCTTAAGGGTAACCCCTTAAAATTTTACCAAAAATCGAAAGTTCTCCGATCGACCTGAAATTTGAAACATATACTAATTCGAGGGCGTAGATAAAGAAAATCCAATCAGAATGTTAGTGGAGAGTCTGGTTCGTTTTTTATGGCCAGAAGAAAATCGAAAAAATTGGACCTTTTTTAAAAAAATCATAATTTTTCAACCAGAGGACCTTCGTCTATAAAATAATTGGCTACGTACTCACAAAGGACCCAGATATAACCAAAAAATTCGATATTGTCCAGCCTTACGCGTTTGATCTGTACGACGGCCCAAAGTTGACCCAAATTTCGAAAATTTCTCACCAAATCCGGAATATTTTCCAAACCGAATCAGTTACGCAAAATCTAATTACAGATTCGTAATCTACGTGTTCGAATCCATAATATATGATGTGCATATTGTCATAGCTTCAAAAATAAAATTTCCCACGGAATCGCTAAATCTTACCCCCACCCTGCGCTTTGATGTTTATTCGCGGTTCTTTATGAAAAATTTTTTAAGTCCCAAATAAATTTTTTTTTTCGAAAATCGTCGACCTTGTTATCGTTTCCTATTAAATCGAGGTCGTAGATCACGAATATGTCATTAGAAATCGTCCAGTGACAACCGTTTAGAAATTATGGCGGAAATAGTGAAAAAATTTCGAAGTTTTGGTCAACTTTGAGACGTCGTGCCGACCAAAACAATGAAGCTGGGTGATGTCGAATTTTTTTACGTGCAGTTCGATCCTTTATCTATGCAATAAAACACATTTCATCGTCCTACTTTCATCAAGTCGGTAATAATGATTTTTTGAAAAAAGGTCCAAAATTTTGGAACTTCAAGGACCTCTCACGTCCAGGACGATTTTTTTAAAAAATATCTGACCTTATATTCTTGTTCTACGCCCTCGAATTAGTAAGTGTGCCAAATTTCACGGCGATAGGAGTCGGAAAATTATTTTTCGAAAATCGAGATTTTCTTAAGAGACCCTTAAAATTTTACCAAAAATCGAAAGTTCTCCGATCGACTTGAAATTTGAAACATATACTAATTCGAGGGCGTAGATTAAGAAAATCCAATCAGAATGTTAGTGGAGAGTCTGGTTCGTTTTTTATGGCCAGAGGAAATCGAAAAAATTGGACCTTTTTTAAAAAAATCATAATTTTTCAACCAGAAGACTTACGTCTATAAAATAAGTGGCTACGTGCAGAGTGTTATCATGATTGAATCATTATTTTTTGAATTATACCGAAAAAAAAACGATGTCGAGAAGAAAACCACGAAATTTTACATATTTCTTCCCAATATCTCCAAAACTAATGGACGTATAGAATCGAAATTTGGTAAACTGCTGTGGAATCCGAAGCTCAAGGTATGAGCAAAATTGTTTTAGAATATGATTGATAGTTACTGAAAAAAAAATTTTTTCGAAATAAATTTCTGAAATTTTTTTTCAACTAAGTGACCATACGATCCCAACAAAATTTTGCTTAGAGTTGCGCGTCGTTATGCTTCAACTAACTACCAAGTTTCAATTCAAGCGCTCCAGTAGTTCCTGAAATATTAGGAAAATATCCTCCTAATTTCAAATGGTGTAACTCCGAAACCATCTGGCCGATTTGGCCCATTAACGAACTATCGCACGTATTCTCTAATTATCATTTTTTACTACCACTACTTTCTCATTACACCAACCAATTCAGAATTGAATAGTTGTTTTTCATTTCTCATGGATCGTACCGTTTTTAAGATATCCAACGTTGAATATAATAAAATATGTTGTATGTTGAAAAATCTGATATAAATTATTTTTCTTTATTATGAAATAGGAAACATTGAATGAAATACTAGATAAATATTCTAAGTATATTTCGACATAATCTTTTTAACATCATCATAAACTTCATCAGGATCTTTGGAAGCGTCAATAGTATGTACAAGCTTCAACATGTTGTAATGTTGAATGATAGGGCTAGTTTGAGAAAGATACGTTTCGATCCTTTTCCTCAAAGTCTCCTCATTATCGTCAATCCTTCCACTTCCTTCGGCTCCTCTCTTAAGACATCTCTTCACACATTCCTCTAGAGGACAATCGAAGAACAAGACACACTGTAGGTCTACATGATCTGCTACATCCTTGGTCCATCCATCGACATTGTCCTGGTTCCTAGGAAAACCATCTATGAGAAATCTGTCTTTGTGAGACTCAAACATTGAGTTCTTGAGAAGACCACAACTTATTGCTACAGGTACTATTTTTCCTTCTTTAAGGTACGTGTCGATCAGCTTTCCATATTGCGAATCTGGTTTAGTTCTTTCTTCTCTCAGCAGCTCCCCAGCAGATAAGTGAACATAGCTGAAGTCTGTCACTATTTTGGTGCACTGGGTGCCCTTTCCTGCTCCAGGTGCTCCGAGGACGAATATAACCTTTGGTCTTATCACTTTACTGGCCATCATAATACAGCAGGATCGAATCTGAAATATATTTGACTAATTTAGTAGAATTTCGTAAAAAAGAATTAGGTATGGAATTCCTTGAGGATATGTTGGATGTATTCCTATTCCCCATCCACTTTTATAAACTATCCCGGTTGGCCATGACATTCTGACACATTTCACCGTGTATATTCTGAAAATGTAAGTTTATAGTCATTTTGCTGTCACTACACAACGTTTTCCTCTCTACATAGAGGTCGTAGTAATTACGTATTTTTCAATATGTGAATTAACTTTGGGACAATATTGAATTTGAGAATATATTATGAAAATTGAATAATTCCAAAGACCTGGCGAATGATGAAGAAACTTTTTTCTCTGTTAACACTGGAAATATTTCACGTATATAATAAACAAGGTTGAAAGATTCAGTTATGCTATTTTCTTGTACGGAAATCAAGAATCGAGTGTTAAAATTTTACTGAAAAATAATGGATAGAGTAGTCCGTTACTTTGTGATAGTTCATTCGAAAAAAAAAATAAAAGTACTCGAATAACCCTGCAGTAAAACTTCTGAACGAACAGACAAACCTATGGCATTCCCAACATTTCGAAATTCTCAGGAAATAAGCCTACAGAAGACATTCAAATACATTGTTTCACAACTTGAAATGATCCAGTAAGAAAATGTTGGATAGCTTGTCATAAATTATTGATTCCTAATTATCAGGGTTACTATCAGAAAAAGCAGATTTCAATTCTACATTGTACTTCCTGATACTTTGTCTCTGCTTCTTCAAAACTACCTTCGGCATTTTCAGTTTCCAAGCGTGATTATTATGTTGACCGAAATCATGGCCAACCGAGAGTTTATAAAAGTGAATAGAGTATAGAAGCAGACAATATAATTGTCAGCACTGTTACAACTTATTGAACAGCTATCGTTCCTTTGAATTTTAAGGTTAGTTCGGTTAGGAAATCTTTTCTTTTCGGGAACTCATCGGATTTCGAATAAATTTACATAGACTCTGAATTCCATATTTCACATCAATGCACCAAATTTCAGTTAGATGCGATTTGAATTTTTGGCGATATTGCCAACAAATAGGTCAAATTTCGTGATTTTTTCTCAGTATCATTGTAACTTTCGGAATAAGTCGGAAAATCCAGATCCAATTATGATCAAACTTAGTAACTTAATGCAAAATGCTTGGGTCCAACTTTGTGCAAACTTTCGTGATGTTTGTATCATTCATATTCGTTGCCAAGACGGCCATTTTTTCACGAATTGACCTCACCAAACGCACCGTCATCTCCTGATGAACAGATTTGGAGATCCGTAGGCCGTAGCCTACGTTATCTATCAGACCAGAATGATCTCCGAAAATGCGGTGTTGCCTTTCTACATCGGAGGGTCACGGCAGCCCCTCAGCTGCTTTTGTTCACATCATTAGTTCACCAGGGAACGTTAAGAAACATTCGCGTTCTTTAGCTTACGCTCTGTTCGGTTGTTTTCTTATTATTTTAAGTGGAAGAAGTGTTTGTGGAGTGCGTTTTCTTTTGGAATTCCATTGAAAGCGTCAATATCAAGGGTAATACACAGATATTAGTTATTCAAAGCATCTGAAATCTTTAATTTGAGTTTTATCATGGCTCGTACTTCGGCAGTACCTGGTCGTTACGAAATGCTGTACATCTTCTCTACAAACGGTTCTTATCGATATGATGAACGAAAGCATCTCAAAATAACATCGTAAAATAGAAAGTGACTTCGGCAACGTCTAACCTTTCGGCCTGTTAGTTTACGTAGGCTATGGACGATCTTCCTTTCATATGGTCCTCATGAAACTCCGCATGAACCTTGAAGCTATTGTTTTCCAATCAAGTATTAGAGTTCTATTCGATGAGTTCTGTATTTTTGGTAATTTTTGTAATATAAACTTCGAACGGATAAACCTGCGGAATCATTGGTTGGGTTTTACCCCTTCACGAATTCGTTATCAAGGTCCAAACCTACTCTACAAATATCCTGTAGTTTCTTTCGGATGTTTTTGTTTTTACGATAGACCGTTAGGCCAGGTTAGCCGATAGGGCATGAAATATTGACATATTCCACTCTGTTTTACTGAATTTAATTCAGGTCATAGTAATTTTCCTGTCAGATAACCACGCAGAGTTGTCGCATCTTCATCATAGTCAACGTAGGTTAAGACTTTATGTAATTGAACCAAACCATAGAGATATTGATAAACATATGTGAGAATTGACAACTTTCTCCACAAATGTTTTGACGTTGACGATATTTCACAAGTGCCAACCTGATTCAGTTCTAGTGGCAAACACTTGATCGATGAAAGACCCCTTCCAAGGCTACAACAGATTGACTTTTAAAAGTTAATTCAGTATACGTAACTATAGTACGTTTCAGAATGATTGACATCTCGGGTGGCTGTGGAAACTCGAAATTATGTTGGTAATAGATCAGTCAGTAACATTTGTCTTGCAGGATTCATGTTGGTATTGAGAATAATACTGACTTATGACTTTTTCAAGTTTGAGTTAACTTACTGAAAATATTTGGAATTTATTTCTGATTGTGTATGTTCTTGATTCAATCGACAAATAAGTTTTGGATTTTAGTATTTCTTAAACCTTACCGAATTGAAAATGGCTGCAATTCATAAAGATACCTCTCGCCTTACTACAAGAGAACGTGGGGCAGTGTGCCGGTGTTATCATTCATCTATTCAAGGTGTTTTCTGATTAATAAATGAGTCTCAAAATTTTAGATTTCTTCAAGTACCTACTGTCCAAAGAATTTTGAAGAAAAAAGAAGGCAAGTCAGTACAGCCAGGAGTTAGCAGTAGAAGGAAACCTATTTCACATGATTATACCTTCAAAGATACGTTAAACGACGTTAATTTTTCGAAAATCAAAAGCAATGGATATATAAGTTTGGATATAATTTTATTTTATTCTTTTCCTTCCTACACTCTGAGGAAAAAATTGCACAGGGCTAGAACTTGGATGAATTTCTAATAGTCATCAAGAATACAGAGATTGCTGAAGAGTGAAATCTTCATAGAGAAGGAACTTCAAGTGATCTTTGATTACCTAAGTTTTCATTGTTTAATGAATGTTATCTCAAAATTGGAGTTTCTCGAAAGCCTGAATGATTTTATGTTGAAGCATTCCACGCTATTTTCATCAACAATCCTGAATTTCAATTGCCAAAAGGCATACAGCTAAACTGACGACTGAAAATACACACGACTGAAAATACACACGACTGAAAATACATACAATCTGCAGTGAAATAATGTGGCTGTGTATTTTCAGTCGTCAGTTTAGCTGTATGCCTTTTGGCAATTGAAACTAAGTTTGAAAATTTGTCAATGCAACAATGATGAAAATAATATACTGACGCTGTACAGGTTTAGAGCATCAGAGTATTATAAATATTCTCAACAATTTCAAATCAAATTTGCCTTGAAAATAATTCTATAGGTTATATTTGTATATTTTAATCTATGATCAACATCAACCCACAGAAATTTTTAGATACTTTTTGTAACAAGAAATAAAGCCGCGACTAGATTTTCAAGGCCTGCTCTGATGTCAATAATTTTGAAATGAACTATACAACGACCTCAATGTAGAACTGACAACGCCGCTAAGTTATCCGACAGGCAAGTTACTAACCTGACATTTTTAATTATATCATTGAGAGTTCAGAAAGTATTCGAAAACTCAATGATTATTCATGGTGTACTGAGTCGAATTTCCATGACCTACCTACTGACTTTAAAAAGGTGAATAAGTTTATTAGGATAAAAATGACGGTAGCCGAATACTCAATGGTAAATTGAAATTTTCACCTGAAAAAATCAACCCGAAATTTGATGAGGATCACAAGTATCCACTGTTACAGAAATGGCAGTGTCGGTTTAACAATATATGGGGAAAAATTGTACAATGGGCGTTTTTCCTGAATTTGAGATATTACTGCAAATGCAAATTTGAACATAATTATTATGGGTTTGATTCATCATTTTCCCAAATTACCTTCAGAAAGTATTCAAAATCAGATTTCAGAATTGAGGAATGGGATTTGCCAGGCATGCACGAAGGGACAACGGTGTTTAGTAAAATGGCTTTTCCTGCTATAGAATAATGAAATATTTATTACTATTCTGTGGTACACACGTGTTCTTTGTCAATATAACCAAAAAATTTCCATTTGCGACTTGTCAGTAATATGACAGTCTTTGCTCTTCTTCTTCTATTCCTTAGTCGTTGTCTGCTACTCTAAACAGATCGAAGTATACTTATCTCTGTTTTCCTAAGCAAAGTAACACATTTAACGCCCTTTTCTCTCCGAGAAAGCTGAATTTGACGTTGCGATATCGTGCACTCAAGACAAATCCCTTTAAATGTCAAATTCCCAGTTTTATTTTTCAGTTTTAGGCGATCAAACATTTTTTCAGAAATATAATATTGAAATTATATGTTTGAAATGTGACGTTCTAAAGGTTTTTCATGAAAATTACTGCATTTTCGTTTGAAGGAAAAACACCCATTTGATGTGGAACACAATTTCGGTTTGGAAAATTCCGAATATTTCCAGATTTGAAATCTGATTCCTTTATTTCAAACCTAGACTTAATTTCAATTTTATTCGAGCAAAGCGATGACAGGCCTTATTCTTCCCTAGAACAAGCGCTTGAAAAGAAAATTTCAAAATAAAAAGCACCTTTGGAACCAAACTGTGTTAACGCCACCCCTGCCTGCCCACGATAATCGAAACCTATTCCGAACGTTTTCGTTCACATTATTTATCTTAAATTGAATTAACTCAACAATTGGAGTCTTTCCATGCTATCTCAGCGTATCAGTCCCATGATCGCATTTGCGCCTGAGCTGTGATGAAATTCGATGTAGAAATGAATTGAAAATAATAATTGTTACGTTATTGAAATATATGATAATTTTCTTGTGTATATATGACCTTTTATTCACTCGGCAGTACCTACAGAGAAGGGGAACAAAACAGGAATATTCAAATTGGAACTTGCCGAGCTCGTTTAGTGGCCGTTCAAACTAAAAACTCACTCACCCAACAAAATATTCAAATCCATCGACTGCTCAAAACGTACTGAAAATGCTGCCTTTACAGAGGACTTTGGTAAGTCGAAAACAAATGAAATTAATGTGTGAAATAATTTTATAACGTCATACACTTAATTAAATTGCTGAAACCTGCTTCGAAATCACATTACATGCATATCCAACCTAACCTCAAAATATATCGATTTTAATGTTTCACCGATACTTGAATTAAATTCATGGTTTTTTCAAATATTCGATGTACCGTTCAAAAGAAGAACCTTCGTTTTTATCGCTAATTCATTGGTACTTACCCTTCGGTAACCACAAACTGATACAGGATAGGAAGAATTCAACAAATCGATTTACATATAATAAGTTATCATTTTAACATTTTTAACTCAGTGGCGGCGATTATTGTTGGTCGATATAGGATATACTGATGGTCTTGTGTATGACGAGCAAATACATTCTTGTTCTGAGTTAACTATCTTATACTTTTCAATTCAACTTCCAGTACCATTCAACGAAAATGAATGCCGAATATTCAGTTATTCATTATGTATCGAGTATGTGGATTCGATTTATTAGCGTTAGAGTTCTTGTGGGATTTTATGAACCTTCCAGCTATATTTGTGTCTGAAAATGCATCTTCAATTAAATTTATAGTGGGAAGACGGAAATTGGCACGAGCTTGGAAAAAATGCTACATACTGATCGGATATATATCTTTTTTGGGCGCATCCACCATATAAATATTTACAACGGTTTTTTAGGTGAACCTTAATTGGATTTGATTGATTCTTTATTCACTGAATGGGGTCACTATAAATATCGACTGAATTCTTCACTTGATGATTCAATGGGTGTTTCAAGAAAAAAATAATCTTTTTTGATTAAAATATCAAATCTATCTGTGATAAAATTTTTTCTTATAAATAGTTTCCCCGAATATTAAATATTCCTGCTGTAAGAACAAATCACGTGAATTATGTAACCTACCAAAAAATACGTGATAGATTAATCCTGATGTCATATTCCGTATGAAGGAATTGGAACACAGACTAAAATATCGTTGTGCGCAGACATCAGACATTGTTTTTTGATTATTATTATTCAAACGATTTGAATCTGCTTCAATGATGTTAATTATTGGACAACAAGCTAAACTGTCAGGGTCAAAAATGACATGCATTATTCACACTATGAGAAGTGAATAACCTTTAGAGAAGCAGATTATGTGGATTGTTGAATAAAGAAGCTCAATATTGAAAGACATAATCAAATCGAAATAATCTTTGTATGTAGTAAGAGAGATAGATGAAGTGGTAGCATTTGCATTTTGAATAAATATGAATACGGAGCTTATGATATTTATGATAAGAGGATATATCTTTGTAGCTTATTGATTCACTGATGGACCCGAATTATATATATTCAATAGACTTAAAGCATTTATGTTCGATTCCAATAATCTAGGAATTGGAAGAAAAAAAATCAGCTTTCATTGTATATCTTAAAAAAGCAAAATTTCCGATGTACATAATCATTGTATTATCAATTATTTGTATATTACTGTAATCTGATATTGACTTTATTTCTGACTTTATCTTGATTTACGTTATACAAAATATTTTCATTGGAACAGAGGCGTGCGTGATTTTCAAGTTTTGGAATCCTTGGAAGTACGATTCGGAATATTACCTTTAGATTCAAAATTTTAAAACGGAAATGTCAAAGTTAAATCTAAAATCGTCTTATTTTTAGCTCCAACCAATCACAAAAACTTTGAGAAACTACTCGAATGTTGCGCCAACAACTAAACTCTTCATCGATGGGCAATTCGTTGAATCAAAAACATCTGAATGGGTCGATCTTCACAATCCTGCTACCAATGAGGTAGTCACAAGGGTTCCATTGACCACAAATAAAGAAATGGAGGCAGCTGTTGATTCATGCAAGAATGCCTATGAATCTTGGAGTAAAACGACAGTATTGACAAGACAACAGTACATGCTGAAATTACAAGCTCTAATCAGAAGAGACCTGAAGAAAATCGCAGCAAATATTACCACGGAACAGGGAAAAACACTTATAGATGCAGAGGGTGATGTCATGAGAGGCATTCGTAAGTTGATATACTCCATTCACTTTTATGAACTGTCCCGGTTGGCCATGACATTCTGACACATTTGTACAACGTGTATATTTTGAAAATGTTAGGTTATAGTCGTTTTCATGTACGGAAATCAAGAATCGAGTGTTTAAATTTCACTGAAAAATAATGGATAGAGTAGTCCGTTACTTAGTGATAGTTCATTCGAAAAAAAAATGAAAGTACTCGAATAACTCCATACAGTAAAACTTCTAAACGAACAGACAAACCTATGGAATTCCCTACTTTTCGGAATTCTCAAGAAATAAGTCTACAGAAGACATTTAAATACCTTGTTGCACAACTTGAAATACTCCAGTATGAAAATGTAGTAGTACTACAAAACCTGTGTCACCTTGAAAAAACTAACTCAATTTACAAAGTTCTTGGGAATCTATGTGAACGATACACTGGGTTTTCACTCACATACGTCGAAAATGTTGGATAGCTTGTGATAAATTATTGATTCCAAATTATGAGGGTTACTATCAGAAAAAGCAGATTTTAATTCTACATAGCACATCCCTGATACTTTGTCTCTGCTTCTTCAAAATTACTTTCAGCATTGTTAGTTTCCATGCATGATGATTATGTTGAGATTGAGAGTAGAAATTGGCATTGCCATTTGTCAACGTCTCTGAGAATTATTTTGACATTGTCGATATTTCACTAGCGCCAATCTGCGTCAGTTTTAGGTAAAAAAAACTTCATAGACCTAAATCATGACCAACCACAATATTTTATGAAAGTGAATGGAGTATTGTATATTTATACACTTGATTCGTTTTAGTTTATCTTTTTTTTCTTCTTCACGACTCCTTTCGGTGCAGTTGCTGTATGCGATTGGTAGCTAATGATCCCGAAGATATCTTCCACGACTCTGCGTCCCAAAAGGACAGTATCTGCAGGTCCGCATTACTTCTTGTTTGATTCAAAAATAGTTAACTCCATCGTGAAAACATTTTATTCTAGAAGTTTGAAAATTTCTTCTTAATTTCCACAGTATTGTCCCTATATTAACCCTTACTCTCCAAGGTATCAGGGGCTGATGATTCAAGGAAGCTGCCAAGGTGTAGCATTTGTTCCCTTAGATCTGATTAAAACCTGAAAGTGTTCAGCACAAAAAAGGCTTTTAGAGACTTGTCACATATTGCTTCTCCATTTCTCTAGATATCTTAAGACCTAAGACTATTGCGATTTGGATGGAAAAGTTCAGGTTATTCATGGAGAGTATCATCAAATTGGACGAATATAAAATGAAGATTTTTCAAATTAGAACTTAGATATTCTTCAATCTTTCAGTCGATTCTAATTGAGCAAATAATAGTATGCTCTGTTTTCTGTAAACGTCCAATAGGCCATCTACCGTGGAGCACTCCGCATAGTTCTCGATTTGACAGCATGAAATCATAAGCGGACAAATACCCATTAACTATGGAAAATTTATATTCACCCCAGTTATCTCTATAAACTCCTCTACATTTTTATAATACAAATCGGAATCAAAAGTTCCGTTTAAATTTCTGATGATATTTTCAGAGGTGGTAGATCATAGCTGTGCGGCTGGAACCCTTCTACAGGGCGAGTCATTGCAGAATATAGCCAAAGATATGGACATCGTATCCTATAAGTGCCCTCTAGGTGTAACTGCCGGTATATGCCCGTTCAATTTCCCAGCAATGGTCCCCCTTTGGATGTTTCCACTTGCTCTGATAGCCGGAAACACCATGCTGGTAAAACCTTCAGAAAGAGATCCTGGGGCGACAATAATGTTGATGGAATTGATGAATGAAGCTGGAGTACCTCCTGGTGTAGTAAATGTATGACAGATCGTTGGAAACATTAGGAAAGAGTCATTCAGTTTGTTGTTACTTTCAGGTTATTCACGGAACACACGATTCAGTTAACTTCATCTGTGACCATAAAGACATTAAAGCTATCAGTTTCGTTGGCTCTGATAAGGCTGGGAAATACATTTACGAACGTGGCGCAAGGAACGGTAAGAGAGTACAGTCCAATATGGGTGCTAAAAACCATGCTATCGTCTTGCCCGATGCCGACAAAGAGGCTACAATAAACCAGATCATTGGCGCGTCCATGGGGGCAGCAGGTCAGAGGTGTATGGCTATCAGTGTTTGTATTCTGGTTGGTGAAAGCCAGAAATGGATACCAGACATTGTCAAGAAAGCTCAGGAGTTGAAGGTCAATGCGGGGCATGAACCTGGTACTGATTTAGGACCTGTTATCTCTCCGCAAGCGAAACAGAGAATATTGGACCTAGTGGCTGCCGGTATCAAGCAGGTAAATCATTTTGATTTTAAATCCGTGTTCATGTTGATGATTATGTGTAGTTTGCGCGCATGTTCTGGGAAACAGGGTGATATCGTTTTGTCCAAATGTCTGTACTTTTCGAAATTTGAGCCGACAATGGTCTTGAACGACTGTTGTACTGACTGATGGCGAATACGATGTCAAAATCAATTCTGTCGGGCCGACCGAGTATGCGATAAATGTCGGAAGAAGCAAGCCAGCAACTTGAAACTTCCAGGGTAGGTACCGCATCAGATTGCGGCGACTGAGTTCGTCAATGGACCGAATCCTCCAAATGGTTTCGGAGTAATATAGTTGTTTGGAATTTTGAGGTTATCTGCCTATTATTCGGTTAAGATTTGGCAGTTTGTTGGAGCATAACGACGCGCAATTCTTCGCAGAATTTTGTTAATATCTTATTGTTAATGAATTTTAAAAATGAATTTTTCGAGAATTTTGTTGGACACTTTTTTTTCGGAAACTATTCATCACATTTGGAAACAATTTTGCAAAGACCTTAAGCTTCTTATTCCACAGCAATATGCCAAGTTTCAGGGTAAACCCGCAAGATTTCCCGTCGCCGAGATATTAAAAAGATATTTACATCATTGTACGCAGTGTGTTTTTCTGAATAAAAAATATGAAATCGAACATGGGCGGTCTCCCTTAATTTGGAAGATATGGGCCCCCAAAGTTCCAAAATGAGTCGTTTTCATCTGTATAGTTCACAAAACACCTTTGAACCTTCAACCAACAATAAGCAACACTTTTTTTCAAGAATAATCAATATTTAATGAAAAAACAATGAAATAACTGGACAACCACTTAACCTCTATTCCTTCTGATTTCGACTCAGTCTAAAAGTGAAGTTTTGCAATGGCGTGAATTTTATCGGTCGGAATCTTTGAATAAAGATTAAGATTCTTTATTCAAATGTCGGAATCGTGCCATCGTGCGTATTCGTGAATGAGATTATTGCTGGCGAGTTCTTACTGTTGTTTACTGCGATACTCTAAATCTTCCAATAGGAGAATTCCTTTCTAAAGAAATATACAAGGTTGAAACATATAGTAATATAATGAGAATACACCCTGATATATATTTCATAGTACATTTTTGTCATATGTGATAGGTCGCGCCCTTCCCAGATTTCCAATTAAATCGAGGTTATTATACAACCCATTTTATTGGAATACCCTGAATCTCATTCTAAACTGGGACCATCTCGAAGACACAACAAAAAACGAAGTAGATAACAACCTCCCCATTTTGAAGGGGATAGGAAGAAAGTTCAAACGAAAATATTGAGAGTGAAACCTTAAACAAATATTCTCAATGATTTTGTTTTGATGTTAGAATAACCACCACTTCTTCGGTGACAGAAGCATTTTCCTTACAATCATAATATCCTTCAACTGTCCATCAACGTCGTCAAATATTTCCATCAAGAAGTAAAGATGCGTTTGCTTGGGTCATTACGTGCAAAGATGACCGCTGTGGCAACGAATTTGATCATGCGCGCAAATGCTGTTGACTTCACGTCAGTGCTTTTCTAGAATTCTTCTTGGCTTGAAGACATGCCAGTGCTGCTTTAGTTTTCCCAGCGATTTCCGTTGGAGTTTTGGCTCAAATATCAAAGTGATAGCTTTTGCTTTCTAGGGTGCAACTTGTGCTTTGGATGGAAGAGATATCAAAGTACCAGGATATCCCAAAGGCAACTTTGTTGGACCAACAATTCTCACGAATGTTACCGTCAATCAGGACTGCTACAAAGAAGAGATCTTTGGACCTGTTCTTTCCGTGATATCCGCTGATACCCTAGATGATGCCATCAAGATCATCAACACAAATCCCTACGGAAATGGTACAGCAATCTTCACAACCAACGGAAGTTCTGCAAGACAATTTGTTGATGAAGTGGATGCAGGTCAAATTGGTGTGAATGTTCCCATTCCAGTTCCCCTACCGATGTTCAGTTTCACGGGATCAAGAGGTAGCCATCATGGTGACTTGCACTTCTATGGAAAGCAGGGTCTTAACTTTTACACTCAAACAAAAACTATTACTTCTCTGTGGAGAAAAGGACAGGCGTCTACCAAAGCTTCGGTGTCTATGCCAGTTCATAATTGAGAAAAAGTTTGGGGTTTTTGATGATTTGAATAAGTGGTGCATTTAAAGCTAAAAATTGTCTTCCATATATTGCTTTATAATATTGATATAAGAATGGAACAACGGAGATTCATATTTTTTAGGGAAATTATTTTATGATATTATTCTAAATATCATCTCATTGTACGACTGAAATATTATATGTAATTATAGATACATAGGTATATTAAATAATTGAAATAAATTTTGATGATCTTATTTTCGAACTTTTTGAGAAGACCCACACTAGGTGCTAAATCAGGGTTGATTGTACTGTTGTGTCCCGTATCCTGGACCCATCATTTTATGATATATTGCCTTTTCTTGATTTTCAACGTCGAAGTCTGAATTCTTTGGTTTCCAGCAATATGCCCGAAATTCAATATTTTTTGGTTTAAATCAATTAACACCGGCTATAAGAGCATTTTATCTCAAGCCAACAATAAAGTAATATTTTGCATGACAGAAAACACGCAGATGAAATTCAAGCTCTTAGTATTCCAGGAATCGTAGCTTTATGGGTGGTACTCAAAGAATCCAGACATCACATATGACATTTTATAGAATTTATCGTCCCAGACCATTAGGGAAATTTCCTTCACACTTTTATGCTCTCTCTTTCGCACCAGCCAATCCGAGGTGTTTTTTCGGATCTTAGAAGGGCGTCGCTTAATTCAAAAAACCAATCAAAATGTATAGTCTCCCTCTAAAATGTGAAGAAGGGAATTTTCTTAATTTGGGTTTTAGTTAGTTTTAAACACTCTTCATTTGACCGTTGTACAGTAAACAACAATTCGCTTTCGAATTTACAAACAAGATTATACGTTAATTCTTGTGTTGTAAAAATCGTAACTTCTCATCTGAAAGTCGCTTCGACCTTGCTATCGAATAAGATATAGAAGGAAGATTCTAGTGTATAACTTGTATACCATTTCGGTCTTGTTATCTAATACAGATACAAGCAAATACATTTTTGTTACGTGTTAAAAGTGCGTTTTTAATACACCTCATCACCAGTTTCGGCTCATCAGTGCAACGATATTGAACAACTGGTCAATAAGTTCTTCAATTATCTGCTTATTTTAAAAGCATCTACATTTCTGATAAAGATCAGAAAATATTCTTCGGTCGTATCTTTATCTGGACAACGACAGAATTAATCAAGTGCGATTAATTCAACCAAGCGGGGTCTCTACTATTGAAACCCCCCAATACACCTGAATAAACCAATTCAGGTAAAAACATGTACGGCAGTTGATTCAAACCTCTAATATTTTTATCAGGCAAATAAAGGATTCGAATATATTCATAAAAATGTGATGGGTGATATTGTGATTTCAGTGTATATGAGAAAATTTCATAATCATTCTGGGCAAAATATGGTAGTTTCGTGAAATAACATTTTAAGTAGTAGGTATGACATATTGAAAATAAATACGGATTTTTTGTGATTTTCGTATGCTAAAACCCAAAGGTGATATGGAAAAACAAATTGCATATTTGTGCTCTACGCCTTCGGATCAATTAAATACAAATGAAATTTTTTCGCTTTTTTTCATATGAAATGTTCAAGAAAACAGACGTGATGCTATTTCCCAATAATTCCGATATTAATGAACATCGCATCGAAATAAAAATGTGTTTATTATTTAGTGAAATCGAATAATAAACCTTAGTGATCGACCAAAAAAAAAAAAATTACCCCCGTTGAAAATTTCACAATTCACATTTCGAAGTATGTAGATTTGAATGAACTTAAAAAATCCGTCCGTCCGCTGTCAGTTGCCCGCGGCTTCTCTCTGAAAGTACTGAATCAAAATACGTGAAACTTGGTAGAAAAATCGTGTGTCGCTCGAGATTGATCCTTCAAGCTTTTCAGCAGGATCGGTGTGCCCTAAGGGCTCAAAACTGGGGGTAGAAGGGAAAAAAATATTTCTCGAAAACTTACCACCGAATTTTCATGAAACTCTCAACGTTGATTACTGTTGCATAACCCAACCTCAAAATTTTCACCTGAATGATTTCCGTCCAGTGGTATCTGAGTTATAAAGAAAACCGCTGCAGATTTTGGTGTGAAAAACCAATGAGTTCTGAATAATATATAAGTTTTATTTGAGATATAAATGGTATCGGGTTATTCAACTGAGAAAATAAAAAACCCTCGGGTAAAATTTACAGCGTATATCTTTCAATATTGACTGCAAAGTATTTGCCAAATTAAATGAAAATGGAAATCTGAAGGAAAGTTACCGGAGAAGAAATTTAAAAAAAAAATTTGAAAAATCTTCAGAAACAATCATTATATTTAGCATTATTTGATGTTCTTCATATGGTCACAATTCAAAAATTCGAGAACAGAAAATATAAATCCTGATCCAGGGCCGTATCTAGATACTATGGGGACTGTGGCAAAAATATTTTGTTAGAATCTTATTGTGGGGAATTTTTGAAAGAATTCGAAAATTTTCCGAATTTCTTTCGGGAACAATTCATCAGATTTCAGAACCTTCAAGTCGATCTTTCACAACAGTGTACCAAATTTTAATTTGATCCGATCATAAATTAACTCGATAAATAGTAGGCAAATGCATATTTTTCACTCTGTGCAAAATTCCTGATCGTGTCAGAACCAATTAAAAAAAATCAAAAATTTTTTCTTTGTATATTTCATATTTTGCGACCTTCCTACCGTATTATCCTCACGAGATTCTGCATGAACCTTAAAGCTATCATTTTCCAATCGAGAACTGTAATCCATTTCGATCCAATTCCTATTCTGAAAATGAAACGTTAAATGGGTATATCTGTTTCTAAGTTGTTTACCTTGAGACGCCATTTGAAGAGTAGATTTGGGACTTACTTACGAAGGTCGAATACGTAAATAGGTGAAATCCGCCCTATGATTCCGTGGATATACCCATTCAAAATTCTATTTTTCCAATATTTCCAAAAATACAGATTGGATCGAATCGAACTCAAATATATTCTATTGAAAATGGCCGCTTGGAGATTCATGCAGCATTTCGTGAGGATATAATAATATGATAAGAAGATAAACAAATATTTACATAAGGAAGTGGAGGTTTATGGATGATTTTCGTTTGATAATATTATAAAGTGGCGAAATCTAATATTCTACCCGTGTCTAATCATTCCAACAACATTATACTTCGAAAAATGGATTTCCCACAAACACGAAAATGGACACGTCTGCTCACAAGATAGTTAAAAGGTTTTATTATTTTGATTTCCCATTTTTTGTACGTGAATCAGTGATCAGAACTTTTAATAATTAATCTCCTCGAATCCATAATATTACCACTATAAGAATAATCATTACGAAGAGAGATGATAAATAAAAATTGGATAATATGAATTGATATCAATTAATTATCTACTTGAAAGAAAACGTAAGTGAAATCAGAGGAAAGAAGACGTTGCCGACATGTTTGGTTAATGATGGAAAGATGAAAGTGTTGAAATTGTAACGCAGTAATAGTGAATGAATAAGACGCAAATATACTCGACCTACAGTCATCCTCTCGTATAATTTGTGTGTTTTCGAGTCCAATTTCACGATAAAATTAGTTTTGTCATACCACCGTTTGTTTTTTGGTTCAGATAGCGATAATTTTATCCAGTACGTCGATTTCATTTTCTCAAGAATATACAACAAAACTGAAATATCGTCTATAATCTAAGATCCGAACATACATCGGTCTTCACCGAGCTGATAACAGAATAAAGCCTATTTTATAAAAATTTAATATATTAGAAATTATATTAAAAATGGGTTGCCTGAAAAAGAGACAGAATATTTTTAATTATCTTTTAAAGAATCTATTATTTATCTGGACAAACTACTGGGTATAAACAGGTATGTCGATGCCAGGATAATAGAAAAACTTTTATATCAGCATAAGCACTGTTTTATTGTGAACATGTTGATATAGGGTTGTCCGCAAAAATTCGGCCCTAATAGAGGTTTGCGAATTTTCAAAAAACTCAAGAATTTTAAATTCTTCATAGCAATTATTTCCTTGAAAAGTTTATTTTTTGTAAAACATGGTATGGTAACCAACCAAACCGAGTGCTGCTTTACTTAGTTCAGCTTCATGATATTTCCATTTTTTTTTCACGGAAAGTTAGCTTTATTGAACAATTTTTAAAAGTTTCATCAGTATAAAACTTAAAGAATCGTCCGAGCCACACAAAAAACTCTCTTTAGCCATTTTTTATCACAACGATACCGAATAACACATGTTTTCGATGCATTATAATATACATGTCATTAGCTACTCCAAAATAACAGCATATATTTTTTCTAGTTTTAAATATCTTCAAAGTTATACAGCCTAAAAATTTGGAAAAATATGTATTTAAGCAGGTAGCTTCAATAAGTTTTTATCAACTACCCGAATTAATTATACTTAGCAACTATATGGTTTCCTCTATTATAGTTTCTGGTTCACTCATCAATATTTCTCGAACCTTTTGCAAGTGGAATATCATCTTTATCAATGTTGATGTGGTCGAAGATTCTATACCATCACTTTTCGATTACCACATGATCTAATTGTTGCCATGCCCGGTGTAAATGTAGGGCTGTATCCCTCAAGGTGAGGTTTTTGAGCCTATCTTCTCTTTGACGCAGAAATACCTGCTATCTATATCGAACAATGATTTGTTCACCTGAATAAGAACGTGAAATCGAAGTATTGAAAAGTTTATCATCATTGTGATCCGATATATTGAGATCAATCGTATGCATGAACCGTTTATACAGTGTGTCAATAAGCTCGGATTTATTGGAATACAAAAGGAGCTTATTAGTTGAGTTCTTAGAGCAGATGCAAGCAGATGGTAACCGTGATTTTCTTGTCGTGTTAGTTATTTGCTGTGACAAATATAAGTCTGATCACTAGATTTAACAGATGATAACAGAATTCAATAGATATTCCAGATGTTTGTTCGAGGCGTGAACTAACGTAGGCTACGGTTTGTTCAAACATCGATTTCATTGGATGTATTTCCAAGTGACTGACCGAGTGATGGGAAGAACATACAGTACAATTAATTACCATCCACGCAGTGGAGTTATTCGCTTTATCGCGCTTTTCATCTGTCCATTTACCTTATTCGAAAAATTCAGAAGTTTGAACTGCATCAGGACCAAACACAGGGACATCTGCACAGTTAATATAATTAACTCTACAGTATCATAGAGTTTATTTTGTAGATTTTTTTCTGAATAAACTCTCTTATTATTATTATTATTATTGCCAAACAATGGAAATCACACCGAGTATACTTCTTTCAATGATGATTAACCTGGTAAAATAATGGATATAACTGGTTATTCAATAATGCACAGGCTATTCATTAATTCGCTATTTTGTTCTCTGTGACATTTAAATTATAAATATAAACACAGAACGAAAACAATAACATAACCTATATTATTATAGGCTCTGTCATACTACAAATTACATTTTCATAACATTCATTCATTTCAAATTTACTGTGTCATTTCAATCGAATAACATTCTCATCATTAATCATGGCAGACAATCCGTTTGGATGGGATTTACTCTTCAATAGTATCAAAAATGACATAAGAAATAACCAAGACCTTTTGATGGGATTGGTACATTATACCCTTGTCTCAAATGGTTTCAAATGTATTGGGTTAGGCGAATCGAAGGTTGTTAATGGTGATGAACCTAAAAGCGAATCTCTGCCTGAAGGATGGACAGACAACTATGCTATGAGATATATCTATCACGGTGTCTTGTACAATTTGAAGGGTACTAATCTGGATGATGCTATTATGGTAAATCTAATAAGAACTGATGAGAGGACTGTATCTTTCGTACAACTGAATACAAGGTCAGTAGTGAAACGTTTAGGATCCTTATTCGACATGATCCCGGATTATCTTGCTATGATCGATGTCATTAAAAAACAACTAATAGATAAAGTGATCGTATCCAAGAAAAGCCGAGAAAATTCTACTCAAACAACACAGGCTTCATCTACACATCAATGGCAACCAAGTGTCACTTCAAACTCCCCCAATAACTCTAATAATCTCATGTATGACAACAGAGAGTATAGGGAATCTTTTGGACGATTTGTTGATCCCGTTGGCAGGAGTGATTTAGATCCCTTTGGTGTAGATCCTTTGAGAATTGTTCGTCCCAATCGCCCAAGTGGTGGTGGTGGTATGCTATTTCAACCGCCTGGAAACTTTGGACCGAGCCATCCATTTCCAGCTGGTTTGCCGCCTGGTGCAGTACCTCCAGGTGCGAGATTTGACCCCTTTAGACCACCAGATGTTGATCGCTCTGGGAGGAGACCTAATAGGCGTCCTGATAATGATGAGTTTTTACCACCAGGATATGATGATATGTTCATGTAAAGGATGATTTGATTATTTTTATGATATATTCCTCATATGAACTTACTAGTTTTTGTTATAATGAGAAACTTTATCTTTAATTATAAATGTGATAAGGCTCACACATTCTATGAGAGAAAGTTCTTTATTTTGGTTTTAGAGCGTTAAATTTATAATTGGTCATTTAGTCATCTTAGTGATGAAGCTTAAATTTCAGGAAGATTTGTATGAATATTTAAATTTTCGAATTTGCCTAGTAGACTTTTTTATCTGGGAAGAAGAAAATACATTTTTGTAGAATACATATTTCTGGTATTTTTGACTTCTCCTAAATAGGTATCACAAACAAACACTGGGTTAACACTCTTCTATGTTGGGCTTCTGAATGCGATGATTAAATTCGCTAATGTGCAAATTCCCCTTATGGTTTCAGAGTTGAGCCATTATAAAAATTCATTTTCTCAATCATCATTGATGTGATCCAGTTGAAATTTGGAAATTAGTTGTGAACCAGAGATGAAGATTTGATTCATAAATTAAGGATCGAATCATTAAAAAAATAAAAGAACTGAAATTTTGCTCGCATCTTCAATCCATTATTTTTAGACTTTAATTCTATAGTATTTATATTTTTGGTATCACAAGGGAAAAATGGGCGTACAATATAGAAAAGATTTTCACTCAGTAATTCATTGAAAAAGCAAGCTGGATGGTTTCAATGCAATAATTTTTAGGAAATTCATATTTTTGACAAATAATCATTCTCTGCTTTTTAGAATTTTCTAGCGTATTCTCTGTGTGGTAATTTTCAACCAGAAACTCTTTCAACCTCAAGCTCAAAATTTCATCCAGGATGTAGTGCAAATATTATTGATTATTCTTCCACAATGATCGGCGAGATTTCACAGGTACTTAGGGGAATCCTCGAAACCACACGATTGCGCTTGATTATCGCGCCGCATTGCAGACTTTTGATTGCGTTGCCGAGTCTACTGATTTTTCGGTATTTCTACCGACTTTTTTGCTTTTTGCGAAACTGGATCCCAATCCTTGTAATGAGGTTGTACAATTGTTATGTGCATTATTTCATGGATAGATATGGTACCAGTTCAATACTCAGTGCCACATATCCAGGTTCTGGATTTTGCCTGTCGTTTTATTATACAATGTGTATATTTTCGACATTTCGAAAATCAAGAATTATAAGAAAATTATACAACTACCGATTTCTCTTAGAATCTTCTCGTTTGGAAGTTTCTGCCGATATTGAGTTTTGAATTTCGGCAACACTGTTTGTGACTAGGTAAAATCTGCGATTTAGGAAATTGTAGTAGTTGTACTTCATGAAGTGTTTTTTACTTCCGCAGGATATAGTGTTGTTTTCGTCTTTAAGTCTAGAAATGTTTGTGTTGTAGCGGCATTGGGAAATATGTATACATGGTGTCAATTTTAAAATTTGCCAAGTCAGTTTTATGTCACTACAGGGAGGAAATTCCGGAACAGATCAATTTTTCCCGCGAAACCTTTGTCAATATGAGACAAACATTTAAGAATAGACTAAAGGTAGTGCCTATTTATGTAAAGGGACAGGTTGCCTTTTAATTGAGGTATAACTCAATATATTCCCCACCGAATAAAAATCGACCCGATCCGGCATTTTCTCTTAAAACATCCCTGTCGTGACATATTTGGCCTGGCAAGTTTTCAAATAGCTCATCCTGTATTTATACATTGGTAGAGGTCATCAGAACAAAACGCAATATATTTAATGAATATGTGCAGTGATCACACAAAAAAGTTGAGTTATAAAGGTTCTATCTGCAGAGCCATTGGACTCCAAACCTTCTATACCTATATTGATTCCTTTGAAACTTATTGTGGTTACGGTTGGTATAGCAAGAATAATCGTAAACATAAGATTATCCGATTTCACGTCGAATTGTCTATCTTTTCTAGAATTATTCCAAAACCATCACCAGACATTTTCAAGAAAAATTCTACTAAACAATGGGGGTTTTTCCTTCAAACGAAAATGCAGCTATTTTCATGAAAAACCTTTAGAACATCACATTTCAAACATATTATTTCAATATTATATGTTTGATCACCTAAAACTGAAAAATAAAAATGGGGATTTGCATTTAAAGGGATTTGTCCTGAGTGCACAATATGGCAACGTCGATTTCAGCTTTCTCGGAAAGAAAAGGACGTCAAATGTGTAACTTTGCCTAGGAAAACAGAGATAGCTATACTTCGATCTGGTTAGAGTAGAAGACAACGACCAAGGAATAGAAAAAGAAGAGCACAGACTGTCTTACTGACAAATTACAAACGGAAATTGTTTGGTTATATTGACAAAGAACACTTGTGTACCACAGAATAGGAATAAATATTTCATTATTCTATAGCAGAAAAAGCTATTCTACTAAACACCGTTGTCACTTCGTGCATGCCTGGCAAATCCCAAACCCCAATTTTGAAATCTGATTTTGAATACTTTCTGAAGGTAATTTGGGAAAATGATGAATCAAACCCATAATAATTATGTTCAAATTCGCATTTGCAGTAATAACCCAAATTCAGGAAAAAGCCTCATTGACGTGAAGTCGGGAGTTTTTACTTGCTTGTTCAAATTCGAAGCAATGTCCTCACGACATCAATCTTCATTTTGTGCCCTAAATTCAATTCCATGAGATATGTATTTTGAAAAAAAAAAGAGGAAAAAACATTTCGAATTGATCTATCTACGGGCGAATTATACCCATTCACGAATTCGACCTTCGTAAGCGCCAATATAACCTATGCTCCACAAATACTAAGTCTCTATATGTCATTTCTTATGGAATTTATTGTGATTACCGTCAACCTAGCGTCTGATTGTGAACACAAAAACGTGCGAAAAATTGAAACTATGGACTCAAAATTAGTAGTACAAGTTAGTACGCTTAATTCATTCGAAATCTGACAAGTAGTTTCCGAGAATGAAAAAATTCCGAAAATACTATCGTCACGTTATAAAGGGTTTTCCAAAAAAGAGGTGTTATTTTGGATAGCCCGCTATTTCGGTAGATGTCACTTTTGAAGCGTCATTTTTTGACATTTGACAAGTAGAAACTACGCCATTAATGAAAATGGAACGATACAGGCTTCAACAACGCATTGAAATTATTAAAATTCGCTATAAAAATGGTGAAAATTTGGCAGAGACTGTTCGTAAAACTCGAAAATTTTTGGGTCGTCGTGAAGTACCTTGTCGGACCGCAATAAAGGAATTGGTGGAAAAATTCGAGCTGTTGGTACAAGTTAGTGTTGTGAAGAATAAAACCCGTGCACGTCGGTCAAGAACAGCCGAGAATATTGCTACTGTAGCCGAAAGTGTTGAAGAAAACCCAGGTTTGTCCGTTCCTCGTCGTTCTTTGGAATTAGGCATTCCACAAACGTCATTACACATGAATTTCGCATAAAGATTTGGGTCTGAAGGCTTATAAAGTTCAGTTAACACAAGAACTCAAGTCGGCCGATCATCAACAACGTCGTGTCTTTGCTGATTGGGTCGTTGAAATGCATGAAAATGATCTGGAATTCCTTCGAAAAATCATCTTGAGTGATGAGGCCCATTTCCACCTCGGTGCCTTCGTCAACAAGCAAAATGGTCGCATCTGGGGCTCGGAAAACCCGAGAGTTATTGTTGAAAAGCCTCTCTATCCTCAACGTGTGACTCTTTGGTGCTGTTTATGGTCCGGCGGAGTCATTGGACCTTACTTTTTCGAAAATGAGGCTGGAACAACAGTTACGGTGAATGGATTGCGCTATCGAGAGATGATTAATGATTTTTTATGGCCGGAATTGGATGGTATTGATCTGGACAACGTTCACTTTCAACAAGACGGCGCTACGTGCCACACAAGCAACGAAACCATTGATCTTTTGCGGGAAAAGTTTCCGGACCGTGTTATCTCTCGAAGAGGTGATCACAATTGGCCACCGAGATCTTGTGATTTAACACCTTGCGACTTGTTCCTTTGGGGCCACGTGAAAGTGAAGGTCTACGCCAATAGCCCAGCGTCGATTCAAGACCTCAAATATGGAATTCGTGAGGCTATCGAGGACATAGGGCAGCCACTTTGCGATTTAGTTATGGAAAATTTCAGTGAAAGGAAGTGGTCCTGTAAGCGTGGTCGTGGTGGTCATTTGCTTGATGTTATTTTCCACTATTAACGGCATAGCTTCTTCTTTATAATGAAATAAACATCCGATCATTTATATTGAAAAATGGCATTTTTCTTTGAATATCAAAATAACACCTCTTATTGGAAAACCCTTTATTTGACTTACTTGCACGTCGGCATTTCACAACTTATTATTATTGAGTTTTAATTAAATCACCTCAGCATTTTTCGAGATATTGAAGAAATATATCTCAAAATTTCAATTGGTTTAACCCCGAAACCGTTGAGCAGGTTCAGCCGAAATATTTAGGATGCACTCCTACCCTATAAATATCAAGTATCTAGAAGTTTCCTTTCGTACGATAGAGCACGCACTAACTGTCGGACGGGCAGAATTAAACAGTCGTTTAAGGCAATTTAGGTCCAAAATTCCAGGATTGAGGACATTGATAACGCTGATAACAAATAGTGTACTCTTATCCCTATGTGCTCTTAACGGGACACCCTGTACATGCCATTTTCCGAGATAATACTTCATGATTATACACTGCCTTCAATAAAAAAAACAAGTTTCAATCTCCTCTTGAGCGATATTTTCTGTTCTGAAATACGAAGTAATTAAACTCAGAACCGTGACGATTTCCATTTGTCGTGACAATACATTTATAAGACAAAAGTTATTAATAATAGGATACTGACGATCTATTGAAGAGAGAAAGCATCTCACGTTTTGTTCGAGTAAATCGTTTTGCGTTAACTTTACACTTACAGAACTTTCTATCTCATGGACAAATAAAATACATATAATCTGCAATGTCATTTTGAAGCCATCTCCAAGGGTAGGGGATCTTGTAACACATTTGTGATTACAGGAGTGGAAAGTATAATACCAGAAGATAATACTGTTCGTAAACAGTTGGGGTTAAGATATAGTCGAGTCGAAATGTCGTTTCACGTATTGGTGATACTTTTAATGTTTTACGGTGAAAATTGTGCAGTGCCTGCAACAACCGTTCATCAAATGCAACGGCCTGGTTCGAAATCATCTATTAAAATTTTCGAAGAAGATACTTCTTGGGATGATAATGATAGACGAATAATCGAGAGACCTTATGGAAATGACCGAGTGCCATCAACTGACAGAGCAGATACAACACTGAACGAACCTACCAGTGAAGAAAATTTCAATCAGTATGCCCTGGAACAATTCCTCAACTCATATGCCGAAAAATTCAGGAGAAAACAAAATTCAAACTCAATGAATACCGAATACGAAAACAATGACAAACCAACTGAAGAAGATGAACCGGTTGCTTCTACATCTTCAACTGATAAAGAAGAAAAATCGAAAAAATGGAATCTGATGCATGTTCAAAATCATAAACACCCTTTCCAAGATCAGAAAGGCTGGGTGACTCTAGATCCTGTTCCTTGGTCTCTTTCGAAAATATCAAAATGGCACAGTGAAAAAAAGCCAGGTAAAAAGCCTGAAATATCTTATGATGCCCTAGAAAAACCTTGGGAGGCAGATTTGGTGACAAGTGAGTACGATGATGTTCCATCTAAACCTTCTTGGTACCAAAAACCAAGGCCATACAAAATTAAACCTGCTGCATCTTATAAACCAGTTCAGGTACACACCTACAACGATGAGCAAATCGAACAAGAAAATTATTATCAGATGAATAGACCAACCATAATAGTTCAAGAACCAGAATTCATTGAACCTGGTGCTTCCTATGGTCATAAAGTTCAAATTCATTATAACACGGACTCAGGTTACGAAACTAACAAACTTATCAAGAGACCAAGCCATTATTCAGACAGGTATGATACTCAAACCCATAAAAATTGTGATCATTCATCTGATGAAATCATAACAGATGGTCAGCCCACAAATTTTCCGAAAAACCCTTATAATAGAAGAAAATCTTCAGAAATTCTTGAATCCCATCCATTTGTTGGTAATGGAGACTGGGTTCTTCTTTCCACCACTAAAGGCTATAAGAGTCCCCAATCACGCCAAAGAGCTCTTCAGATAAGCTTGAACCCAAAGCTGACTGCCTCAGATTCGACTAGGAAAAGCGTCCAAATCATTCCCAACTCAATTTCATCCACACCTGGTAAGACCAAAGTGAAACAAAGTTTGCAATTATCGACCAACTATGATATGAAGGAGCCTGACTCAGTTGGTTTCAGAAAAGGAGTTCAATTGACTGTTCTTCCTCCTCTGAAGGATTCCAAGGTCAATATGACAACATCCCATGGAGGCTTACTGCAAGTAGAGTCAACTTTCGAAACTGTTGAACAATCTCAGCAAAGGCATGCGAGGAAAGTGAATAACAAAATTAAGAGGAACCCAGTAAGAATTAGGGGAGGAAAGAATAAAGTGATACGAAGACCGGCTGTGCAAAAACTGAATGTTGCCATGCCAGGTTCCTCTCTGAATGAACGAATAGGAAGACCTGACATATCTACTGTTTTGGCTGCAGCTGGTGCTGGAATGATTCCTGCTACTATGGCTATGTTGGTGCCGATGGCAATGGGCGGCAAAAGAAGACGAAGAGATATAAGATATCCCTATCAACCACATATAATTATTTCGTCATGAATCAATTCGAGATTTCATCACCTTCGTTTAGACTAATTTATTTGCTTTTTAGAGATACTCATCACCTTTTCAGGTGACATTTCGATAAGGTCTATTTCACTGTTTTATTGGTGTCGACTTCATATAATTATATCTTCCATTCTGGATATACCTACTTGTTTATTCGACGTAGGATTATCAACGAAGCATTAACTATGTTAGCGTAAATATATCTGTGATATATTTTGTATTTAGTTCCCAGTTGTTATTTTTTAATTTATATGATGAAGAACTCGAGTTATCGGATATTATGACTATGGAATGAACCTTGTGTGTGACAACTGATCGAATTCATAATAATTGAATTAAATAATAAATCTACATTGGAATGTTCAGTTCACATGTTTGTATTTTATTGTATTCTGCCTATTATTCCAGTTTTTGAGAAAACCTCTTCGGAAGTTTCATAGCTTGTGCGAGTATGGCATCAACAGAAAACTTAGATATAATTACCAGTGTATGCCATCGAATATTCCAATTTTGCCCAAATGTCTATAATTTTCTATGATGAAATATTCGAGGTCAAATTCAATTTCATCAGGTTGTTATCACGAGTTGTTATCCACTTATTAAGGCTCGTACTCATGAACGCGTCGAAAAATAAAAATCGCGCGATATTTTTGCCCAATGTCAGTAATTTGTGGCTGACATCTGTCATCACAAAAACGCGCGTTTGTTCATGAAATGTCACATTTCAAATTGTTTGAATTTATTTCCACGTTGATCTGGTTCTTCAACAAGTATAGTAATTGGTTTATACCTATATTTTTCGAAGGATTGAATTGATAGACGCTCTTGATTCCTTGGACATGAACATAGCTATCGAAAAAATTGTTTTTGTTGGAATCAATTTGTTTTGCAGAAATAATTTTTTGAGTTGCACCTCAAAAAATTATTTCTATCCATGGATAGCTAAATCAATATAATGATTTGTCATGGGTAGAAAGATACATTTTATTTTCGCCTTGGTGTAAAAAGACATTAAATTACATGCATATTTCAAACTGCCACATATCGTCACTATATGATTGCAATTGAGTAGGTAAATGAATAAAATAAAAATTCTTCTAACACAATAGTTGAAAAAATACTTTTCAATATAGGTACTTATAATTCCTCATCCGTCGTATTTAACCTCTAATGACCAAGAGCTTATTTTCTTAACAAGTGCCTATAATCATGACAGACGAGTTTGAACAACCTCTTGAATGTTTTGAATATCCCGCCATTTTCTTGAAGTTGAAATTATTCAACTACAAAAAAATAATCGCGCGTTTTTGGCGGGAGAGCATCTGACAACTCAAATGTCATCGCTTGAGTTTTGGAGTAGAACCCACTTCAATTTCGAGGTTATTTTCCTGAATATTTCAAGAATTTTTTTTTTCGCCAACTGTTTGCTAGATTGTGATGAAATTTAGCATAAATTTGAAGTCGTTGTTCAAAAACACTGTACATACGTTCATGTTCGATCAAATATGTATTTTCGGAAATTTTAATGATTATAATATTTTCAATGGCTTTTTCTATCTAATCTTTATGGATGGATATATCTGCAGAATCCTTTGGTGGATTTAACCCATCCACGGAAGGTTTTGTTTATTAAGTCTGCCTTGTTGTACTGAAATTTTAAGAATAATTAAAATTAGTCCTCATATCGCTCTGGTGGAATTTGAAATATTCAAACTTTTCAAAATACTACAATCTTACAGTTTTAAAATTGAAACATCATGTCGTTACTCATAAAGAAATAATTTATTATAAATACAGTCTCTTTTTCTTACAAATATATTACAATTATTCATTTTTGGTTCGAAGATTTGAAAACCCAACCGAAAGTACCCTAAATCTACGTACTCTCAAAATTCATGCTTACAAAGAAACGCTCATGCTTAAATGACAAAGATTTTCGTTGACAATTCAAGCCAAATTTTGGAAGTACATAAACTACCCCATTATTAATTAAATGATGACTATGGTTTATGTATGATTAATGGTAGTGAATCACAATGAAGTTTTACTTATGAGTTGTATAAAATTAGAAGAATTTCTGTGAAGTTCTGTAATGTCTATCCAACTTGGTTTGAACTTTTTCTATGTAATTTGAGATCGACCTTGTGGCATTCTTAACCAATTCCAACCCTAAATTGATTTTCAAATGGAAAATGTCCTTTATCAATTCAACAACAGATTGAACTTTGTTCTCCAGAGCATCCGTTGTAGTTTTTGTTGTTGTAGTGATGGGTAAATTAATTGTTGACAAGTCTACTTTATTCTCAATAGTTGTGATTTCTTCAGCTGCATTGTTGAAATCTGTGAAAGATTCAGTAATTTCTTTATCGTTGTATATATCGTTCTCCATGTCATCTATCTCCCGTTTTCGTCTCCTCAATTTCAACATTCTAGGTCCATGTTCAGGAACAGCAGCTGGTGTAATTTCTTCTATGGTTCCTTTAGGTGCATTTCCCACAACGAACTTTTGATCGATGCTTACTTCAGAGTCCTTTTTCGAATTCACTTCATTGTTCTTGTAATCAACCAGTTGGTAACTATCTTTGCTATAAGAATTGACAATATAACTGTCCTTAGTTGGACCAAGAGGAACACTTTCTACAGTGCCTTGCACCATGCCGTTCTGGTTCTTCTGATGAACGCTGTTTTGGTGGTTTTGATGTAATCCGTTTTGGTGGTTCTGGTGTAAGCTATTCTCATTGTTTTTATGCATACCATTGTTGTAGTTTTGTGAGCTATGGTAATTTTTGGTACCTTGTGGCATGTGGTGCTTTTGGTGAATTTGATGATTCGCAAAGTTTTGCTGGGTTGGGTAGTAGGTATTCTGTTGTTTAGCAATAGGTCTTCTTGTGGTTTGTGTATTGAACATACTAGCTTGAAGTTTATCTAGCGGCATACCAGCTATCACTTTACCTAAAGCTTCTTCTTCTGCGATACCACCTGCATACATATCATTGTAATGATAAGTTCCTTCTTTGTCTTTTCTATCAACTTCATAGATTCGTCTTGCAGCTCCGAATGGGTAAAGGAAATAACTGGCAAGTCCAGCGGTTACCATAAGACCAACTAAACCCACACCCAACGTAGGCATCATTTCTCTCGATAAATAATTGTATATTTGTGTTCCCAAAGGCTTTTCTTTCAGTTGATTTTTGCTTTTAGGTACTTTAGCACTTGTTGAGTTAGAAGTCTTTTCCTGGGGTTTTCTTCTCCTATTTTTGTTTTTATTCTTCTTGGTCTTATTTTTCTTCTTTTTGTTATTAGCTGGGGATTCTGTTATATTGGTTTCACCCTCTTTAGCTTCCATACCTAAGTCTTTTGTATCAGACAAAGCGTTTTTGATGGTGGTTGAGGATATAACTGTGGTAATTTTATCTCCATTTTTCAGTGTAGATGTTTCTACACTTGATTTTTCGGAAGCTACTGTTGTAGTTTTGATATTCGACAGTCTACTGAAAAGAGTCACTTTGGTTTTCTCAGTGGGGTGTTCAGTTACTTCCTTAATAGAGGTACCAATGGTTTTCGTACCATTTTTCTTAGCTTTATTGAGAGCGGAGGCTTTGATTTTCACCAGAGGTGTTGGTTTGGGTCTCTTCGTTGAAGCTTCTGTCGTTGATTTAATTTTCGGTGTTGTGGAGTGTGTTGTTGGTCTACTTGTGGTGGTCCTTTTTTTGAAAACGGGCTTCACTATTTTCGTTCCACTTACTTCTATAACTTTCATATCTTCTGTATCGCTAACATTCATTGCTTTAGGGGTAGTTGAACTGGAGTCTCCACTCAGTAAAATCCATGTAGAGATCCCACTGTTCGTTGTGGGACGCTGTATTTTATAGAAGTTCAATTTTTTAGTTGTTTCTTCGAGTTTTATGGAATCTTCGTCAACTGGTATAGCAACTCCAGCGTGTGAGTATTCCATATGGTCATCTTTCTCCTTTTTCTTCGTTTGTGCTCTTACTCTTGGTGGCGTTCTTGTATCCAGAACAAGATCATCTGAGGATTTTCTTATTTCCATCAACTGGTTTCCGGATCTTTCTATGGGCTCGAAGTGAAGAGATCTAAAAAATGAAAGTTTTTACTTGAAACGTCAAAATGGGATTCTGAAAACAATACGTCCTCAAGAAATTTCCACCCTCTGAGTCAATTAATTTTTATGACTTTCAGTTTGAAATACGAATTCTCGTAAAAATCAGGGTTTTCTTGAGAGCCATAATGTTTGGATGTGTTCAAGAGAGGCTCATCAAAATAAAAACACTAAATACTTCTCAACATTTATTTACAACATCAATAATGAAATCTCAACAATACCAACAGGATAACGAGGAAAGTGAAGTATGGCAAAAATATAAGAATAAATAAATAAATAAAATAAATACCTTCAATAAAACTCATCAAGTATACAAAACTAGAAAATTGAGAATAGCACCAAAAATATTCGACGTTTTTTGTAATCGAAATATTAACTACGAAGCATATTATGATGAACTGATACAAGATTGCTGAACTTTTGATTTTGCACTTGGTTGAAAATAATCAAAACTTTTCAACGTTATGCCATTACGTTCATCCCACAGATTAGGTACCTGACATCTCACGACGGATCATATCCTTCGAAACTCATGCTGTTTTGTTGTTCTAAAAAAGTTCATTTCACCTAGTCTTCTTTAACAATTCAGGTTGAAACCCGTATTTCTTACCGAACTGATCGATAGCTTGAGGTATGTGATTCAAATTAGCATTATCTATTCTTCTTCTATGTAAGTAATCCTGTACATTCTCCCAAGTCTTCGTATGATGGTTCCAAAACCAACCGTCTGGATGGTGAACTGCTTTGTGTACGTGTTTGTGATGCACAATATTCGGTTTTTGTTTCGCTTTTATGCCAACGAAAAGAAATAGAAGAGGTACCCACCATGGAAAGAGTGCTAATATCAAGAAAAAACCTATAAGGAAAAACAACGCTGCTGGAATGAGATATAAATATGGGTTTTTGAAAAAACTGAAAAGACCACCGAATTTGTTCCCCAGCCAATCTACTGCGTCTAACATTCCTTTTATATCTGGCCACCCCAAACCACTACCACCTCCATCTCCTCCGCTGCCTCCATTACCGCCACTTGCACCAGATCCTCCAGTTCCACCAATTCCACCAGGTGATCCACCACCTGAATCTGCTTGTATACCTCCGGGTCCAGCAAGTCCAGGATCAGCCTGGGCGAGTCCAGTTTCGGCCTGTGCTACTTGTACTGGATCTTCTGCTGCTGCTTCAACAGGAATGTCCTCTTCTGGATTACCTGCTTGGTATGTATCTATAGAAGGTAATCTATCACTTGCAGTATTCTGGTGGAAATGGGAATTGATGACCAAATTCAAGTCAGAACATCCCTGTCGCTGCTGAGGGCTCAAGACAGAGCTTGAAATGTGTACTGTAGGACACCCACTTGACGAACCACCAAACGTATCCTTCACATTTGTTGCTGCAGGTCTCATGTCAAGATCAAAATTGCTCACAATACTGGATAAGGCATCTGGAGCCGCATCAACTTGAACTGAATCCAAGTCCTCAGGTTCCAGGTATTCAGGAGTAGGTAGAGCAAATGAAGGTGAATTTGAACTTATTTCTGGCATTGGATTAGGGTATGGAACTCCACTTTCATACCAATTTTGCTTTATTTCCTCTATCGTGGGTTTATGACCAGGTTTTGGAACATATTTTACTCTATTTGGTTTTGGTTTTTTCCTGTTAGGAAGAGTAGTACTAGAGACGTTTGGACGTTTGGTTTTTATTCTGGAATTTGGTTTTTTTGAACTCGAAGATAGATTCATTTCTGTGTAATTCTTGTATCTATTTAGATCATGCTTATTTTTTATTTTCGTGTTTGGCCATCCAATATTGCTCTTGGTTGAACTTACTGGAATAGGTGTAGTAGATTTGATCTTACTGATCCAACCGGGCGTTCTTGTGGTTTTAATTGTGGCTTTTGTACCGAACTTAGTGATACTATAGTTGGTTGGAACTTTGGTGAGCGTTATGACTATCGGCTTATGAGTAATAGTCATGAATTTAATAGGGGGAGTAGTTACAGTTGGTTTTGGAATTTTTATTTCGAAGACACTGGGTGTTTTGGAAACACTTTTCGTATAATGTACATTTTGGCTTTTATTGGATGGAGAATTTTGTTTATTCAATATAGGATTGAGCGTTTGTGTATGTCGAATAGAATTCGTGACAAAATTGCTATAATGAGAAGAATTCTTCGAATTGGTACCTTTCGGGTTTGTTTTATTGAATTGGCTAGAAATTTTGGGGATTCCGTTTTTCGTTGAGGATAGGGAATTTATACTATTTTTCTTTGAATCTTTGAGATTGTTCCTTTCGAAGTTCGAGTATAGTTCGGAGTTTTTGTCATTGCTGAATTTCCGGAATTCTACTTCGTCTGTACCAGTAGTAGAAGGCGGGGAAACGCGAAAAAAATCATCAGTTTTGAAAGTTGCTTCTTTTAAATTCCTGATGATTTCTTCTGAATGAAAGTCTTCATCTTGGGGACCTTTGGATCTACGACGCCTCATAACATTTGTGAGAGATACAAGAATAGGTTTGACATTATTTACATCGAATATTTCTGGTGCTTTGTGACTTTCTGAGTAGAATGAAAGAGGTAGAGAGATATTGTCATGTAATTTTGTTTCTTCGCTGTACCTGGATGTTGTGAAGTCTAGAGGCACACAATGAGCCATTGCAAAAGTCATTAAAAACACTACACATCGCGACTTCACCGACGTTAGTTTCACCTGTAAAAGAAAAAAATTGTTAGAATAATGCACCACACAGTACGTGAATTAAGTAATCATATAATTTCTTCCAAACAACCAACGGGTAGGTAAAAGTATCCTCATGCTAGGAAAGATTCAGTTGAACTCAGTTTGTTTTTGCATTTAAGGGTTTTCCGAAAAACTGAAAAAAATCATATTTTTATGCGCTTCTTCTGGGGAACAGCGCGTTATCGTTTCGTCACAATGTCTGTCATTTTCGAACTTTCAGCCGAAAATGACTTAAACGATTAGGTTGGACTCGCTGAAGAAGAATCCGTGGTCTAATTCAATTATGTCTGTCCGACCGTATGGGCTTTTCGAAGGAATAGACCTGAAGACTCCAAATTGTCAGATTAGGTTTGGAGTCCGAATATCCCGATTAAGCAGTTAGTATTAGTATTAGGCTCATTTGAAATTTTGAGGTTAATTCGTCGATATCTCATGAGAAACACTGCAAATTTTACACAATGGTTCATCATTTTCTTAGTTAAATAACCCAATATACCATTGATATCTTAAACAATTTAGAACCGAATGCGATGATTAATTTTCGATATTATTGGAAATTTGCAGCGTTTTTCTTTATATTTCAGGAACCACCGGTCGGAAATCATCCGGGTAGAATTTTTTAGGTTTAGTTATGCACGTTAAGTTATCGAGGAATAATTTTTTTTTTCCCCAATCCCCCATTTAGAGTCCTTAGGGTACACCGATCCTGCTGAAAAGCTCGGAGGATCAACCCCGAGTGACACACGATTTTTCTACCAAATTTCAAGGATTTCCGTTCAGTACTTTCAGAGAAAAGCCCCGGACAACAGATGGCGGACCAACGAAAAAAAAATGTTTAACCCCCCCCCTGAAAATTTCGCAGTTTACGTCTTGGAGTATGTAGATTTGAATGAACGAATAAAAAAAAATCCGTCCGTCTGCCGCCCGTTGTCCGGGGCTTTTCTCTGAAAGTACTGAACGAAAATCCTTGAAACTTGGTAGAAAAATCGTGTGTTACTCGGGGTTGATCCTCCAAGCTTTTCAGCAGGATCGGTGTACACTAAGGGGTTTAAATGGGGGTTTGGGGGAAAAAAAAAATTGTTTCTCGAAAACTTACCACCGAATTTTCATGAAACTCTGAACGTGGATTACTCTTGCATAACTAAACATAAAAATTTTCACCCGGATGATTTCCGACCAGTGGTTCCTGAAATATAAAGAAAAACGCTGCAAATTTCCAATAATATCGAAAATGAATCATCGCATTCGGTTCTAAGTTGTTTAAGATATCAACGGTATATTGGTTTACTTAACTAAGAAAATAATAAACCCTTGTGTAAAATTTGCAGTGTTTTTTTCATTCGTTCATTCAAATCTACATACTCCAAAGCGTAAACTGTGAAATTTTCAGGGGGGCTTAAATTTTTTTTTTGTTGGTCGATCACTAAGGTTTATTATTTGATTTTATCAAATAATAAACCAGAACTGATTCGATCAGATTCAAACTTTGTAGATAGTTTTGAAAAACCAACGCTCAAATTAGTGCAAAATTTCTTGTGGATCTAGTTATTAGAACATTCTAAAAAATAGGTATTTGTTCGGAAATTTTTCGAATTTTTTAAAAAAAGTTTTTCTGCGGAAATACTGACCAGATTTCAACGAAATTTGGTAGAAACCTTAGAGTGAGTATTCAACAACAATATTTCAAATTTCAATTCCATCCGATATTTCGGAGATTCGTTCAAGGAAAAAATATGTCAAATTTCGTTGTTATTTGGAATTCTAACGTTTTTTCCACAATGTAATATCAAGAAGTACAAATGCAATCGGATTTGAACTCGTTCTCAGTTGAAAAATACCAAGTTGCAAAATTTTGTGTTGATCTAGTACTTAGAATTTGAGCAAATGCGTAAAAGCTCATGACCTCACGTTAGTGTTGTTCGAATTCGCATATTTTGTCATGATTGGATCAGTTATTTTTGAGTTATTTCAGAAGAAATCCTAGAAAAGCACTGACGTGAAGTCAGCAGCTTTTACGCGCTTGTTCACATTGCGAAATGGCGGCTTAGAAATTTCAGTGAAATATAAATGAAATATGAAAATTTTCCAAAAAAATTTTTTTGCGAAATTTTGCCATGGATAACTCTTCTTATTGACACTGTTCACCTTGCAACCAAGTTTCATTTAGATCAGATAAATATTGAGTTGAAAAATCAAAATTTCAAATGGCTGTAACACCAAAACCATTCGGCAGATTTGACCCATTAACGAACTTAACCGAGATAATCAAGATCAAAACCTAACCTGAAAATTTCAAGACTCTAGGTCCTTCCTTTCGAAAGTTAGGGCACACACGGCGGGACGGCCGGACAGAATCAAATTTGACCCAGGAATTTTTCATTAGTGAGTCCAACCTAGTCGTTTGAGGCCGTTTCAGTTCAAAACTCGAAAATTTGAAGTTTGACATTCTTTTTCCCGATACCAAAGGTACATCGGATCAAACTGAAAATTGGTACACAGTTGAAAATATTGAATTCAAGGTATGTGCACAATTTGAATCCATTAATTGATGAATATTTAGGCAATAACCAAATGAGAATCACTCCAGAATTTGACAGATTTGGCTCATTAACGTATATAACTAATGAATTTTAATACCCTAAAAGTTTCAAGTCGCTAGCTCTTCACGTTCTCAAGTTATCGTAACGGACGGACGGACATAATCCATTTTGACATCGGATACTTTATTATTGAATACAACCTAGTCGTTTTCGGGAAAAAATGGAAAATATCAGACATTTGGGCGAAACGATGGTATTTTCGGAATTATATCTAATCACTCTAAACTTAGTATTTAAATATACAGACACGAAGACTTATGTGAAATCACTAGAAAAAGTGGAACAAATATATTTTTTTTTCAATTCAGAAACTATTCATTAGATTTAGGTCAAATTTCGTCATCATTTTCCATCCAAGTACTATATTTTGATTGAAAGGGACCAGTTTTGTTGGAAGTATTGATAAGATAACATTTTCAATAATTGTACCTTCGGAATCATTTGGTCAAGAAATTTGAACAGAAATCTGTTGAGACCACGTCAGTTTGGTGATGTTCTGGAATTTTGTGACTTTTTGAAACTTCTCACCAGAAATCTAAGTTGAAGTTTTTGTGCTAGAGATCAGTGCAATTCATTCTAAAATGAAAATCAATGATTACTTGAAATTTTTTGATTTCATGTTATTTAAATTCTCGTCAGTAGCATCAACTATAATACCCATGTTTCATTTTTGTGGAAAATAACCCAACCAAAGTAAATTTAATGAAGTATACTCCATTCACTTTTATAAACTATCCCGGTTGGCCATGATTTAGGTCCATCAAGTTTTTCACTTAAAACTGACGCAAGTTGACACTCGTGAAATATCGGCAATGTCAAAATAATTCTCAGAGACGTTGGCAAATGCGAATGTCAATTTCTACTCTAAATCTCAACATAATCATAGACAAAATATACATAATCACCACGCTTGGAAACTCAAAATGCCGAAGGTAGTTTTGAAGAAGCTGAGACAAAATATCAGGAAGTGCTATGTTGAATATTATGAATTTTCTGCTAGTAACCCTGATAATTTGGTATCAATAATTAAGCACAAGCTATCCAACATTTTCGACGTACGTGAGTCAAAACCAAGGAATTATATTTCTATAAATAGATATTTATTTTTTAGATTTAGAATTTCCTTCCATTAATCCACCCAAAAAGACACTGACTGAAGACTTTATTTTGAGAAACTCGATTTTTGATTTCCGTACAAGAAGCATAACTGAAACTTCGAACCATGTTTATATTCCTTGGAATATTTCCAGTATTAACAGAGAAAAAAGTTTCCTCGACATTCGCCAGGTCTTTGGAATTATTGAATTCACAAAATAAATATTTTCTAAAATTCATAATTTCCCCGAAGTAAATTCACATTTTCAAAAATACTTTATTACTACGACCTCTATGTAGAGAGGACAACATTGCGTAGTTATCTGACAGAAGAATGACTATAACCTACCATTTTCAAAATATACACGGTGAAATGTGTCAAACTGTCATGGTCAACCGTGATAGTTCACAAAAGTGAAGGGAGCATTTATGTTTCTTAATTATTCATGAATCTTTAAACAATAAATTCGATCCAGCCCGGTCCAAAACCGAATAATATAAACAAGTTCACAGTACCGTGATGAAAGATATTTTGGAAATTACATCCAAATATCCCAGGAACTAACAAATCATCAAAAATTGGTCAAATTCATAACAGTATTCGAATTTCCATTAAGTTCCAACTAGAACAAGCGGTTCTAGTGTCGTTTCATAGGAAGACAAATTGTTGTAACCGGAAAAGTTACAGTAATCGGCAAGGTGTATATTTTGGTATAAATAATCAACAGAATATCTGACCAATGACGCATATATGTATATGTGGGAACCAAAGTATTCGAGAAGTGTTGGTCTGGCTGAAGCTGTTAAATATTCTATTTACCGCTACGGCCAACGACACCATAGCTATTATACTGACGTCTTCAGTCAGGGTCGGCTTAGAAGGTTCATCATTTTGATAGGGAACCTTGTTCCCTAAAATAATGCAAGGAATATCCCAGTTTCGTTTGTACCTCCAATTTGGAACACCCTGTATACCGGTAAATCCAAAGGTGAATTTGATTTTTCTTCGTTTTTCAGCCTGTTTGACTTGTGAATTTCTTTGTTATGAATAATATAGAAGTGATATATGTAGGAATCATTCGCAATAAACTACTTACAATAGCATTTTTGCGATGATTTGGTAAACAGCGGGCTATCATTTTGTCTGAATGTCTGTGAATTTCGAATTTATTTACGTCTCAAACGACTAGATTGGATACTGATGACGAATTCATTGTTACAATCGATCGTTATAATATGTATAATAAATAATAGGAGTTTGAATTTTTGAGGTTATTTCCTCCTTATCGAAAAATATTTGAGCGATTAGATGGAAATTGTGAATCGAAAAAAAATTGACAAACCAAAGGTTTGTTCGTAGTACCTGCATGAACTACACTAACTCCAGTGACTTCCATTTCTCGGTGCAGCGGAGTGAGTTGACTGTAGTCACAGATAACAGAATGAGTTGAGTAAGTGTAGCTCAATCTGTAATATGGTTATCACAGAATGCAAATACTTAAGTCGTCACTGAAAATAATTTCAATTTTGAATTGCGATATAATGAAAATTGATTTCGCCCAAAAATAACCACACATACATAAAAACACGTCCAGCCAGGAGCCAGAGACAACAACAGATGTCTATCGCATAACCATCACAGAAGTAAACCCAACTCTATGGACTGCACACGTAATCTGTGACTACACTAACTCCCAACATTTCCGCAACGAACAGAGTGCAAGTTTAAAACAAAACACACCGAACAGTATTAGTGAGGTTAGTGTAGTTCATGCAGGTATACTGCATTCACTTTTATAAACTATCCCGGTTGGCCATGACATTCTGACACATTTCACCGTGTATATTTTGAAAACTATGCGTACTGCCCACATACAAGTGTTCTTTCGAGGGAAACATATGTTTGTTTGTTGGGTTTATTCTCCTTATTAATTAATCAAAGCATAGATGCTGTTATAATTGTATGAAAAAAAATAGTCATTTTCCTGTCAGATACCTACACAACGTTGTCCTCTCTACGTAGAGGTCGTAGTAATTACGTATTTTTCAAAATGTGAATTTACTTTGGGAAAATAATGAATTTGAGAAAATATTATGTGAATTCAATAATTCCAAAGACCTGATGGCGAATGTTGAAGATAGTTGAGGATACTTTTTTCTCTGTGAATACTGGAAATATTTCACGTATGAACATAGTTGGAAGATTCAGTTATGCTATTTTCTTGTACGGAAATCAGGAATCGAGTGTTGAAATAATGATTAGAGAAGTCCGTTACTTTGTGATAGTTCATTCGAAAAAAAAAATAATCAACGTTAAAATTTCATGAAAATTGGGTGATAAGTTTTCGAGAAATAACTTTATTTGATTTCATCAAATAATAAACCAAAAGGTGTGCTCATCTGGTATTGTCCATGTTACTGATGGTTGTTCGGGGAGATCGATGGTTTCGGGTGCTTTCGCTTTTGAACCAATAGATGAAGGAGAAGTAAAAAATATAATTGAAGGATTGAAGGATGGAAGTGCAGGGGGGACGGATGGTCTGGGAGCGAAAGATTTAAAACTGATTCTGCCTTGTATTTTGACTCCCCTGACAAAAATATTGAATAGATGCGTTGAGGATGGAGTGTACCCTTCGGAGTTCAAAAAGACGATGGTTATTCCCGTCTTGAAGGGAGGTGATGAGGGTGTTATTGGAAACTATCGGCCAATATCGTTGACCACTCATCTTTCGAGAGTTTTTGAGAAGATTATCAAGAAGCGACTTGTATCATTCCTCGATAAACACAAGTTAATATCGGAGTCTCAGTTTGGTTATAGGGAGAGGAAATGTACTCAGGATGCTGTCTTGATGCTGACTAATAAGGTCACTGCTGCACTGAACGAGAGCAAGCCATGCCTGAGTTTATTCGTTGATCTGAGGAAGGCGTTTGATACAGTGGATCATCGTCTGCTTCTGGAGACCCTGGAGAATGTTGGTGTGAGGGGTGATGTGTTGAGGCTTTTTGAAAGCTATCTGACCGGTAGACCACAACGTGTGCGGATTGAAGATGTGTTGAGTGATGAAGAGGTGATTAGCTGCGGGGTGCCCCAAGGTTCAGTTTTGGTACCTGTTTTATTCAACATCTATATAAACGCACTCTTCTCAATAGACGTTGGTGGCGATATAATTGGTTATGCGGATGATACAGCTATCTTTTTCAGAGCGGACAACTGGAGTGCACTGAGAGATAAGGTGGAAAGGGGGCTACAAGTGTTGAAGCAATGGTTGGATGGAAGACTTTTGACAATGAATGTTGAGAAAACGTGTTATATGCCATTCTCATGCACTACGACTGGTTTACCGACGTTTGATTACATGGAACTGAAGGAAGGCGGAGACATCACTTTTCTTCCGGTGAGGGTGTACAAGTATCTGGGCATGATGGTGGACTGTCATATGAGATGGAATCTACACATAAACAGTGTGGTTAAAAAATTGAGATCCATTTTATATGTTTTCCGTCGGCTGAAGCCTATCCTCTCGCAAAGGTTTCTGAGGACTTTATATTATGCCCTGCTAGAGAGTCATATTAGATATGGTATAGCAATTTGGGGTGGTGCGCTGAATACTCATATAGGACCAATTGAGATCATGCAGAGGCGATTTCTGAAGATCATTTATTCTAGGGATAGTAGATTCCCCTCGGACACTCTGTACGCAGAGGCAGAGGTGTTAGATATAAGACAGTTATTTTTTTTGTCCTCGGTCACCTGTTATCTTGTTAGTGGAGGAGTTCATCCAGCTCACCTATATGGTACTCGTGGAAAGGACCATTTTGTCACACCATTGATGGTGAAGAGAACGACACAGCGAACGTACACTTATTTTGCTCCTAGGTTATTCAATCGTTTACCTGCGACCGTAAGATCCCTACTTGCTGTACATGCCTTCAAGAAAGAAGTAAAAAAATACCTGCTTGGGTGCCAACGAAGAGAACTTCTCAAGGTCTTTGATTGAGTCAGTTTAGATGAAATTTGGATCCTTAATCCTGACATTTAAAATGCATGTTATTGTATTTTCAGGGGATGGTGTATATTTTAGTGCTTAGAATGATCATGTATATTTTGAATTTTGAATTTATTTTTCGTTTCCTATAATGCAGGATTATATTGTTATTTTTATATGTGTTATTGTTCAAGGCGAAACAAGTGTTCGCACTTATCGCCTTTTGTATTCTTTATTCGGATTATCTGAGAATTATTTTGAATGTGTACACAATTTGATAGTTTGAATAAAGTTATTATTATTATTATTATTATCTGAAAAATGAGTGACGTCAGCAAGATTAGAATATAAAGAGTTGTATATTCTGTGCTTTGAATTTGCATGTTAATTCAAAGCACAGAATATACAACTTTTTGTTTTTATGACGTCACTCATTTTTCAGATGAGCACACCATGTTTTTTACATCATGGAGTATGCAACCATGATGTAAGCAAAACATGGTGTGCTCATCTAAAAAACAAGTGACGTCAGCTAGTTGAAAATACAGGAAAAAATATATTCTGTGCTTTGAATGGGGGTTTTGATTCATCATTTTCCCAAATTACCTTCAGAAAGTATTCCAAATCAGATTTCAAAATAGGGGTTTGGGATTTGCCAGGCATGCACGAAGTGACAACGGTGTTTAGTAGAATAGCTTTTTCTGCTATAGAATAATGAAATATTTATTCCTATTCTGTGGTACACACGTGTTCTTTGTCAATACAACCAAACAATTTCCGTTTGCGATTTGTCATTAATATGACAGTATGACACTCTGTGCTCTCCTTTTTATATTCCTTGGTCGTTGTCTTCTACTCTAACCAGATCGAAGTATAGCTATCACTGTTTTCCTAAGCAAAGTAACACATTTGACGTCCTTTTCTTTCCGAGAAAGCTGAATTCGACGTTGCCATATCGTGCACTCAAGCAAATCCCTTTAAACTCAAATCTCATTTTTATTTTTCAGTTTTAGGTGATCGAAAATTTTTTTTAAAATATAATATTGAAATTATATGTTTAAAATGTGATGTTCTGAAGATTTTTCACGAAAATTACTGCATTTTCGTTTAAAGGAAAAATTCCCATTCGAATGAATAAAGTGACGTCATCATGTGTAATTAATATCAGATCAGCACACCAGGTTTTGCTTACATCATGGGTACAACGAACAAACCTCAAAATCATATCCGTTGTAATTTTCGCCTCAAAATTATAGAGAATGATCAGACTAGATAGAGAGTGCTCAAAAATGATTAATCCACTCCCAGACTTACTGAGGCCTACCCTGAAAATCTCCAATTATGTCGTCCCTGACCATACCTCGATCCAAGGTATGAAAGTGGAACACAAAGAATTTTACCATGCAATGGACCGCTGAACTGTATACCTTCTGATAACCATCATCTGGTAGATCGGCGTGTTGTACTTGCGAAGATTAAGTAGATCATGAATTGGAAACGAGAATTGTTATATTTCTGTTATTTCCGCTTTACATGTTGTGTTATGAGGTAACAACATCGGCGTTATGCCTTTCCAGTTTTCAAGAACATGCGTGGGCTTGTACTTGTAACGCTTGTAGGAGGTCAAGGTTGTTATCCTGGTGCTCTCGAAAATAGTGGATTAGGTGAATCGAGTGACCTGAAATAAGACTCCAGCGGGGCATATAAATTTTTGGGATTCTTAAGTGATGGAGTAATTAAACTTCAGAATCATTCAGCAACCGTGAATACAGTTTTAAAAGTACCGCAAATCGGTTAATGAAACACTACTTGTGAATCATTCATTCAAATTTCTTTCTGCGCCTCGAAAGTATTGGCGAATGAAGATAAGCTTAACTCCCTTTAGGGCCACTTGCACCGTATTACAAAACCATAGATTAAGGCCATAACCAAGGCTTAGGACCAAAATTATCTTGCACCGTCACGTAATCCATGTTTAATGGCCTTAACTGACTATTAAATTTAAACCCTGGAATTTGGGGGCTTAAAAGAAGGATTAATGGTAAGCTTCGAAATCTAACCCTACTTTCGAGCGATTTCGTACAAGTTTGGCATTTTTTTGGATGTAACCTCCAGTTTGTTTACCATTTTTTTTGTTTACATTGGACATTGATCAAGAACTCTTACGAGTTAAGGGATTTGATAATCAAATTTTGATTAAAAGTTATTGAATTTCAGATGATATTCATGAAAAATGATATAGAGAGAAAATGGCATCAGTAGGCATTGATTAGTATATTTTAAAGCATGAAGAGTTAACATCAGTATTTCCATTGAGTTCGAAAACTCAATGGTATTTCTTATAAGCCTTCAACTATTTGAAATGATAAAGTTACAGTGATATGCTTATTTATTCTGCCGAATAGCAGAATGAAATCGAAGGCATATTTGGAATGAAAAAGCACAGTTTCATAAAGATTCTTCGGTACTATTTTATTTAGCGATGTATTACGTAGAAAGCTATCATATACTACTTTATTATTGTGCAGGTGCTGTCTCTGTGCTATCATTATCCTCGATTATATACAAACTGGACCCAAAATTTAACTACAAACGAATTAATGTAAAAGAAAATGCATCCTTGTGTTAGTCGATCTTCTAACGTACACCTTCGTCAATCCATCCATACATGATACTTCAATATTTATATAGAATACTTTTTATTCTGCGGATCCCACATCAGAGTTTTCATTATCTTCGACCAAAAATTAACTCAATTCATAACATACTTATTACAAACAAAATAACTCAATAGAAAGTCTATCCTTGTGTAAGCCGTTTCTTATACGAAAGTTGTTTCGGATAAATCAATACTATTTATTTATTCATTTTAAAAAGGCCAGGATTGTAATTCCATGCAGAAGCTTAAATCTTATGATATCACAAAATATAAGTTAACTTGAGTATATAACTATAAGTTTGAAGAATGTTTAAAGCCTGATGCAGAAGTAAGAGCACAGGTCTGTGGTGAGAGATCCCTAGTCTTAATGATAATGAACAAGTCAGGAACATTACATGCAATATTTTTATGGAAGCTATAAAGTCAGTCACATATATTTTTTTGGTGGGTTTTTCAATAGATGCATCTTGATTTTTCATAACTTATGGAAATAAGTTATAAAAATGGGTTTCATGTTCTAAATTAAAATATTTCATCAATTAGGGTTAAAATAAACAACATGAAGCTAGTCACAAGCACCAATTCATGAGAAAGTAACCAGATTTGTAGATTAACTTTAATCTAGTTACACTCAGCCTCGGTGCAAGCCGAATATTTAAACCAGAGCTTAATAAGTTTATCGTCGCTTAACTAACTGAAGCTTAAGACGAAAACGGCGCAATTGGCCCTTAGTGGCCATCAGGGTAACCCGAGGTACAGTGATTATCATCGACAAGTTGAAAAAATGTCAAGAAAATGAGAAATTTTACAAGTGTTTCTACTGATAAAAAGCAAATTCAAATGCCCCTTTGTTTGTTTGGGCGAAAGAAACTTCTTTTAACAAGTGCTGAAGAATCGATAAACCTTGGCAACTCGAAACTGGTGAACCAACAAACAAGATTTATGAGAGTCTGTTACCTGCATTTTACCGATGATGTTCATTTTTATAGAGGTAAGCACGAATTGCTCATTCTGAAAAAATCTTTGAACAAATTGTAAAATCGAATTTTAATCAATCAAATATGCAAGCAAACACTTGAAAACCTAGCTCCTATCCCTCTACCTAAGGTTTTTAAACTGGCCACCGTGGCGCTGCAATCTCAAATTCAGACGGCAATTAATAGGCTTTAAGGTTATATTCACACCAACGAATAACCCATATATCTGAATATTTCAGCGTAACTGTTTTAGAAAACAGCGTGTGTTATCGTTTGGCCCTAATCTCTGGTATTTTCGAATTTTTCCGATGTCAGAATCGATTTTGGCCGGTCGGCCGAATGTTGCCACGATGGCTTGAGAGTTGAAAGAGCTAGCGACTTGAATCTTTCATGGTAGGCTGTGGCGAATTACGTTAAAATCTGATCAACATTTTCCGAGAAAGAAAATTTTCCATAAAAATTTCAAACATTTTCGAATAAATTTTATTTTTTTTATTTTACAACAACTGGATCCATATAGAATTTGCAATAAGTTTCGCGTTGGTATTATCTGAATAGTTTCGTAGGTTCGATCCTATCGCATCTGAACTTTTGAGATATTGAGGAAATAACGTCAAAATTTCAAACAATAACGACATTTGACATATTTTTGCGCGCATATTCTGAGAAACAGCCTGATTTTGTTTTGTCCAAATGTCTGTATTATTCGAATTTTGGCCCGAAAGACTTCTAGGTTGGACTCACTGATGACGAATCCGATGTCAAAATCGATTCTGTCCGGCCGTCCATATGCACGATTACGGTCGTACGGATAATCCTATCGACCTGAAACTTTCAGGGTAGGTTGCATTTCAAAATGCGACGGTTGAGTTCTTCAATGGGTTGAATCCAATTGTTCAAATATAATCCTCATTAAATTCTGTATGAACCTGTAATGAATTACTGGATTTCAATTCGATCTTATCTGTTTTTTTGGAAGTATTGCGAAAATAAAATTTTGAATGGGTATATCTGCGGAATTATTGGGTGGATTTTACTCATTCACTAATTCGGCCTTCGTAAGTAAGGTCCAAATCTACTCTACAAATATCAAGTTTCTGAGTTGTCTCTTTCGGAAGTTTTTGTGTTTACCGTAAACACAATAACTTCCGGAAGACGGCTTGGAAACTCTATATTGGTAGATTAGGTTTGGAGCTTGATTACGAAGGTCGAATTCGTGAAATCCGCCCAGTGATTCCGTAGGTATACCCATTCAAAATTTTATTTTCCTAAAATTTCCGGAAAAACAGATTTGATCAAGTATTTCATCGAAAAAAAACTAGAAAAGCACTGACGTGAGGTCAGCAGCCTTCCGCGCATGTTCGTTTTTGGTGGTAGTCTTTGAACATTTCATTTTGACAAAATGAAATTCAACCCACAGTTTTCTTCACAAATTTACTATTACTGGGGAACGGGAATTTCAGGACAAATTTGACATAATAAGGTTCGCGTTATTTATAAATATCCGTTAAAGATGCCTCGGCTCTTCGAACAAGATAATTGCTTCCAAATATAGAATTTTGTTAAGAGCATCTCTGATTGGCTGAAATTTAAGTTGGGGTTTATTCATTCATTCATTCATAGATGATATGTTCCGCAAATCAACTTTGTTATTTCGGTTGCCGGTTTTCCATTCCGTAAACATGAAATATTCGGTTGTTTCCTGAAAAAAGGGTTAACTACGGAATTTGATTGATGAAAAAACGTTCTTTCTGTCACCAAAACGGCAGTCAATGTTCTATGGTAACATATCCATAGCATAGAACAATCTTTATTTACTTCACGATCCATAGAACATAGAAGAGACAACAATCAACAATGGAAAAATTACTAGGTATGGTCTAAGGATCATAAGGAATATAAAGATTGTTCTATGCTATGGATATGTTACCTTAAAAAATTGATTGTCGTTCTGGTGCATAGACTTAATATGTCTATGTTGTGGCAAGAGAAAGATTGCTTTTTTATCAATCAAATTCCGTAATTAACTTTTTTTTTCAGGAACCAACCGAATATTTCATATTCACAGAACGGAAAACCGGCAACTGAAATAACCAAGTTGATTTGCGGAACATATCATTTATAATCTTGACACTATTAACATGAAATCAGGAATCCCAACTTAAATTTCAGTCTGACGAAAACCTATATTTGGAAGGAATTGTCTTGTTTGACGAGCCGAGGCATCTTTTACGGATATTTATAAATAACGCAAACCTTATCATGTCGAATTTGTCCTGAAATTCCCGTTCCCAGTGATAGTAAATTTGTGAAGAAAATTGTGGGTTGGCAGCTTGGGCCGAAGTCGTCTATTGACGGTAAGTTGTGCATTTCTAACCTCAAATGATCAAGGATGCGAATGTTTTATTTATTATGCATAGGCGAATAAGGTTTGTGAAGGATTTTATTCAGATGTCCTAGGCGGAAGTCCGCTTTGGAGGATGTTTGTCCCCAATCAACATTCCTCGGTTCGTTGTATCGATTGGAATGTATATACAGTGTGTTCATTTGAAGAGGTACCAGTCTTGATATCTCGACTCCCCTGCAAAGACAGGAAAAATTGTAGGAAGGCAATGACGTGAGGTCAGGCGTTTCTACGTAGGTACTTGTTCAAATTCGTTATTGCCAGATCGATACCGATTTTAATACCCACGAAATTTTGCATTATATTGTGCATCAGTATTCTACAACCAGTCACAAAGTTTCCATCTGATCCCAGTGTTTCTTGAAATATTAAGGAATTAATCTCAAAATATTTCGTTAACGACGAAATTTTAAACATTTTTTTTTAATATCTCCGGAATCAAACATCGGATCCAATCCAAATTTGACACACTGTTGATGAATATTAACTGTGAGGCTATTTGAAAAAGCGAAAAATTTCGATTTTTTTCTCTTTTTCCTCTTGAACGAGTGGATCCCTCCAAAATGCTGCAAAAAGTTGAGCGTTGGAATTTTTCAACTGATTTCGAAGTGCCAAATGATCGCATCAGTACTTCTGGAGATATTGTAGAACTAACCTCAACATTTCGAGAGGGAGTTGACGAACTCAACCGAGATATTCGTACTCAAAGCCCAATCAGACAATTTAAAGTCGCTAGGTCTTTTCCTTCGCGAGTTAGAGCAAGTACGGACGAACGCTCGGATAAACAGAATCAAATTTGACGGTGGATTCTACTTCAAGGAGTCCAACCTAATCGTTAAAGACTATTTTCGGTTCAAACTTCGATAAAAAGCTAAACTTTGGTTTGTAGGTGGGCGTTTTATACGGTTTCCAATCGGTTTCCAATCAATTTATATCAAACCTGTAAGCGTGATGACAGCGACCCCTAAAATCTTGAATGGGATGTGGGATTGAGTGACACTTTAATTCAAGGGTGACTTCATGGCAGTGCTTTTCTAGATTTTTTTCGATAAATTACTGGATTTCAATTCGATCTGATCTGTATTTTTGGAAATATTGGAAAAATAAAATTTTGAATGGGTATATCTACGGAATCATTGGGCGGATTCTAACCATTCACGAAATCGACCTTCGTAATTGAGCGCCAAACCTTCTCTACAAATATCGAGTTTCTAAGTAGTTTCTTCCGGAAGTTATTGTGTCTAAGGTCGGCCTGGCGGCCGACTGCGTAAACACAATAACTTCCGGAAAAAACAACTTAGAAATTCGATATTTGTAGAGAAGGTTTGGACCTTGATTACGAAGGCCGAATTCGTGAATGGGTAAAATCCACCCAATGATTCCGCAGATATACCCATTCAAAATTTTATTTTCCCACTAATTCCAAAAATACAGATCAGATCGTATTGAAATCCAGTACTCCATCGAAAAATTACAGTTCGAAGGTACATACAGAATTTAATGAGGATGATATGATAAGAAAATCACAGATTTTTTTTTTCAAATTGTTCTAATGACACGATCATCACGAAATTTTGCATAAAGTTATCTTTCAGCATCTTCAAACTAGCTTATCAGGATTGAATCCGTATTTCTCGAGTTATACCGAAGAAAGCAACGATATCGATAAAAAAACCTCGAAATTTGACATATTTTTTCCCGATAACTTGAAAACTTATAATCGTATCGAACTGTAATTTGATACACTGCTGTGAAATATGAAGCTCAAAGTCCGAGTGGAATTTTTTTCTGGATATGTTGAACGATTTTCGGAAAAAAAAATTTTTTGGAAAAACATTTTGAAAAAAATTTTTTTTTTTATTTACTGACAGTATGATCCTTACATAATTTAGCTCAAAGTTGCGCTTTGTTATACTCCACCTAATTGCCAAGTTTGAATTGAATCGCTCAAGAAGTTTCTGAAATAAGAAATCAATAACATCAAAATTTCAAGTGGCTATAACTCCGAAACAATTCGACCGATTTGGCCCATTAACGAAATTAACCGCGGCATTCCAATGCGCGACCTACCCTGAAAGTTTCAAGTTTCTATCTCACATCGTTCGACAGTTATCGTGTCCACGCCCGGCCGGACAGAATCGATTTCGACACCGGATTCGTCATCAGTGAGTCCAATCTAGGCGTTTGAGACCATTTTCGGCTCAATAATCGAAAATTACAGACATTTGGACAAAACGATAGCACGCTGTTTCCCTAGAACATGCGCGCAAAAGCTGGAATATGAAATGCAATATGGAAAACATTTTATTTTGTGTGCAATATTTCTCTTGATGTTTATTGAAACACCTATAAGCGACTCCAAACACAGAAATTCTCCCAAAAATAGCAAAATCGTTACTCCTGCTGATTTTTCTACCAGGACATTGTTTTCGAGTCACTGAACTCGCGATGAAAGATAAAAAAAAGAACATTTTCATCGTCTGGCGAGTGACTTACCGTCATTGTGAATACGCCGTAGACCAGCAAGATGAACAACGGGCACTTGACACTGGTACATTCGAAGAACTACTGCTGTAAGGTCCCTGGGAGCTGTCCGAGCGCTCAACATAGCGGTACCCATGACTGGCACCTGAAAACCGAATAGTACTCATTATTATTGAGATGGTGAGTATGATTATTATGATCTGTAATATTTCATAGAATAGGAGTGCATCTCACAGATTAATGGTTGTTGAAAAAGTCTGAATGTATTTTGGGATCATTAAAGAAGTATGGGTTTTCCAGAAGTACCGTTGTTGCTTGAAAGTAGGTCGGAAACAGGGGCATATTGGATATTCTTTAACATTACACAGGTCTGCGACATAAGAATCGTTTCAAACTCAATAAGTGATTTTTATGTTGTTTTCAACGCTGATTTCAGAAAAAATATTAAAAAAAATTCCATCACGTACAGTTATTTCACAAACTGCTTGTATAGTTTTAGCTTTTTTCGATATTTTCATACATATCTCTGTACTCTAGTGAGTATGAATTTTGGTATTATGGATCTCCAGTAACTGTTATTTAGCCTCAAGTACTTTTGAAACGTATTAAAAAAACTATAATGCATTTTCAGTTGCATAGCAAATTTTATACTATATGGGTTATACGTAAAATAAATGGTAATTAGGAGAAACCAGTAGTATTATGAGTGGAGACTTTTTATTGACTCTTCAAAAAGAAGCCTTAAAGCAGTACTTTTACACAATGGCAATAAGCATGCTTCTATGCCAGTTGGACACTCGGTTCACTTGAAAGAAAGCTACGAAAATCTTGAACTGGTTTTAAACAAACTGTGCTACTCAGACCACAAATGGACACTATGTGGTGATTTAAAAGTGGTTACAATGCTGCTTGGTCAACAAAGTGTCTATACAAAATTTCCTTGCTTTCTCTGTGAATGGGACAGCAGAGACAGAACGAATCACTACATAAAAAAAGATTGGCCCTTGAGAAAAACCTTTCAGGTTGGGGTTAAAAATGTTGAGAGGGAAATTCTTGTGGATCCCAAAAAGGTCTTACTTCCACCACTTCACATTAAGTTGGGCCTGATGAAGCAGTTTTTCAAGGCATTGCCAAAAGAAGGAGAATGTTTCAGATATCTTTGTGGACAGTCCCTGGTTTATCCGAGGCAAAGCTGAAGGAAGGAATCTTTGTCGGACCAGACATTAGAAAACTAATGAGGGATCCCAACTTTGAGGACACAATGGAAACAAAAGAAAAAGCAGCTTGGACATCTTTTAAATTGGTTGTTACCGGTTTTCTAGGAAACAAAAAAGATCCGAACAACGAGATAATTGTCGCATACATGCTCGACAACTTTAAGAAACTTGGTTGTAATATGAGCATTAAAGTTCATTTTCTCCACTCACATCCTGACTATTTCCCTGCAAACCTTGGTGATGTATGTGAAGAGCAGGGTGAAAGGTTCCAAAAGAAGCTTCAACAGCAAGAGAAAACGATATTATCATGACTTATAAGCTTAAAGAGAAATATGAGTGTACTGGAAACGTGGTTTAGAACCTGATTTATAAATAAAATAAAATGTTATAAATTTGGAAAAATGGCTTAAATTTTATTATTATACCCAAAAATATTCCCTTTTTGTGAGAAAACCTGACGTGATAGAAAAAACCGGATGGCATTTTTGAAATCAGCGCTGAAAAGTACATGAAAGTCAGTTATCAAATTTCAAACAATTTCTTGAAAATTTTTTTTTGCAGACCTGTGTCATCGAAAGCAGGGGTTACCAACTCCGCAACGGAGTTTGTCCAAAGAATCTCCATTGTTGAAAGATTGAACTCAAGACTATGGAATCTCACTGCCATAACTAAAGGTATTTTGGGTGTTTTGTTATGGTATGGAATGTTTTTTGCAAGATTTTTAGAGAACAGAACGGTATAATTTTGCCCTAATTTTTGCAATCTTCTAATTCTGGGCCGAAAATGGTATCAGGCCAGTCAATTTCTCTCTCACTGATGAAGAATCCGATGTTAAATTCAATTTTGTCTGGCCGATCGAACGTCTGACCTAACGACTTTCAGGGTATAGGTCTTTCTCTCGAAAAGTACTCATGGACTATATTGGAACCTCTTAATTGTTTGCAGAATACTGACGCGCAACTTCATGCTCAATGAGGGTTTTTCCTGAATTTGGGTTACTACTGAAAATGCAAATATGAACATAATTATTATTGGTTTGATTCATGATTTTCCCAAATTACCTTCAGAAAGTATTCAAAATCTAGTTTCAAAATTGGGGTTTGGGATTTGCCACGCATGCATGAAGTGACAACGGTCTTTAGTAGAATAGCTTCTCCTGCTATAGAATAGTGAAATATTTATTCCTATTCTGTGGTACACACATGCTCTTTGTCAATATAACCAAACAATTTCCGTTTGCATTTTGTCAGTAATATGACAGTCTGCGCTCTTCTTTTTCCATTTCTTGGTCGTTGTCCTCTACTCTAACCAGATCGAAGTATAGCTATCTCTGTTTTCCTAAGCAAAGTAACACATTTGACGTCCTTTTCTTTCCGAGAAAGCTACATTCGACGTTGCCATATCGTGCACTCAAGACAAATCCCTTTAAATGCAAAGCCCCATTTTTATTTTTCAGTTTTAGGTGATCAAACATTTTTCTAAAAATATAATATTGGAATTATATGTTTGAAATGTGATGTTCTAAAGGTTTTTCATGAAAATTACCGCATTTTAGTTCGAAGGAAAAACCCCCATTGTGTGAGACTCGAATAATCAGAAAATTCAGAGAATTTCCATGAGTACTTCCGGTGTACCAATTTTCAGATCCATTCGATAAAATATACGCAAAACTTCGCGTTTGTTCTGGCAATAAATTTGGAAGAGCGACGTCATGCGAAGGCTTTTCTGAAAATTTTCCTTTGACTTATTAATTTGTTGTGGAAAATTCATATCCAATTCACCACACTAGCGTCAGTGGTAGCAAAGTTTCTCTGCTTACTACATGAACTAGCAAAATTAGAGATTTTGGTTTATATATGATTCTATTTTTTACAAAAAAGTCATATTTTGCACCACGAAATCTTCTGTCTAAATGATAACGTTCTTTTTAGTTCTGAACAAATACATCTCTTCAGCGAACCTACCTAGTGATGTCATGATTGAAAAAGGAAGCTTCGAGAAGAACTTAAACTCAATGTTATGTTAAAAGAAGGAATGCATTACTCAAACTTTCAGAGTGAATACCGTTGAATGGTATACAGATGGATTAATTACGATGGGGGCTGTCGTTGGAGTATACGGGTCTAGAAGTAAGTTACGTTATAGTTAGGCTCCTACTTGCAATCGATCAAGATGCATAGACATAAACCTGGAAGAATCAATGGTGTGGCATTCTGATATTCGAGTTGCCTTCAAAGCATTGAACTCCTATGTCATCTACTCGAAGCTGATATAGGAGTGCCGAAGGAAACTCAATGAAGTAGGCAAGAACAACAAGGTCTCCTTAGTCTGGGTTCCTGGTCACTCAGGAATCAAAGGTAGATTAGATTATATCTGATTAGAGGAGGGGCAATAAGGCTATGCTTAACCTTGCTGACACCTTGACCTTGAGATCTATTATGTGACCCCGCGCTGTTTACCAGTCAGGTAGTAGGGCCTCGATGAACTTAACTATACCTTTCTGGGTGCTACACCCATTACTTTTCCCGATTTTGAGAAACAGGAGCCAAGATGCCGCAGCCTTCTCCCGAGGACAGCTTCACATTTGCATAGCAGGTGTTCAGGTGTCTCAGTGGCTTCTTGGCAGAAGCGACAGGTATCATCAGGAACCTTCGCCATGTTCCGAAGATAATAATTCACAGGACAGTGTCCCGTGAGTATGCCTGTCAGTTTTCTCAAATCAAAGGTAACGAAGAGGCATGAGCCAGAAGGGGAACACAAACGCCACTTACTATCACTGAAACATTCTGTGACTTAGGAAAATGAACCCGTGAGAAAGTTTTCGAGAAAAGGAGGGAACTGAAAGAGGAGCATTCTGGAGGAATCTTCCCGGTATCTATTCTTCCAAAAATTCCTTCGGAACATTAAAAATTGCAAGGTCTAAAGAGTATTCGGATCTGATTAAGAATAAGTTACGCCTCCTCACTGGCTTCCTCACAGGACATTCTCGCTTTAGAAAGCATATGATGAGAATGAGCTCACCAGAAACTGACAAGTGTAGATTCTGTGAGGAAGAGGAGGAAACTACTGTTCACCTGGCTACAGAATTCTTGGCCAGGAGAATTGTAAGAACAATGAGGAGTTAGCTTCCTTAAAGCATACACAGATACTGGAGTTCATTGGAGATCGGAACTCCAGAGTTTGAGGGCGATCTATAGCAAGCCCAGTTTCGAGAGCAGTTCTGATGGGGGGTCACAATAGACATAAAGGTCGCAGTGGAATGGAACTTCTTTACCAAACTTAAACAACCTATAATTTTTCCTCCCAGATTTTCACAACCTCAAGAGGGAACAGACTCTTATCTGAATGGCGTCAATTTTGGTCACAAAATCTCGAAGCAAACGGCACAACAAAGCCGTAAGGTTGCAAATCAATCAAATTTCTATTTTTGGAAATATTGGGTGAATTATATTCCGAATCCGGCTCTCTATATTTCGAGTTTCTGAGTTGATTCTTTAGAAAGTTAGTGTACTTACGATCGGCTGTAACGCAAAAACTTCCGGAAGAACCAACCTGTACACTTGAAATTTGTAGAGCACGTTTGAGGTTTAATTGCGAAGGTCGAAGTCATGAACAGTTGAAATGCTCTTACTTATTCAGTAAATATTCGATTCGAAACATATCATCTGTTAACAAAAATGTAGGTTCTTCCAAATTGAACTCTAGTACTCTGTTGACTTGAAGATTAATGCAAACTTTCGTGAGAATCATACGACTCGAAGATCGTTAAATCATTTTCAGTAGGGAATCAAGTAGTATTGAGTCTGAATAAGTAAGTAAGGACAACTCAGCACTATTTTTATTTGAAGCAGAGATAAAGGTGGTATGTTTTTCAATTATGGGACGCCTTTATTTTATTTTTTTTCACGGTTTGGATTGATACTGTCCTAAATTCAACTAACCTCACTTAGGATCTAAACAAATCAGAAGACGAAATTCAAGTTTACCATCTCAAAATTAAATTTCTTCTGATCTGATGTCATAAACTAAACTAACCCACGGCAGAATTCATGACATTGCTCGATCATTATTTTATGTACTTCATTTTCAAGTCACCATTAACCATCTCAAATGAATCAAGATACTATCACTCAAATCTTGTACTAGGCTTCCGCACAATCTGGCAACGATGGTCCCTAAATAACACTGTTTTGATTTCCACTCGTCGAAACCCAAAGATTACCCAATAAAATTCCATTCAAAAATACGTACTCATTGAGACCGTAGAGATTTCCCTATTTATATCTCTTTGAAGAAATGAATCATCGTAGCTCTTTATTCACGGCTTGAAACTAGTTCAGTCTATCAGCCATGCACAATGCTGTAACACTGGTTGCCTCAACTCATTACACCCAGGAAATTTATTAGTATATGGAAATGATGGACCGTTACGAGAAATAGAAGTTATTCAGATAAATTCTTACTTGATCCTTGTGCTCTTAGCATCTCCGGTGAATTAAAAATGCCTAAGACATAGCCTTAGCGTCGAACTTTCTTTTTTGGGGTCCTTTGGAGGTGGGTAATCGAAAAATATTTTTGTTTTGATACACTTTATGGTTTATTCGAAAAATACACGTAAAACATTCAAGGAATTATTCCGAAAAATATTTTTTTGGGTGAATTTTATCCATTCACGAATTCGACCTTTGTAATTAAGCCCCAAACCTACTCTACAAATATCAAGTTTCCCAGTCGTATCTTCCGGAAGTAAATGTGTGCAGACTTGGAAGCTCGATAATTGTGAAGAAGATTTGGATTTTAATTACGAAAGCCGAATTCGTGAATGGGTAAAATCCACCCAATGATTACGCAGATAAACCCATTCAAAATCATATTTCTCCAATAATTCCAAAAATACACATGAGATCGAATTGAAACCCAGTAGTTTTTCGAAAAATGACAGTTCGAAGGTTCAGACAGAATTTCATGAGGATAATATGAGGAGAAGATCACAGAATATTGAATATTTGAAAAAAAAAATAAATTTTTTTTTCAGATTGTTCTAATGAAACCAGATGCCAAGTTCCATGATTTTTGAATTAGTATTTTTTGAGTTATTCCGGAAAAAACAACGATATCGAGGAAAAAAGCACGAAATTTGACATATTTTTTTCAAATATCTCCAAAAATAATAATCGAATCAGACTGAAATTTGGTACACCACCGTGAAGCATAAAGCTCAAGGCCTAAAAGAATCTCCTTTTCGAATAGACGTAATTATTAGTTCTCGAAACTCTCGAAACTCTCGAAGGTGAGTCCAACCTAGTCTTTTGAGACCATTTTCGGCCCAAAATGGCGGACGACCGGCTGGACAAAATCGATTTTGGCACCGGACTCGTTATCAGTGAGTCCAACCTAGTCTTTTGAGACCATTTTCGGCCCAAAATTAAGATAACAGACATTTGGACAAAACGATAGCCCACTGTTCCCCGAGAACATGCGCTCAGAAATGAATATACAGGGCGATTCCGGAGGAAACCGTCATATTTTGGGATAAGTTTACACTAGTCAAGACTGTCTCGAAAAAATGTTTGATTTATGGTTGGGGGTCTCTGTTGAGAATATACAGGGTGATTTGTCCGATTCGACCTATTTTACTTTTATTGATAACTTTGGTATGGCTAATTCGATTTTAATGAAATTTTCAGCGAAGTACAATATTGATGAGCACATTCATTAATTTCGGAAAATTTTTCAAAATAAGCGGTTTTCATTGTGATAATTCCAAGTCAATTGTGCAGGTTGAAAAAACACCCTGTACATCGCGTTTCCTAAACTACGCTATCTGTTTACGGTTCCACTGTAATAAGTCATTATTTGAGGTTTTCTGATTTTTTTGGCACACTTCTAGTTTTCAAAAAGAGACAATGTCGAAATTTCGCTCCAATCGATTCTACTTTTATTAATTACTTCAGTATGGCTCATCCAATTTTGATGAAATTTGCAGTGTAGAACAATCTGAATGAGTATATTCAATAATTGCAACAATATCTCAAAATACTGGGTTGTATTCGGGATAATTTCAGAATTTCAGATTAATTGTGCAGTTGAAAAAACCACACCCTGTAATAGCTTTTCCAAAACTTTTTTATTTGGTTCAGATTCTACCATAATGTATCATTATTGAGAGATTTTTAATTTCTTCGGCACACCTCCGGTTTTTCTAGAAAACATTTCTGAAGAAGATAAAAATCGAATTTTCGCTTACAAGTAGTGAGAGTAGTCTGCACTAGATAGGAAAGCTGTATTTTCCAAAGCTGCAAAGTTGTTCGTCACTTCTAAAATATTCTATTCAAAGTCGGAATTTATTTTCAAGTGCTCATTTTCTGTATAGAATCATTCCATTCAGAAAATAACTTAATTGAATTTTTTTGCAAATCTCCGCTTTTCAATAAAAGGATTATTTCTATGAAGCAGTGACGTTATGTGTTTTCGTTCAATAAAGTGGAATGGAAATTAAAAAAAAAAGTATCTATGTATTCGAAAAAGAGGAAACCATTTCGAAAATTCAATGTGAATTTCCTGTTGATCCTAAATTCCACTTGTCATTTGTTTCGTATGTATGTTCAAAATTTGTTTTCATGTGTATAGATTTGTTTGGTTTATGTGCATATGAAGTAATATTCTGAATTTAATGCTTTCATACAGAATATGGGCAATTAAATATGAATTTGGAATTTGAAAAGAATATTCTAGAACTTAAGAACTGCTGTGCATCCTTGGAATACAGAGCTTTACTACGTAGTGCAGAATATTCTCACTGCTTTTGCGCCAAATTTCAATCTTCTTCAAACATTTTTTCTCGGAAAACCGGAGGTGTGTCAAAGAAATTAAAAACCTCTGAATGAAGAAATATTATTATAGAATCTGAAACGTATCAGAAAGTTTTGAAAAAGCAATCTTTAGGGTATTTTTTTTCAACTACACAAATGATCTGAAATTCTGAAATTATCACAATAACGACCCTGTATTTTGAGAGATTGTTACAATGATTGAATGTTGTTCTACACTGCAAATTTCATCAAAATTGGATGAGCCATACCAAAGTTATTAATAAAAGTAGAATCGATTGGAGCGAAATTTCGACATTATCTGTTTTTGAAAATATTTTCTCAAAAAACTAGAAGGGTGCCAAAAAAATTGGAAAATCCCAAATAATAACTTATTATAGTGGAATCGTAAACAGATAGCGTAGTTTAGGAAACGTGATATACAGGGTGTTTTTTCAACTTGCACAATTGATCTGGAATTATCACAATAACAACTGCTTATTTTGAAAAAAAATTTGAAATTAATGAATAATAATAATAATAATTTTATTCGCAAACAAATAAGCTCATACAAGTTTTTTTTACATTCAAATGCTAACAAATAAAAAGAAAAACCACAAAGTCATAGACTGTGCGTGGTATTAACCTTCTTGTCCTGTGATCAGCCAAGAGCCATAAGTTAACAAATAATTAAAAAAAAGTTATAAATAAAAATTATAAAATGAAACCCAACAAAAAAAAACCTTTTTTCTGGTTAAAGTCACACCAACAATAGGAAATTATGAAACCCACAATCAGCGATATGTAGAAAATGAGAAAAAATTCGGGGGATCACCAAAAAATCCAAAATGTAGCATTCAAACAACTAACGTACTTTGCAATAACCAGCAGCTTATATCAGTCACACTCAGCCGTCTCCATTACCCCACACCCAGAACATTATGGATCTCGATTCTACTCTTAGACAAGAGATATTTTTTTTAGGTCTCTTTTGAATTTTGGTAGAGAAAACCCTGTCCGCAGATCGACCGGTAAGTAATTGAACACTCTGGGGACCAAAAACATATGGTATCTCTGTCCAATAGTCTTGGACGACGTAGGCACGACAAGGTTCCTCTCCCATTTTTGCCTCGTCGAATAATCATGAGAAATAGGACTGAATAGATGTCTATTATTGAAACAAAATAATCCAATCCTGTTGAAAAAAATCTGGCGAGGATCCAGAATCCTTGTTTCACCGTATAAAAGATCACTCGAGTACGATCTCTCTCTGTTCGCCATTATCTTCAGGATCCATTTTTGTACTACCTCTAGCTTTTCTAAATAACATGTAGCTACTCCCCCCCATCCCATTATACCATAGGCCAGACGAGATTCGACAAGGGCATAATAAATCATTTTCAAATGCGGAAAGTCCAATATCCTTGAAATATACTTGAATTTGTGAATCATTGACCTGATAGTGTTGGTCACTTTACTCACATGTAAATTCCAGCGTAAGTGGTTATCTATTGTGATACCAAGATATTCAACCCTATCAGTAGATTTGATCTCTATCATCTCCCCTCCTGGTTTAGCAATCGAAAGGGAAGTGAAATAGGGGAGTCTGTTCTTATAGCTAGCCAATGGGAGGAACATAGTTTTTTTGAGATTAACGGTCAGGAGACGATGGTCAAACCATTCTATCACATTTCCTAGATCAGACTCTACTTTTTCTTTTAGTTCTCTCCAAGAATTGGCGGTGTAGAAGATGGCAGTGTCATCAGCGAAGCTGTAAATTTTACCAATGGTTTTCACTTTAAATAAATTGTCCATATATATTATGAATAGGATAGGACCTAGGACAGTTCCCTGAGGTACACCGCACTTGATTATTCTTCTTGTACTCTGCTGCTCACCAACATTGACGACTTGCTGACGGTCTGTTAAATAGCTCCGAAAAAGAGAAAGAACATTGCCCCTAAAGCCCACGTCTCATGTGCTCATAAATATTGTACTTCACTGAAAATTTCATTAAAATCGAATGAGGCATACTAAATCTATCTTTAAAAGTAATATGGGTCGAATCGGATGAATCACCCTATATATTCTCAATAGAGACCACCAACCATAAATCAAACATTGTTTCGAGACTGTCTTGACTAGTGTAAACTTATCCTAAAATCTGACGGCCTCCTCCGGAATCACCCTGTATAATCACATGAATAAATATATTGCTGCAACCATTGAAGAAATAATATAAAATAAATATATTCTCTAAAAAATAAAAATTTAAGCAGATACATTTCTGTTCCAAACGGTGCCGGGTGCCCCATACAATTCCATCGAAAAACCTCAAGTCGGTACCGCTCATTATCAAAGGATTTCCCACAATAATATCATTTTATTACACGCCTTGTTATTCAATAAAATGGATGAATTCCAGCCTCATAATTGTGAATGTGACACTAGTTAGGATGGTAAAGGAAACAGACCGTATGATAAGCGTCTATGGATTAGGGTAAAATTACAAGACTTGTCATAACAGTTCTCTTTTCACGAAACCTGCGTATCCTCTAATTACAGCATCGTAAAATATTCCGTTTAGAAGTTTTTCAAGCACGAAGATTAAATGATCTAATAACCCGATAATGATGATGGTGTTTGTCTTCTGCTAGAAAATTTGGCACGTAATGGAACCAGTAGAGAAATATTTACACAGATATGTAATCATTAGCGCGCTAAATAGTGAGAGTTTGTTTACGTTTTTATAATTTTGAGGAATGTGAATTAGTTGGAATATTCAGCATGATATTTTATTTCCGGAAATTGCCAATATTTTTTAATCGAATAATTAAATCTAATTGATTAAATTAAAATAATAATAATAAACATGAATGTCTTTATTGAAAATCATGTTCAAATTGATTTAAGTTTAAAGTCGAGATTACTTTATCTCGAAAAAAGTGCACTCTAGTAGTAGAACTTAGCTATCTGAATTAGGACCTATATAAAGGTGTTTTTTTATTGGTATAGAACCTTGAGTTGGCAACACTATTTTAACTGGCGGCCATTTTGCCAGCTGTCAAATGATTTGTGTTTAGTTTGATCTGCCATTTCAACATGAATAAACTGACGCCTGGACAACTCTTCCAAATTGTGCAAATGTATTTTCAGAATAATAGTTCTGTTCGAAATACGTATCGCACTCTACGTCCATTTTACGGTCTACATAATCGTCCATCAGAGCAATTAATTCGACTAATTATGAACCATTTTCGCACCACGTTTACTGTAACTGATAATACGCGTCCACAGAGACGTCGTACAGTGATAACAGAAGAAGCCAGTGCTGCTGTAGAGCGTAGCGTAGAGGAAGACTATCCGCCATCGTGCACAGGAATTGAATATGTGTTCAACCACTTCATGGGCGATTGTACGAAAAGATCTTGGTTTGTAGCTGTGGTTTCAACAAAACGGCTCAACATGCCACACAGCTCGTGCCACAATTGATTTACTGAAGGAAACGATTCAGCCGCATAATTTCACGTTCCGGTCCCGTGAATTGGCCTTCAAAGATCGTGCGATTCAACGCCGCTAGTCTACTCTCTGTGGGGATATGTGAAGTCGCTAGTCTACGCCGATGAGCCTGAAACGATCGACCACTTGGAAGGCAACATTCGCCGCGTTATGGCCGAAATACGGCGACAAATGTTGGAAAAAGTGATTGAAAATTGGACCTCTAAATTAGATTACGTCAGAGCAAGCCGTAGCAATCATATGTTAGAAATTATATTTAAATTATAATGCCAAAAGATTATCTTTCGAATAGAGTCAATTTTATGTCAGTTTTGAAAATTCATCCTTGCTTTATTCCATTTCGAAGTTCTTCACTCCTAATAAAACACCCTTTAATTGAGTAAGATACTTGGCTGTATTTGAGCAGGAAGTTTTGGTATATATAGTACACAATGAGAACATGATTTTAACCAAAAACTCTTGGAATTATTTCGTGGTCGAATAATTCAAAAATTCCTGTTTCAAGTCAGACAAATTTTGAATATAATTTTAGTGTAAAATGATAAAATCTTATGGATATCTGAATTTTGTTTCATTTATGTTCAAATCTTGCCTCACATCCATTTGTTGTATCGGCATTTCCAGACACCTTTCAAGTGGAATGTTTTATATTTCCATTTCTCTATAAAATTTAATTTCTGACTGAAATCGACAAGAAAAAGTTGAGTTAGCCAAGAGCAGTTAGTATGTCGGAAATCTGTGAAATTTCTGTACAGCATGTTCCTTCATTGCAGGTACAAAGGGGGAAGATTCTCCGCATAAATTGAAGGAGTCTAACCTAATCGTCCAAGACCATTTTCGGCTCAATATTCGAAAATCACAGAAATTGTGATGAAACTGTTACGCGCTCTTCCCCAGAACAAACGCGTAAAAATGAATTTCATGAAATCATCTACCAGATTACAATGACGAAAAACCTAGAAAAGCACTGACGTGAAGTCAGCAGCTTTTACGCACTTGTTCACATTGCGTAATGGCTACTTGGAAATTTCAATTGAATTTAAATAAAATATGAAAATAAAAAACAAAAAAAATTCCAAATTTTTCCAAGGATAATTCTTCTTATTGATACTGTCCATCTTCAAACCCAGTTTTATTTCGATCAGATAAATATTTCTCGAGTTATTGAAAAATCAAATTTTCAAATGACTGTAACACAAAAACCATTCGGCAGATTTGGCCCATTAACTTTACCGAGATATTTAGGATCCAAACTTAACCTAGGTCTTTGCTGTCGGAAGTTACAGCACACCCGGCCGGCCGGACGGACAGAATTATATTTGACCACGGATTCTTCATCAGGGAGTTCAACGCAATCGTTCGAAACCATTTTCGGCTCGAAACGATAACGCGCTGTTCCCTAGAACAAGCGCGTAAAAATTCCTTCAAACAATATTTCTGTCTTGTGTTATTATTTAAAGTTCGAAAGCTCTTAAAAACCACCTCTATAGGTAAGATCATCTTCCATTGAGAAATTCTTATTGAGATATTTAGATTTGGCTCTATACAACCAGAAAAAAATGGCCAAACATGTTTGCTGATAACCTTTTCTTCAGAAATTCAATTATTTCCATCATTATCCTAAATTCTACCTGAATTGAGGAACTATAAAAGTTCACCTCAAAATGAATTGCTTCTGTGAACTAGACCCGAATGATTCAGAATCGTTTTATGACCCTCTGTAATTCGGATTTTCGTTTATTGCCAGGTAGTAGCCTAGATTTGAATAATTACAGGAATTAAAGCAGAGGAACAAACGTCGAAGGATTGTTATAGGTAGAATCTGAAATATTAAGGTCAACATCCAAATGGAAATTACCTACTAGATAAAATGAAAGTGTCCAAAAATTTTTCCTCTAACCGGATTTTAAACTCGCTATGACGTTGCTCCAAGAATTTTTTCTTGGAATTTACCGATTTGAATATATAATTGCCGTACTGAAACTAGGAACAGGTAAAAGTAGTTTGCTCCTATTCGTTTTGCATTGAGTATGGTTCACTTTTCAGGAGTGAAAACTTTCCTGGAACGTTCAAAAAGTACCTACATAGAGACTTTAAACAAATTGATATTCTTGTCCATTATTATTTTTTATAAATAAAATTGGCTGGTAAAGTTGTCCAGATATCAATTCAAGTTGAATATACATGATTCAAATTTGAAAACTTTTTTCCATCAAGAGTAATTTTCGTCCAGCACGGATATCCGTGTTGCACATAATATAAAATAAGTTCCTATTTTTTTTTGAATTGATGCGATATAAACTGTGATGCACTATCCACTGCGTATAATTACCCTGAGATACAAGAAAAGAAAAGTATTCGGACAAGGGTGGGTTCATCTAGCCCCTCAGATTCAGTCGTAAAAGTCTTCGTTATTTATGATATTTAAGCGGATCCCAGATAGTGGATCAAGAATTGTAGGGCTACCGACAAGTGTAGAAATTATTATTTGGGATTTTTTATGTAACTAAACTTGTCACCTCACAGTGCTCAACGTATTCATGCAACACAGCACCGTTCTGAAATATGTCTACAGTTCGAAGGAAAAGAATCATTTTCAAGAAAGAAATTAGAAGTTTGATCCCTCCCTATTCAGCTTTGCCTTTGCCCATTTATTAATATTTGAGCTGGCCAAAATGGGTTGCCAAATGGCGAATGCACTTGTCAGTTTTGACCTATCCGAACAAAATTCAATAGACGACTTCAGCCCAAGTTGCCAACCTCCAATTTTCTTCATAAACTTACTATCATTAGGGAACTGGAATTTCCGGACAAATTCGACATGATAAGGTTCGCGTTATTTATAAAAATATCCGTAAAAGATGCCTCGGCGCCTCAAACAAGATAATTCCTTCCAAATATAGGGTTTTGTTGAGATCATCTCTGATTGGCTGAAATTTAAGTTGGGATTCCTGATTTCATTTTAACAGTGTCAAATTTACATAGGATATGTTCCGCAAATCAACTTGATTATTTCGGTTGCCTATATTTGGAAGGAATTATCTTGTTTGAGGAGCCGAGGCATCTTTTACGGATATTTATAAATAACGCGAACCTTATCATGTCGAATTCGTCCTGAAATTCCCATTCCCCAGTAATAGTAAATTTGTGAAGAAAATTGTGGGTTGGCAACTTCGGCCGAAGTAGTCTATTGATCACTTCTGTATGTATTTTTTAGGCTATTATTTTGTTTGTTATTTCAGTCTGTACTTTTCAATTTCGAGTAGGAAATGGTCTTAATCTTTTATAGGTTGGACTATCCAGTGTTGGAATCCGGGCGTATGTGATCCAAGTTATTCTAAAAAAGACCTAGAAGGTCTTGAAATTTCCAGGGTGGTCCTCAAGCCTGATATTCTCGGTTGAGCTACCAAATGGACCAAATTCACCCAACGGTTTCTGAGAGAATCTCGAAGTAAGTTCATGAATATCTCGAAAAATACTGATTAGATCAAAGTGATACTTGGTAATAAATTGTTGAATTCTGACGCCCAAACTTGTCCAAAATATTGTCACGGTCACTGTCTAGCCACGAAATCGTTTCGTTCCCAAAAATCTTCAAAATTTGTCTTCGAAATAATTTTTTTCAGAAATTATTCGTCATATTTCGGGGACATATGCCTGGACCTTCATCGAGGCGATACTGATCAACTGTTCAGCAAAAGTTTCCGTAGCTATACTCATTTGAATATTGGAGATTATTTTCTCAGTATATGCCAGGAAGAACTTGAGCTTTCGAATTGAAACTTGATTTTTAATTCAACTGTTTGAAAGTTTTGTTGGGATCTTAAAGAAATTGAAGAGACATTTTTTCGACAATTTGCCAAAGTTTCGTTGCCTTTTTCGAAAACTATTTATTTGATTTCAGCACAATTTTACACAGACCTTGCGGTCAGTATTTACAACAGTATTGCCAAGTTTCAGGTTCATCCGATTAAAATTTCCATACAAATTGAAAAAAAATATGTGAAATTTCGTGGTTTTTCCATCGGTATCGTTGTTTTTTCCGAAATAACTCGAAAAAATCATAGAAAAGCACTGACGAGAAGTCAGCAGCTTTTAAGCACATGTTCAAAGGAGATGCCCGCTTTGGCAACGAATTCACGTCAGTGCTCTTCTAGGTTTTTTTGAGTTATTCCGGAGAAATATAACAATACCGATGAAAAAACCTCGAAATTTGACATATTTTTTTAATATCTCTTGAAAATAATAATCGTATCAAACTGAAATTAAGCTCACTGCTGTGAAATATGAACCTCGAAGTCTGAGCGAAATTGTTTTTCAAATATGATAACAGTTTCCGACGAAAAAAATTTTGAAAAAAAATATTATTTTAAATTTACTGACAGTATGATCTCAACAAAATTTCGCGAAAAGTTGCGCGTTGTTATACTCCAACTAACTACCAAGCTTCAATCCAATCGTTTCAGTAGTTACCGAATTATCCCGGAAATAACCTCAAAATTTCAAAAAGCTCTAACTTTCGTCAATTAACGAACTCAACCATCGCATATCAAAATGTAACCTACCCTGAAAATTTCAGGTTATGGGATTCTTCGTAAGCCCGTAATCGTGCATAAGGCCGGCTGGCCGGACAGAATCGAATTTGACACCGAATTCGTCATCAATGAGTCCAATCTAGTAGGCTTAAAATTCGGCAGATGCTGATCCTGGCATTAGAACAATTCGAAGGACAACAAACAAAATTATTTTTTTAATGTTGTTAATTCCTCTGTTTGGTTGGCTAATTTGAGTTCACCTGGATCTCCACTCAAAGACAATATAAAGGGTGTTTCAAATTGCTTGGTTTTTTCAAGAATAAATAAAATATAGAGGGCGCACTGAATTCGTCTGGGTATTTTGACATTTAAGAAGTGTGATGTATGACATTTATATAAAAATGACTTCGTACACGATACAAAAAAGCGTTCAAATTGTTGAATTATTTTATGGAAATCAGCGTTCTGTGAAAAGGGTTCTCAGAAAATTACGTTAATTTTATGGTTTACATAATCGTCCATCTCATAGCACAATTGGTTGAATTATTTGAAAATTTCAAGAGACCGTTTCTATGGAAGATCAAAAAAGTGAAAAACAGTCGTAGCGATCGTTCACAAGAAAATATTGATTTGGTTCGTGAAAGTGTTGCTGAAGACCCTGAAATGTCCATTAGACGACGTTCACAACAAGTTGGACTTGGTGGGTCCACAACATGGCGTATTTTGCACAAGGATTTACCTGTGAAGGCATATAAGGTTCAATTTACACAGAAACTTAAGCCATTAGATCATTTAAAACGTGGTTCATTTATCAATTTCATCAATGAAAACCAGCTGATATTCCTCAAAAAATCATGTTTTCCGATGAGGCACGTTTTCTACTTGGTGGCTTTGTTAATAAATCCACGAATTATTCATGAGAATATATCGAGATGAACTATAATGTAAAACATAAAATTCACGTAATTTTCTGAAAACACTTTTCACCGAACGCTGATTTTCATGAAATAATTTCTGGAGATTATTCGTCCTGGAAATTTTTGTGTCAATAAATCAATTGTGTCATTAGCAAAGTGAGGTGTAGCGCCATCTTGTTGGAACCAAATGTCCTCTGGATCAATATTCATTAATTCAGGCCTAAAAAATTCCTTTATCATCCGACGGTATCGATCACTATTGACAGTTACAGCTTCACCAGCAGCATTTTCAAATAAGTACGGTCCAATTACACCACCTGACCGTAATGCACACCAAACAGTGACTCGTTCAGGATGCATAGGTTTCTCATGAATAATTCGCGGATTTTCCTGACCCCAGATACGACAATTTTGTTCATTAACAAAGCCACCAAGTTGAAAATGTGCCTTATGGGAAAACATGATTTTTTGAGAAAAATCAGCTGGTTGTTCATTGATGAAATTGACAAATGAACGACGTTTTAAATGATCTAATGGCTTTAGTTCTTGTGTTATTTGAACCTCATATGCCTTCAGAGCTAAATCCTTGAGTAAAATACTCCATGTTGTGGACCCACTAAGTCCAACTTGTTGTGAACGTCGTCTAATGGACATTCCAGGGCCTTCGGCAACACTTTCACGAACCAAATCAATATTTTCTTGTGAACGACCCCTACGACTGTATTTTTCATTTTTTGATCTTCCACAGAACCGGTCTCTAGAAATTTTTTAATAATTCGACTAATAGTGCTTTGAGATGGACGATTATGTAAACCATAAAATTTACGTAATTTTCTAAAAATACTTTCCACAGAACGCTGATTTTCATAAAATAATCCTACAATTTGAACGCGTTGTTGTATCTTGTACGAAGATATTTTTATAAATGTCATAGATCACACTTCTTAAATGTCAAAATACCCAGACTAATTCAGTGCGCTATCTATATTTTATTTATTCTTAAAAAAAACCGCGCAATTTGGAACACCCTTTACAATCTAGTTAAATGTGACAACCAGAATGGCGAACTGATTATTACAATACCCAGACAGATCAAGTAATCCGATTACCACGTAGAATTAAATGTACTTCGGTGCTTCGGATTAAATCAGAAATAGTTTTGAGACTAGGTACTTCATCGTAAGATCCTATGCATCTTGGTTTCGGCCTTGACGATCATTCTCATTAATAAAAATTGTGTTATGATCAACAAGAATGTTCAAGTCGGACATTTCCTTCACCAAATAAGCACGATCGTCCCAATCTATCTCCAATCGTGCAAAGTATGTCAGTAAGGCTAACTGTACAGTAATAGAGTTGAATACGAATTTCATTTTCCATTTGAAACAGTCGGATCAACTTTTATATGCAGAGGATGTTATAAGAATGTAGGCTGAAAAATTCAGAAAAATGTCCCGGTTGAAAACAGTTTCTTATGTGAATTGGATCTGTTTCATTTCATGAATCTCGGACAGGCTGGAATTACCTGCATAAATTATTCTGAACAAACGTTTGAAAAAGTTGAAGCTTCAAGTTCCTCTATCTCGAAAATGAAATAATAAAACTTTATACTTGACATCATCTTTTTCGTTTCTGGTCCCAATTTGAGATCACCCTGTTTACTTAAATATTTAAGAGGCTACAGTTAAACCATTATTTAAGGATAAAAAATGAAAACGCACGTTAAATAATATATTCTTCTGAGAAAATCCCTTCAATATTCAAATTCATTATACTAAATCTGCTCTTTGACCGGGAGGGTCCATTAAACTAGGTCAGGTCCTTCAAGCAATGGTTTTCCATAGCCTCAGGTAAACAAGGAATGCTACAGGCCCCTTATATTGGGGAATCATCTCCTATTTTATCTTGAATATTCGATTAATTCATGGAGTTGAATTCAAAAGCACGTTATGCACGCAAATTCAATTAATTTCAATCAACATATAAAATGAAAGTTTGATATAATCGCCAACCAGTAGTGATTTAATTGTAGGTACTTGGATCTTGTTAGAGAAATCCTTTAGTTATGGATCGGTTACTTTTTTCCATCTCACAGGCGAAATGATGCAGATTTCGCAGACTATAAAAGTAATACCATTGTTTAAGGAAGATGGTAATATCTACTTACGGGGTATCTAAGAAAAACAATGTAATTGACAACGAAGCCAGCGATGTGGCAAGGCCGCGTTGTTCAAATTGAATAGAGAGATGTATTAATTCCTGCCAGATGTTCAGTTCAGTTCAGTCCGCATTCCACCTCCTTACAGTCATGATTTGTGCAGTTTGCACGTCTGCATTTCACAACTGATTAACAAGTCTCATTTCGATCTTTCCAGTATTTATGGGTTAACCCATAAGGTACTAGGTTCAATATATGGAACTTCAATGAGCACCTGCTGGAAATGGGTCCAAAAATTTTTATTCGCCAAATTTGTTCTTGGGATACATTTTCAGCTATCGTAGTTAGTACATCAGCTTCTGAGTAACGAAACTCCAGTCGAAAATATCTCCTGCTCGTTTAAGATCATCATCTTAGGTATCTATTTAGGCCTATCAAGTTTTTTTACTTAAAACTGACGCAGGTTGGCACTCGCGAAATATCGGCAATGTCAAAATAATTCTCAGCGACGTTGCCGAATGCCAATGCTTATTTCTACTCTCAATCTCAACATAATCATCATGCTTGGAAACTGAAAATGCCGAAGGTAGTTTCGAAAAAGTAGAAACGAGGTATCAGAAAGTGCTATGTAGAATTGAAATCTGCTTTTTCTGATAGTAACCCTGATAATTTAGAACCAATAATTTATCACCCACATTTTCGACGAATGTGAGTAAAAACCCAGGCTATCGTTCACATAGATTCCCTAGGACTTTGTAAATTGATTCATTCTTTTAAGGTGACACAGTTTGTGTACATTTTCATACTGGAGTATTTCAAGTTGTGCAACAAAATATTTAAATGTCTTCTGTAGACTGATTTCTTCAGAATTTCGAAAAGAAGGGGACTCCTAGGTTTGTCTGTTCGTTTAGAAGTTTTTCGGCAGGGTTATTTGAGTACTTTTTTTTATTTTCGAATGAACGGACTACACTATCCATTATTTTTCAGTAAAATTTCAACACTCGATTCTTGAAGAATATAGCACAACTGAATCTCCAACCATGTTTATAAACGTGAAATATTTCCGTGTTAACAGAGAAAAAAATTCCTTCAACATTCGCCAGGTCTTTGGAATCATTGAATTCACATAATATTTTCTCAAATTCATTATTTTCCCAAAGTAAATTCACATTTTGAGAAATAAGTAATTACTACGACCTCTATGTAGAGAGGACAACGTTGCGTAGTTATCTGACAGGAAAATGACTATAACCTAACATTTTCTAAATATACGCGGTGAAATTTGTCAGAATGTCATGGCCAACCAGGATAGTTTATAAAAGCGAATGGAGTATATTTATAACAGTCTTATCGTCCATGAACTCAGCATAACTTTGATTTGAAGCATAGGGCTATTCAGCTGCTCAAAAAGAAAATTTCGAAAATATGCCTCGCTGTATACAGCCAGCAGTGGTATGAATTTCTAGGAGGTACCGATGAGATATATGCGAATATAAATTTTCACAGAATATCTGTAAGGTTAAAAAAATAGTGGCGGCCAATTATCACCTGGTTTAAAGATGCGGTTATGCCCTTTAACGAACTCAATCGGCATATTCAGATGCTTAGCCAATCCTGAGAATTTCAAGTCGCTAGTTTTTTCTCAATACTGTGGTAGTAACGGACGGACAGAATTGAATTTCTACCTATATAGTTCAAAAATGTCGGGTTAAAGAACCGTAAATTGTGCCTATGTTGGCCAAATAATATCGCTCTTGATCGCCAGAGCAAGCTTGCTTAAATCAAATATCAGAGATATGTAATTGAATAAAAGGCAAATTTCTGCTTAGTTTAAGAGATTTGGGAAATAGTATTTCATTATTCTGTGAAGCAAATTCACTATTGGATATCTTATATCACTACGCATAATAGTCTGCAAGGTATTAATTCACGTATGAATGCGGCATAAACGCGTAATATATTGATGGTTATTCGCTAGAGCTACCTTGTAAGGAATATAATAGACTTTTTATACCTCTGAGGTGTTATGCGTTATATAATATCACATCTATTATATATGATTAGATATAATAAAATTATACATATATATATATATATATATATATACTAGTGAACTTTATCGATCCTAGCGCCTAATTCACCTTTTTGAACAGATAAATTGGGATGACAACGGATAAAATCTCACGAAAAATAATAAAGCCATTTACACCTTCTAGCGTAACAAAATGGCGCAGGAACAGGGATGGATCGCCTACTGTGTCGGCTTTGATAATTTTTCAAAAATACTTTGAATCGTCGTAGAATCACCCTTTTCAGTTTATTTGTTAGTTTCATTTCCCAATTTGCGAAGGAAAAGTTGAATCTTCGTTCGAATGTTTTTATTACGAGTTTAAGCTTTATATATCATTCAATAACTATAGTATAGAACAATTCACACTGGAAAAGAATAGTTTGAGTCACTTCGAAAGTTGAAAGATGTTTGTCTCGGATATTCTGTTCCTCCTCAATTTTTTGGGGCCAATAGCCTCTCAGGTTTTTCAGAAGTCTTAACTTTTGTCCAGAATTATTGAACAAATAGAAATTGGTGTTTCACTAACCGACCAAAAAACAACTAAAATGTTTCACATTTCACAATCCAAATCTTCTCTGAAATCTGCTCCAACTATAATTATGGCTTCATAAGATACAGTTCTATGTATTCGAAATCATTTTATATATATAATCACACCTCGAATAGCTGAAACTATTTTACACTATTTTTGAAAGAAAGAGCTTGTTGGTAGCTAATACCTCATTGTGTGTTCTCTGCACATGGATTCCTATACATACTCGTTCAGTTTGTTTAATTGTGATTGTATATTGTTTCAAAGTATTTGATCTTGAGGGCAGGAGCGTTACCATTCGGCTCAAATGTCTCTAACTTTAGGGTGGACTCAATGTTTCTATGGAAAATTCCCAATGTACTGTCTTGAACTGTCTTGAAATTCTTGAGGTATTTTTTCATCCGAAATTTCACAGAAGATTTCATTAATTATTGTCAAATCCACACATTTGTTCAAATTTTGAGAATATTTTCTTCGTACTTGGTGAAAAGTAGTAGAATAGACAACTTCGGACCAAGTTGCCAACCCACAAATTTCTTCCAAATTTACTATCACTGAGGAAGGAGAATTTCAGAACAAATTCGACATGATAATGTTCGCGTTATTTATAAATACCCGTAAAAGATGCCTCGGCTCCACAAACAAGATAATGGGGGTTTTTCCTTCAAACGAAAATGCAGTAATTTTCATGAAAAACCTTTAGAACATCACATTTCAAACATATAATTTCAATATTATATTTCTAAACAAATGTTTGATCACCTAAAACTGAAAAATAAAAATGGGGATTTGCATTTAAAAGGATTTGTCTTGAGTGCAGGATATGGCAACGTCGAATTCAGCTTTCTCGGAAAGAAAAGGACGTCAAATGTGTTACTTTGCTTAGGAAAACAGAGATAGCTATACTTCGATCTGGTTAGAGTAGAAGACAACGACCAAGAAATAGAAAAAGAAGAGCACAGACTGTCATACTGTCATATTACTGACAAATCGCAAACGGAAATTGTTTGGTTATATTGACAAAAAACACGTGTGTACCACAGAATAGGAATAAATATTTCATTATTTTATAGCGGAAAAGCTATTCTACTAAACACCGTTGTCACTTCGTGCATGCCAGGCAAATCCCAAACCCCAATTTTGAAATCTGATTTTGAATACTTTCTGAAGGTAATTTTGGAGAATGATGAATCGAACCCATAAAAATTATGTTCAAATTTGCATTTGCAGTAATAACCCAAATTCAGGAAAAACCCCCATTCTTTCCAAATATAGGGTTGTGTTAAGATCATCTCTGATTGCCTGAAATTTAAGTTGGGATTCCTGATTTCATGTTAATAGTGTCAGGTTTATATAGGATATGTTCCGGTTGTTCTGGTGACAGAAAGTTTCCTTCTTATCAATCAAATTCCGTAAATAGCCTTTTTTTCAGGAACCAACCGAATATTTCATATTTACTGAACGAAAAACCGGCAACCGAAATAACCAAGTTGATTTGCGGAACATATCCCATATAAACACTATTAACATGAATCAGGAATCCCATCTTCTATTTCAGACAATCAGAGGTGATCTTAACGAGAATCCATATTTGAAAAGAATTATCTTGAGTGAGGAGCCGAGGCATCTTTCACGGATATTTATAAAAAACGCGAACCTTATCATGTCGAATTTGTTCTAAAATTCCCCTTCTCCAGTTATAGAATATTTTGACGAAATTTGTGGGTTGGCAAGTTGGACCGAAGTCCTCTATTGCGTGGATATTGTAGCAAACATTTTATCCCAGAAATTTCTCTTCAGGTTGCGATAATATTCGGCAGAAAACATTGAGGCAACAGTGCTCGGAATGTCTACTCGTTCCGATGTGTTCTTTCGGAAAAATAATATTTCGGATGTCAACACACCTTCGATAATAGCTCCAAACTTTCTCCAGCAAATTTGACTTTTCGAAAAAAATTATATAGCGGCGGTGATCGTAAGGTCTGGAGTTCAAGCCCTTGGCCGGGAAATAACTTTTCCGGTTTTTAGCAGACCGTCCAACCATTCGCTGTTGGGTAAACAATTAACAGTGCTGTTCCTAACGTGGCGCAAGGAATCAGTAACAACGCCTTCACAGAACACACCTGGTATCCTAACTCGCACAAGCTTTAAGCTTATGAGGGGTTTCGTTGAAGCTTAGGATATTCGGAAAAAATACAAATACAAAATACAAATTGTATTCATAATATGCCACTTGATTGACTTCGAACAAAATAACTCATGAAAGGATGAGAAAAATCAAGAATCCCGATAGTTTTTCAGTAAACCCTTGAACTGGAAATAGAAGATGAAATGCATGAAAGCGTCAAATCCGTCCGATCATTCCGTAGATATGATTCTTCTAAATTTTGCATGAACCTTCGAGTCGTAATCTTAATATCAAGTACTAGATTTGTATTCTATAAGATCTGAATTTTCGTAAATATTGGGACCGTAAATTTCGAATAAATATAATATCTTCTAAATCTTTGCGTGGATTTCACCTTTTCACGGGTTGGACCGTCGCAATAAACCACAAAATCTGCCCTATACATATGGATTCTTTAGGTTGTCGATATTACAATCAAAGGTTTAGATATGTTATTTCGATTTTTCTTGAAAGTCCACAAAATGATATTTTTCAGGATAAATATCTCCTGAAACATTAAACAGGAAGCTCTTCTCCAATTTTCCATTATGGACAAAATCAATTTGCCAAATTTCAACGATTGATTTCTGGGTATCAAGATTGAGGCCAATGCGAAAGAAGATGACAATATTCGACTGCAATCTCCAATCTTCACCTCCTTTAAAGAATCTCGACACAAAAACTGCGACAAAGTGATTCAAAAGAGGTCATCGGAAAAATTCGTTACTTACGTCATCCCAGTAAACAGAACACCAAAATCCAATTTAATGTGGCAACCATTAAAGTGAAATTAATCGAAATCCAATCTCCAAATCCACACAAACAAGGCACTCGAATATTTCACATTCTCGACGCTGTAGGTACATACATTACATGCCACTTCACAAATTTTGCACATGTCATGAAACGGACCCAAATATTCACAAACTCCAATGTTTATTTTTCGAATAAAATGGGCTCAACTGACTTCCGGGTTTGTTGAATTAAACTCATTAGGCAAATACTAATTTGCACTCACGTTTTCTGATTATAATGATAGGCCTGTTCTTGCGGTTGCTATCGGACATAAAACAAGAATAACAGGAGAGATTGTATTTTGCAGGCACCTCTTGGGGCAAGGAGATCAGTGGCAGTCAGTGGGGACGAACAACTTGTTTCGATTCTTGCAACGAGGATCAAGAAGCGTTTACCGCATAAGCGAATGGGTGTACGAAACTAGTGTAGAAAGTGATAGACAGCAGGTGATATGCTTATTGGGTACCATACCAAATAAGCATTCCTTTTGATCTGTAGGTAGACCGGAAATATTCGGCAGTTATTGCGCTCATATTCTGGGGCAACAGCGTGCTATCATTTTGTCAAATTGTATGTTTCGAATTTTGAGCCGAAAATGGTCTCAAACGACTAGGTTGGACTCACTGATTATGAATTCGGTGTCAAAATCGATTCTGTCCGGCCGTCTGGCGGTATGTAAGATTACGGGCTAACGGACAATGGGGGTTTTTCCTGAATTGCAAATTGGAACATAATTATTATGGGTTTGATTCATCATTTTCCCAAATTACCTTCAGAAACTATTCAAAATCAGGTTTCAAAATTGGGGTTTGGGATTTGCCAGGCATGCACGAAGTGACAACGGTGTTTAGTAGAATAGCTTTTCCTGCTATAGAATAATGAAATATTTATTCCTATTCTGTGGTACACACTTGTTCTTTGTCAGTATAACCTAACAATTTCCGTTGGCGATTCGTCAGTAATATGACAGTATGAAAGTCTGTGCTCTTCTTTTTCTATTCCTTGGTCGTTGTCTTCTACTCTAGTCTAACCAGATCGAAGTATAGCTATCTCTGTTTTCCTAAGCAAAGTTACACATTTGACGTCCTTTTCTTTCCGAGAAAGCTGAATTCGACGTTGCCATATCGTGCACTCATGACAAATCCCTTCAAATGCAAATCCCCATTATTTTATTTTTCAGTTTCAGATGATCAAACATTTTTTCAAAAATATAATATTGAAATAATATGTTTGAAATGTGATGTGCTGAAGGTTTTTCATGAAAATGACTGCGTTTTCGTTTAAAGGAAAAACCCCCATTCTATCGACTTGAAACTTTCAGGGTAGGTTGCATTTCAAAATGCAACGGTTGAGTTCGTTAACGGGCAAAATCGGCTAAGTGGTTAAGGAGTTATAGCCATTTGAAATTTTGAGGTTATTTCCGTGATAATTTGAGAACTCACAAACGATTGCATCGAAACTTGGCATTTATTTGGAGTATAACGACGCGCAGCTTAGAGCAGAATTTCGTTGAGATCATACTGACAGTAATTTTGAAAAAAAAAAAAAATTTCCAAATTTTTCCCGAAAAAATTTTTTGTGGAATTGTTCATGATATTTGGGAACAAATTTAGCGCAGACTTTGAGCTTAATATTTCACAGCAGTGTACCAAATTTCAGTTTGAAGCGATCATTATTTCCAGAGATATTTGAAAAAAATATGTAAAATTTAGTAGTTTTTCCTCGTTCTGAACCGGTATTCCTTGTTTTGCATTTCAACCGACAAAATCGTCGCCCACCGATTGTCTGTCTTGTGCGTTAGACCTTATTAATTATTTTTCAGGAATAATTGAAGCGATTGGATTGAAACTTGGCAGTTAATTGAAGCATAACGACGCGCAACTTTTGACAAATTTTCTAATTTTTTTCGAAAAAAATTTTTTTTTCAGAAATTATTGATTATATTCGAAAAAAATTCTGCTCATACCTTGAGCTCCATATTCCACAATAGTCTACCAAATTTCAATTCGATACGGCTATTATTTTTCGAGATATTGGGAAAAAATATTTAAATTTCGTGGTTTTCTTCTCGATATCGTTGTTTTTTTGAAACTTCGCAACTGGTTTGAAGATGCTGAAAGACGACAAAATTTCGTGATGATCGTGTCATTAAAACAATTTGAAAAAAAACTTTCTTTTTGTCAAATATTCGATATTCTGTGATCTTCTTATCATATAATACTCATTAAATTCTGTATGAACCTTCGAACTGTCATTTTTCGATAAAGTACTACGGGATTCTATAGACGACTTCGGCCCAACTTGCCAACCCACAATTTTCCTTACAAATTTACTATCACTGGGGAACAGAAATTTCAGGACAAATTCGACATGATAAGGTTTGTGTTATTTATAAATATCCGTAAAAGATGTCTCGGCTCTTCAAACAATATAATTCCTTCCAAATATAGGGTTTTGTTAAGATCATCACTGATTGGCTGAAATTTAAGTTGGGATTCCTGATTTCATGTTCAAAGTGTCAAATTTATATAGGATATGTTCCGCAAATCAACTTGGTTATTTCGGTTGCCAGTTTTCTTTTCCGTAAATATGAAATATTCGGTTGGTTCCTGAAAAAAGGTAAATTACGAAATTTGATTGATGAAAAAATGTTCATTCTGTCACTAGAGCGACAGTCAATGTTCTATGGTAACATATCCTTAGCATAGAAAAATCTTTATTTACTTTATGATCCATAGAACATGGAAGAGACAACCATCAACTACTAGGTATGGTTTATGGATCATAAGGTAAATAAAGATTGTTCTATGCTATGGATATGTTACCATAAAACATTGATTGTCGTTCTGGTGCATAAGCTTAATATGTCTATGTTCTGGTGACAGAAAGATTGCTTTTTCATCAATCAAATTCCGTAATTAACCTTTTTTTCAGGAACCAACCGTATATTTCATATTTACAGACACTATGAACGTGAAATCAGGAATCCCAACTTGAATTTCAGCCTAACAAAAACCTAAATTTGGAAGGAATTATCTTGTATGGGGATCCGAGGCATCTTTTACGGATATTTATAAATAACGCGAACCTTGTCATGACGAATTTGTCCTGAAATTCCCGTTCCCCAGTACTAGTAAATTTGTGATGAAAATTGTGGGTTGGCAACTTGGGCCGAAGTCGTCTATTCGATCTAATCTGTATTTTTGAAAATATTGGGAAAATAAAATTTTTATTAGCCATTCAGGAATTCGGCCTTCATAATCAAGGTCCAAACCTTCTCTACAAATATCGAGTTTCTAAGTAGTTTCTTTCGGAAGTTATTGTGTTTGCGCCCCCCCCGTTATTTCGGTTGAGACAAATTTCTTCCTAAAATCGAAAACTACCTTTAACGCCTAGATACTTCACGAAATAAAATTGAATAAATCAGTTTGAATATCTATGTGGAATAAGTATTCGATGTTCTAACTTATGTTTTTATTTTTATTGCTTTATATTCTTCTACAACATTTTCAGATTAAGCTTGTTCTGAATGAAATTTCCAATGTTTCGTCTCTGAACTGAGTAGACAGGTATATTCGTAAGTGAGTCATCTAATAGAATTTTATAGATGAAATCACCATCATTATGTGGTATTATCTAGGTCAACGGTTGCTAAATTTGACAAAGAAGGAGGTGAGTTTGCACTGATTTCCTCTTGATACAACAATTCGACTTATAGTTGAAAAGTTTTCATTTATTTTTTACGCGCATGTTCTAGGGGAACAGCGTGCTGTCGTTTTGTGCAAATGTCTGTAATTTTCCGTGATTGAGCCGAAAATGGTCTCAAACGACTAGGTTGGACTCACTGATGACGAATCCGGTGTCAAAATCGATTCTGTCTGGCTGGTCGTCCGGATTCTATCAACCTGGAAATTTCAGGAAGGGTTGTATTTCAAAATACGAAGGTCAAGTTATTTAATGAGAAGAATCGACTAGATAGTTCCGGAGTTATGGACATTTGAAATTTTGAGGTTAATTCCCTCATATTTTGAAAACTACTGAAGCGATTGGATTGAAACTTGGCAGTTAGTTGGATCATAAAAACGCACAATTTTAGGCGAAATTCCGTTGAAATCGTATGGTTACTTGATTCGAAAAAGAAATTTTTTCTGAAACTATTGTTCATATTCGAAAAACAATTCAGTTATACCTTGGACTTCATATTTCACAGTAGTGTATTCTAAATCGATACGGCTATTAGTTTTGGAGATATTGGGAAAAAATATGTAAAATTTCCTGGTTTTCTTCTCGAAAACGTTGTTTTTTACGGTATAACTCAAGAAGTACTGATTTTATCGTGATGAACCTTCGCAGCTAGTTTGAAGATGTTGATGGAGAGCTTTGTGCGAAATTTCGTGATGATCATGTCATTACAACAATTGAAAATAAAAATTCAAATTTTTTTTCAAATATTTAATATTCTGTGATCTTATCTTCATATTTTCCTCATTGAAATCTGTATGAACCCTCCAACTGTCATTTTTCGATAAAGTATACTGAATTTCGATTCGATCTAATCTGTATTCTTGGAAATATTGGGAAAATAACATTTTGACTGGGTATATCTGCGGAATCATTGGGTGGATTTTACCCATTCACGAATTCGGACTTCGTAATTAAGGTCCAAACCTTCTCTACTATTGTTTGTTTCCGAGAAGAGTTTCAGTTATACCTTGAACTTCATATTTCACAGCAGTGTTTCAAATTTCAATCCGATTCGGCTATCTGTTTTAGAGATATTGCTAGTTGCTCTCGATATCGTTGTTTTTTTCGATATTACTCAAGAAATACTGATTCAATGGTGATGAAACTTCGCAGCTAGTTCGAAAATATCGAAGGACAACATTGTGCAAAATTTCGTGATGATCGTGTCATGAGAACAATTTGAAAAAAAATTTAAATTTTTTTTTCAAATATTTATTCTGTGATCTTCTCATCATATTATCCTCATTAAATTCTTTATGAACCTTCAGACTGTCATTTTTCGATGAAGTACTGGATTTCAGTTCGATCTAATCTGTATTTTTGGAAATATTGGGAATATAAAATTTTGAATGGGTGTATCTGCAGAATCATTGGGTGGATTTTACCCATTCACGAATTCGGCCTTCGTAATTAAGGTCCAAACCTAGTCTACAAATAGTCTAATAGCCAAACGACCGGACCGTAAACACAATAACTTCCGCAAGAAATAACTTAGAAACTCGATATTTGTAGAGAAGGATTTGGGCTTAATAACGAAGGTGGAATTCGCGAATGGGTGAAATCCGCCCAAAGATTCCGTAGATATACCCATTCAAAATTTTATTTTTCCAATATTTCTAAGAATACAGATTAGATCGAATAGAAAACCAGTAATTTATCGAAAAAAAATCTAGAAAAGCAGTGTCGAGAAGGCAGCAGGTTTTGCGCGCATGTTAAAATTCGTTGCGGAAGCGGTCATCTACATCGAACATGCGCGCCAAAGCTGCTGCCTTCACGGCAGTGCTTTTCTAGATTTTTCATTCGTGAAAATATTTCAAGTCCTTTATATACGTGGTATTTATCACAAGTCATTTTAGAGATTTCAAACAAGAGAGTGATATTCATTCGAAAATTTCATGATACTCATCAAAAAATGTGAAAAAGTTATAGATAAAAGCAAATACCCTCCCTGCTTCGTACCAGAAGACGATATTGAATTAGGAAGTAGCATTTTTAGATCAACCATTTCTCATTTGAATTCGTGGCGTCCTGCTGTTTTAAGACATCTCCCTCGTTCCAGGATATCCAGATTATTATTTACACTTGAAGTTTTTCACAATTGTTTTGCATGATCGAGTATATAAACCAACTATAAGACTATGTTTTATTTTCCACAAATTCCAAGAGGAAAATGTATTGACGAGAAAGCACCGAAAGGTACTTCAAGTATTATTCCATAAAATTACCGCGTTCTAAATAGGTAATAGACACCCATTTCTTTCTTTGCAAGCTACATTTTCACGCATAACAATTTCAACAATTTTAATCACAGTTAGAACGATGATGAGGAATGAAGGATCTCTACGAAGAAATGGATCAAAATTGATCACAAACTGAATGTTTTTCTTTATTAATGAGAGCAATTAAAATAATTATCCACCATGAAAAGGTGTGATGAATTGAAAATGTTATAGTTGGATTTTTCTAGTACATTCTTCTTATATGACACCCGATTAACAATTAAAAAGGTATGGGTGAGGGAATTTTTGCGCGCATGTTCTAGGAAAAAATCGTGCTATTGTTTTGTCCAAATGTCTGTAATTTTCGAGTTTTAAGCCGAAACTGGTCGCGAACGACTAGGTTGTACTCACTGATGACGATCCGGTGTCGAAATCGATTCTGTCCGTCCGGCCGGCAGTGGACACGATAACTGTCGACCGGAGATAGATAGCAACTTGAAACTTTCGCGCATCGGAATGCCGCGGTTGAGTTCATCAATGGGCCAAATCGGTCCAATGGTTTCGGAGTTGTAGCCATTTGAAATTTTAAGGTTATATTTCTGATATTTCAGGAACTACTGGAGCGATTGGACTGAAACTCAGCTGTTAGTTGAAGCATAATGACGCGCAACTCTGTGCAGAATTTCGTTGACATCGTATGGTCACTTCAATAAAAAAAAAAATTCTCAAAATATTTTTCGAAAAAAAATTTTTTCAGGAACTTTTGATCATGTTCGAAAAAAATTTCCCTCATACCTTGAACTTTATATTGCACAACAGTGTAACAAATTTCAATTCAATACGAAACATATTCTGGGAGATATTGGGTAAAAGATATGCTAAGTTTCCTGTTTTTGCGCGAATGTTCCAAGGGAACAGCGTGCTATCGTTTTGTCCAAATGTCTATAATTTTCGAATTTTGAGCAGAAAATGGTCTTAAACGACTAGGTTGGACTCACTGATGACGAATCCGGTGTCAAAATAGATTCTGTCCGTCCGAGCAGCTGGACGTGTACAGGATTACTCCCGAACGGAGCAAGCTGGCGACTCGAAACTGTTAGGGTAGTTCGCGCATCAAAATGCCGTGGTTAAGTTCGTTAATGAGGCAAATCGGCCAAATGGTTTCGGAGTTATAGCCATTTGAAGTTTTGAGGTTATTTTCCTGATATTTCAGGAACTACTGGAGCGATTGGACTGAAACTTAGCAGTTAGTATGAAGCATAATGACGCGCAACTATGTATGCAAAATTTTTTGGGATCGTATAACCACTTAATCCAGAAAAAAATTTTTTTTCATTTTTCTTCAGAAACGATCCATATCCGAGAACAATTCTGCTCATACCTTGAACTTCATATTTCACAGCAGTGTACCAAATTTCAATTCCATACGGCTATTAGTTTTGGAGATATTGCGAAAAAATATGTAAAATTTCAGGGTTTTCTTCTCGTTATCGTTGTTTTTTTCGTTATAACTCAAGAAATAATGATTCAATCATGATGAAACTTCGAAGCTGGTTTGAAGAGGCTGAATGACAACTTTGTGCAAAATTTCGTGATGATAGTGTCATTAGAACAATTTGAAAAAAAATTTCAAATGTTTGTTTTTCTATTCGATATTCTGTGATCTGTTTATCATATTATTCCTATTAAATTCTGTGTGAACCATCGAACTGTCATTTTTCGATGAAGTACTGGATTTCAATCCGCCCTAATCTGTATTCTCAGAAATATTGGGAAAATAAAATTTTAATGGATATATCTGCGGAATCATTAGGTAGATTTTATCCATTCACGAATTCGACCTTCGTAATTAAGGTCCAAATCTTCTCTACAAAAATCGAGTTTCTAAGTTGTTTCTTTCGGAAGTTATTGTGCTTACGGTCGGCCGTAAGGCGGTTAGTGTGCCGTTCACGTGGATAACAGAAGAAAAGAAGAAAGAAAAACCTATGCAGAATCAGATGATAGTTGCGTCAAATTCAAATTCAATGTATAGAGCGTTTTATTAGACCTGGACTAGTAAGCGAAATTTCCTAATCCTGTTTTATGCTATTTCGGTGTAGTTCATAAGAACATAGCGGCGGTAGCTCAGTGGTTAGAGCGCAAGCCCCATGATCGTAAGTTCTGGGGTTCAAGCCCTTGGCCAGGAAATAACTTTTCCGGTTTTTAGGGGACCGTCCAATCATTCGCTGTTGGGTGAACAATTAACAGTGCTGTTCCTAACGTAGCGCAAGGAATTAGTAACGAAGCCAACACAGAACACACCCGGTATCCTAACTCGCACAAGCTTTAAGCTTCTGAAGGGTTTCGTTGAAGCCTAGGATATTCGGAAAAAAATTCAAAAAGCACTGCCGTGATGGCAGCAACTTTTGCGCGCATGTTCAATGTAGATGACCGCTTCAGCAACGAATTTGAACGTGCGCGCAAAAGCTGCTGCCTTCACGGCAGTGCTTTTTGAAATTTTTTCTGATAGCCTAACGGCCGACTGCGTAAACACAATAACTTCCGAAAGAAACAACTTAGAAACTCGATATTTGTAGAGAAGGTTTGGACCTTAATTACGAAGGCCGAATTCGTGAATGGGTAAAATCCACCCAATGATTCCGTAGATATACCCAATCAAAATTTTATTTTTCCAATATTTCCAAAAATACAGATCAGATCGAATTGAAATCCAGTACTTCATCGAAAATAACAGTTCGAAGTTTCATACAGAATTTAATGAGGATGATATGATGAGAAAATCATAGAAATTTTTTTTTTCAAATTGTTCTAATAACACGATTATCACGAACTTTTGCATAAAGTTGTCTTTCAGCATCCTAAAACTAGCTGTGAAGTTTAATCAGGACTGAATCAGTATTTCTCGAGTAATACCGAAAAAATCAACGATATCGAGAAGAAAACCTCGAAATTTGACATATTTTTTCCCGATATCTCCAAAACTTATGATCGTATCGAACTGAAATTTGGTACACTGCTGTGAAATTAGAAGGTCAAAGTGTGGGTATAATTTTTTCTGGATATGATGAATGGTTTCCGAAAAAAAAGTTTTTTTGGAAAAAAATTTCGAAAAAATTTTTTTTTAAAAATTACTGACAATATGATCCTGACGAAATGCAGCTCAAAGTTGCGCGTCGTTGTACTCCACCTAACTGCCAAGTTTGAATCCAATCGCTCAGGTTATTTCTGAAATAAAAAATAAATAACTTCAAAACTTCAAATGCCTATAACTCCTAAACTATTCGATCGATTTGGCCCATTAACGAACTTAACCGCGGCATTCTGATGCGCAACCTGTCCTGAAAGTTTCAAGTTGCTAGCTCGCTTCTGTCGACAGTTATCGTGTCTACGGCCGGCCGGCCGGACAGAATTGATTTTGACACCGGATTCGTCATCAGTGAGTCCAACTTAGTCGATTGAGACCATTTTCGGCTCAATCATCCAAAATTACAGACATTTGGACAAAACGATAGCACGCTGTTCCCCTAGAACATGCGCGCAAAAATACAAAATACAAACAGTTGGATGGCCTAACTTGACAATAGCTGCCAAATTTGAAATCGAATACGTTGAAAACATGATGTAAGTTAAACATGGTGTGCTAATCTTCTCATCTATGATCGTATTTACCAATGATGACGTCACTTTTTCTTTCAAATTCAAAGCACAGAATATATATTTCCTTGTATTTTAATCTTGGTGGCGTCACTTTTTTTTCAGATGAGCACACCATGTTTTTTACATCATGGTGGAAACGTTCACAAATCATAGACACCCAAAGGTTCTACCAAAATCAATACATCATTCTGTATTTTGGAGACCACTAACCTTAGCCCATAATTAAATGTTGTTTCTTGGCTTCCCAAGGTAAAATCCATTCACCATCAAACGATGTACCTACAGTTACTGGCAGGTCACCCTGTATAACAATATTGCCAGAAACTCCACACATTCTCCGTTCTTTGATAAATTTTGCCCACAAAAACTTGGACAAACTTGGAATTAAATTAATTTTTTCAAAGATTTGTTAATTATGGAATAAGTAGTGTAATGAACTGCTTAAGAATTATCTTGCAGTGTCCTGATAAAAGTCGAAAAACCGAATCTATTTCATTGCTTCAATTCTCATTGTTCTATTAGATCCATAAAATCAAGAAAATTGTAGAAATCTGGAAAAAAGCGCTAATCAGAAAGTTGATCACAATGGATAAATGAACAATCTCTGCTCACTTCCTTTTGTACTACTAGTTCTTCGCCAGCAGCAAATAAAAGTTCGATATAATAACCCAATTCTGAAGAAATTAAGTGAACTTGATCTAGCTTGACTTTCCTATTGCTCAATCTTCACCGATAACCGAGAATATCATACGAGTATTTATACCAGGTATCTTTTGAGATTCTAGTTCTTTTCATTGAACACGGCTGCAGGATATTCGATTGGTCATTTATTTACCGTTAATTGGTTATCTTTATAGTTATTTAAACTTACGAGTTCTATAAATATTTCGTGGCACTCATTTTCGTAATAGGAAAGGTCATCCATGAATTCTCAACTATAAGCATATACAGGGTGATTCATTAAGGTTGGCCACCGGCCGTATCTCGGAAACCGTTTATCCTATGACTTCCGGAAAAAAAATCTAATGACAAACTCGACCCCTAGAAAATGATTAAAAATATTTTCAAGTTCGTAGTTCCCCACTAGAGGGCGCAATCTATCACTTGTAAAATATAATCTCATTTTTTACGAAATATTCTCCAGCTAACAGTGGTAAAGAATAATAAAATAAGAATCTACTCTTTCTATTCAACAACTTTTGTCTCTGTAATTTTTCTATATTTCCTATTTTTTAGTGATGGGATGGATAAACTTTTCTTCACGAAAAAAACATTCCTACTCCTGTATGGGTGAACCGATTTTCACGTAATTAGATTTCATTCGAAGGCCATCGAAAGCAGATCACAGAAACATATGCCAACAATATACCGAGTGATCTAATTGAAAACTACAGACTGTTTTATGTCACTTCGCCCTGTTTGTGCGTTTTACTGGAAAATTTCAAATGCAATGCTATGATTCTAACCGAGTGAGAATAAGCCAACCATTATCACCAACTGACTTTTTAAAATCGCAGACAGATATAATTGGTCGTTTCGGAGTTATTGACATTTTTGTAAATTTTGATAAGTATTGATCAACCCTGTGAAATGCAGGAGGAATTGAGTTATTTCATCTCTAAACAATTAGATGAAAGGAAAAAACTCATCAAAACAACGAAACGAGCTGATTTAGAACCAGTAAGCTTTGGCGATACTGTTCATTTTCGGTATCTATAGCTGTAAAAGTTTTTTAGGACAATTGCAAACCACTATTTTATGATGCCCCATTATTCAAATGAGGAAGCATATGATATGCTTAATGTTCATTTTGAATGTTTAGAAAATGCAGTAGCTGAAAGGGAATACCCGATACGATATCCTGAAAGACGTCGTCATTCCAAAAGGGTATTCAAAAGATTGACACGAAGAGTGCGAGAAACTGGTAAGGCTCAATATCTTGGAAGAAAAAATAGAAAACGTAGAAGCCTTAATGAGGATAATATCATAAAAGTTTTGGCTTATTAACAAGACAAAGGTGCTTGAAATTTTAACGGAAGATCTTCCAATTCTTTTAGAAAATATTGCTATTCAAAGCAGGTTACATATGTGGTATCAACAAGATCGCTGCCAGGCGCATTATGCTGCTAATGTTAGAGAATATTCATATAACGTCTACTCGAAGAGGTATATTGGACGAGGGAGTATTTTTCCATGGCCAGAAAGATCACCCGACCTCACAGTATTAGATTTTTATTTTTGGGGGAGAATAAAGACTTAGTTTTCTGAACACGCCCGACTACAAGTGAGGATATTCACAATAGATTTCGACAGGCAGCTTCTTCCCATACTGAAATTGTGGCCAGTGTCAACTCGACGAAAGAAAGACTAAATTTATGTGTAGAAAATAATTGTAGACATTTTAAATATTTGAATTGATTAGGTGTAAGTATTGTTTTTCTGTTCAAATATTTTCGTTGTTGCTAATTTTCGTTTTATTTTATCGCATCATTGTTATTTCATATGTGTTGAGTATTTTGCTGCGTTGTCATGACGCATAAAGTCACTTCCTTGTTTATTCAAGTTCACAGAAAGGATCAACATTGATCAAAATTTACAAAAATGTCAATAACTCCGAAACGACCAATTATATCTGTCTGCGATTTTTAAAAGTCAGTAAGTGATAATGGTTGGCTTATTCTCACTCGGTTAGAATCATAGCATTGCATTTGAAATTTTCCAGTAAAACGCACAAATAGGGCGAAGTGACATAAAACAGTCTGTAGTTTTCAATTGGATCACCCGGTATATTGTTGTCATATGTTTCTGTGATCTGCTCTCGAAGGCCTTCGAATGAAATCTAATTACGTGAAAATCGGTTCACCCATACAGGAGTAGGAATGTTTTTTTCGTGAAGAAAAGTGTATCCATCCCATCACTAAAAAATAGGAAATATAGAAAAATTACTGAGACAAAAGTTGTTGAATAGAAAGAGTAGATTCTTATTTTATTATTCTTTACCACTGTTAGCTGGAGAATATTTCGTAAAAAATGAGATTATATTTTACAAGTGATAGATTGCGCCCTCTAGTGGGGAACTACGAACTTGAAAATATTTTTAATCATTTTCTAGGGGCCGAGTTTGTCATCAGTTTTTTTTTCCGGAAGTCATAGGATAAACGGTTTCCGAGATACGGCCGGTGGCCACCCTTAATGAATCACCCTGTACAGGTGGGCAAAATTCGTTGTCTACTGAAGGGATCTCGAGAACTATAGCTAGAATGGGCTAGAAGAAAACTGATAAGACTTTTTTCTTGACTAATCCGAATCTGAAAACAGATCCAGCTTATCGCGCATAGAACTTGAGTTATGAGCGAAAATTGAGAAATTGTCATTTTCAATAATGCTGAATAACTCGCTTGTTTGAACTCGTATTCGAGATTTGTTGATACATTCTACGGGCACTTTTTTAGGAGCAATTCAAATACAATATGACTGAATTTTTTAATCTAGCCATTTTCGAGAAATGAGGAGGATTTTGGATTTTTCAAGTGTAAACTATAGTCGAAAGTTCTCTTATCTTGCTACAAAATTTTTGCTGTTTTCAAAAATGTATCATATGTCTCTATTAACATGAATATAACATGAGAAAAAGTTCAATACTTTTTTCTCACTTTTCTATTCACAGTTAAATTATTATGAGTAGGCTGGCGTTACCATAGCCACCATTGAATATGGATATTTCTCGAAATAGACTTCCCTTGCAACTCGGCTATTTCCATTCGCTTGAATATAGCATATCAACATATCGAATTTTTCGTAATTTGGAATATTTCGGGCCATTAGGGATAATAAACAGATTTTCTATTGCTTATCTTAAGAACTATGACAAATCAACCATAGAAATATTTATTCAGCAATCGTTGATTCCAATCATGAAGGCGCAAGTTCACACAAATATAATCATATTCAATCGTCGCTATGGTAACGTCAGCCTACTCATAATTCAACAGTGAATAGAAAAGCAAGAAAAAGTATTGAATTTTTTCTCATATAATATTCATGTAAATAGCGACATATCATACATTTTTGAAATCATCAAAAAATTTTGTAGCAAGATAAGAGAACTTTAGACTATAGTTTACACTCGAAAAATCCAAAATCCTTCTCATTTCTCGAAAATGGCTGGATTAAAAAATTCAGTCATATTGTATTTGAATTACTCCTAAAAAAGTGCCTGTAGAATGTATCAACAGATTTCGAATACGAGTTCAAACAAGCGAATTATTCAGCATAATTGAAAATGACAATTTCTCAATTTTCGCTCATAACTCAAGTTCTATGCGAGATAAGCTGTATCTGTTTTCAGATTCGTATTAGTCAGAAAAAAAGAGCTCGAGAATGTGTTATTAGTTTTGTTCTAGCTGCTATAGTTCTCGGGATCCCTTCAGTAGACAACGAATTTTGCCCACCCTGTACAGTGCGAGTCTCTTACTTAGGATCAATTCAGTTATAAAATTCTAGAAAAGCACTGATGCGAAGTCTGCAGATTTCCGCGCATATTCAAATTCGTTGCCAAAGCGGTCATCTTCTCATGTCATCACCCCACCAAACGCAGCTTTAATTCCTAATGGAAGGATTTGACGATTTTCTTATCATATTATACACACGAAATTCTGCGAGAATCTCCAAGCTGTCATTCTTTACGCGCTTGTTCTGGGGAACAACTGATGAAGAATCCGGGGTCAAAATTCATTCTGTCTGTCCGGCCGTGTGCGCTGTAACTCTCGAAAGAAAAGACCTAGAGTCTTGAAATTTTCAGGTTAGGTTAAGATCCTGAATATCTCGGTTAAGTTCGTTAATGGGCCAAATCTGCCGAATGGTTTTTGTGCTACAGCCATTTGAAATTTGGATTTTTCAATAACTCGAAAAATATTCATCTGATCGGAATGGAACTTGGTTGGAAGATGAACAGTGTCAATAAGAAGAGTTATCCATGGAAAAATTCGGAAAATTTTTATATTTTATAAAAATTTCACAATTTCGCAATGTGAACAAGCGCGTAAAAGCTGCTGACTTCACGTCAGTGCTTTTCTAGATTTTTAATCAAGTATCTGTGTTTCTGCCAATATTGGTAGAATTAAATTTTTAATGGGTATATCTGCAGAATCATCAAGCGGATTTTACCCATTCACTAATCCGATGTTTCGACGTTAATTATGGAGGCCTCATCCGCGAATGAGTTAAATCTACCCGATGATCCCGTAGATATATACAAAGCCAGCATTCTGTTTTCCCCGAAGTTTTCCCAATATTTCTAAAAACACAGATTACATCGAATTAAAATACAGTACTTGATAGGAAGATAACAGCTTGAAGGTTCATGCAGAATTTTGTGAGGATATGAATATAAGATCGCTGAATATAGAATATTCGAAAATAATTTTGTCTTTTTCGGTTAGTATTTCTTGAAATATTCGGAAAAAATCAACGATAACGAGGAAAAAATCCATGAAATTTTTGACATATGAAACTTGGTACACTGTAGTGAATTATAAAGTTCAAGGTTATGTGTGCATTTTTGTATGACGAAAAAATATTTTGTTACGAATTTATCGAAAAAATAATTAAAGGATGTATCATAGTAATGAATCTATAGCGTAGGAATTATCAGGAAAAAAACTTCCAATTCCAGATCTTTTTCGAACAATATCTTCGAACCAGAGTTTCGATAATTAAACTTCACTAACAAATTTAAGGAAAAATAATTGTATTGTTTGGTATCCGTTGTGATGACGACATGACATACTGCAAGAAAGTACCTTTTTAGAACATGCTTCGCCACCTCACCAACGGTTCCCTGATTGTCCCTGTAGATACACCATGTCAATTGTTCCACATCTGTTTTATGTACAGAAAATCTGAAATTCTGAAATTATCACAATTACAACCCTGTATTTTGAGGGATTGTTGCCATTATTGAATTAACTCATTCCGATTGTTCTACACTACAAATCATCAAAATTGGTTGAGCCATACCAAAGTTATCAATAAAAGTAGAATCGATTGGAACGAAATTTCGACATAATCATTTTTTGAAAAAATTTTCTCGGAAAACTAGAAGTATGCCAAAAAAATTAGAAACTCTTACATAATGACTTATTATAGTACAATCGTAAACAGATAGCGTAGTTTAGGAAACGCTATGTACAGGGTGTTTTTTCAACATGTACAATTAATCTGGATTTATCACAATAACAACCACTTATTTTGAAAAAAAAATGGAATCAATGAATGTGTTCAACACTATTGTACTACGCTGAAAATTTCAATAACATCGAATAAGCCATACCAAAGTTATCAATAAAAATAAAATCGGTCAAATCGGACAAATCTCCCTGTATATTTATTCTCAATGGAGACCCCCAACCATAAACCAAACATTGTTCCGAGACTGTCTTGACTAGTGTAAACTTATCCCAAAATCTGACGGTCTCCTCCGGAATCACCCTGTATATGCTTCAACGCACTGCGAAGTTTCAATACAATTTATTAGCACCTGTAGTTCCTGAAATTTCCTCAAAATTTCAAATGTCTTCAACTCCGAAACCATTCGACCGATTTGGCCCATTTACGAATTAAGCCATCGGATTTAGAATTTTGAGTCGATCGTATTCTCCTTACACCCGTAATCGTACCTACGGTCTGCCGGCCGGACTATCGATTTTGACAATATTTCCGTCAAAATATTGGGCAATAACATTTGGACAAAACGATAGCACATCAACTAATCTCCTTCATGGTTCTTTCTCGTGAAACAAAAGTGTGATATTAATATTGCATACTGTCTGAGATCTAATATTTAATCTATATAAGTATCATGAGGGTGTTTCATTACATGCAGCATTCTATAATTTCTATTGACAATTCAAATGATCCAAGTACTATTCAATTAAGCAGTTCATCATTCGAACTCTTGGCGAGATAGCCATCAAGAAATTAACATTAATCTTCTAATGCAGGAAACCAGATCATGATGAATAAATAACTCAATCAACAAAGTTTCTCCTCAAGGACAAAACACAACTATCTCCTTACAAAAATTCATTTTCACCTGCATTTCGTAGGCACACACGTGCCTCTTTTTAGTTCAGTGTTACGCCTGGACCTAACCAGATCTTCGAAATTTCGTAATCAAAATCGAAAGCACAGGCATGCTGTTATTCTTTCGATATATTTGCATCAGAGTGCAGTTCCTTTCACGCATTTTCGATGTTGTTTACTACCAAAGCTAGCAATTAATTGGTATGATGAAGTGTTGATTGCTTCGACAGCCAAGAACTATTCATCAAAATTTTAGAAACTTTTTTAATTGGACCACTGGGTCAGAATATCTGAGAACAATTTCTGTTTTGTTTGGGCATTCCCACATGATGAATTTTCTTCTAATCAACCTGATATTTGGTTAGTATAACGGGTTAGTCGATTATTGAGCAATATATAAATATAACTACCTAACATGATTTTCGGCGTATTTAAAATATGCTTCTATTAGTGTGACTGGGTATACCTACAATAAGTCCCAGAATTCGTGGTAAGTATAATTCACCAGCTTATCGCGACGCGCAACTTTTGGCAGAATCTCGTTGAGATTGTCCGCTAGTAAATTTTAAAAAAATTCGAAATTTATTCGATAATTTTTTTTCGGAAACTATGCACCAGAACCTTCGTGCAATAGGTTTGTTTTGGTTCCGACTTCAGAACTGTTCCGCATGCGCGATTGCGATTTTGTGTTTTGGTTCATTTCAGAACCGGTTCAGGATTTGAGTAATCCTGTTTTGGTTATTTTCAGATTCGATTCCGAGCTGTTCTAGAACTGTGAAAGGAGTTCGGACGTGAGAGTCCGAACTCCGAACTGTTTCAGAATTGGGTAGTTCGCACGAGCGTAGAGTGGCTGTCAACGATTTAAATGGTTAACCTGACTTTTTCGACGTCGTGTTGATTTGGTTTTTGATTGTTTTATTCGTTGAGGAAACGGTTAACTGTTAAAATTGAACTTTTGTTTTTGAGGATAATTCCTTCGCTATGACCTACCAGGATAATCTAATGGATTTCATTTCTATTGTTCACACCTGGGATGTATACTTCTTAAATGAATCTATGAATACAAGAGTCCTCTTTCTCTATTGAAAAATAATGTTTCGAATTAATTTTTCTCTAAAAAGCACATATCTCAAATACGTTCGTCATTATTATATAAACCAATATTTTGTTGGTTCATTTCGGAATATAATTGAAGTAATGAAGAAAATTCAGAAGAAAAAATTGAGTGGAAGCAAGTATTCCCAAAAATAATTTTGTAATACATGCTGCGACAAGGATTTTCGCATATTTTTAATTAAACCACACACAATATAAAAGACATGATTAACATTCCTCTTTTCTGCCTACTCAAACGGAAGTTTTTTTTCCTCTACGATCCCGATGAGAACCCGAACTTAATTCGTGTTTTGGTTTCATCGTTTTTAGAACTGTTCTGATGGGATAGTTCAGAATCGGGCTTCCACAGCGCATCGATTCTGCGCGATTCTAGAACTGTTCTAGGACAGTTCTGAATTTCGGAACCATAACAAACGTAATATGTCGTGATGATCGTGTCATTAGAAAAACAAATTTTTCATTCAAATATTATATATTCTTCGCCACCTTCTGATCATATTATCCTCACGAAATTCTGTATTTACCTGTGAGCTATCATGTTTCAGCCAAGTAATGGATTGCACTTCGATCATATCTGTATTTTTGGGAACATATAATTTTGAAAGGGTATTATCTGCAGAATCATTGGATGGATTTTAGCCATCCACGGATGCGTCCATACCTAATCTACTTATACCAAGTTTCTAAGTTGTTTCTTTCAAAAGTTCTTGCGTAAACGACTGCTGTAAGGAGGACGGTGAACACAATAACTTCCGAAAGAAACGACTTAGAAGCTCGAAATTATACATACGTGTTCTGTTTCATTGTAAATTCAGTTGAGTTCGTCAAGGCTGTCAAATCGGCCAAACGTTTTTCATTTGAATTTTTGGAGGATATTTCCATGATCAGGAGCTACTCGATCGATCGGATCGGTAGTTAGTATTGTAGCATACCGAAGTTTGAAATATTTTGTTGGGATCTTATGGATATTACACAACATTGTACAAAATTTATGTTCAAGTCTGTTTTAATTTTCGGAGTATTGTCAAATTTCGTGTTCTTTTCGCGGCATCATTGTGGTTTCCAGCAGAAATAAAAAATCCACTGATGAATGATTGGAAACCTGTTGAAAAAAGGCTTTTTGCAAAATTTCGTGTCATTAGAACTATTCAAAAAAAAATTCAAAACCATGGTGTATATTTCAAAAGTTCGGCCTCTTCGATTGAGCTTCAAACCTGAACTTGCTCTACAAATATCAAGTACATATATAAACTGCTGCACAAGAGTTAGGGATATCTTATTCAATCGTTTTTAAAAGTATGTAATCTTCGAGAAAATCCCTGTAAAATCATTTAAAACTCAATAACAACTTGAATCGATCCAATAAAAATCAGTATGAGACATTTCGTCAATCTGGTCGCCTTTTTTTCTGAAGTTTGGTTCTTTGCATATGCTTCATGAATGTTCTTATTTTGAAATGAAGTCAGTTTATCAACGGCTTCGATTTGAAACGAGTTTTCTGAAAATGCCAAGACGTAAATTAATAAACGCTGAGGCTAATAGAGCTATCGGAATGCTATAGGGTGGCCTAACTCAGGTTGTTGTAGCGGAAAGGCTCCAAGTCAGCCAAAGTGTGATATCTCGACTTTGGAATAGGTTCAGGGAGACAGGTTCCGTGTTGGAAAGACCAAGGCTTGGTTGGCGACGAAAAACAACACCTGCTCAGGATTGTTTCATCACCGTTTCGGCGAGAAGAAACCCTACATCAACGTGTAGAATGCTACGGAATACTCTTCAAAATGCAGATGGGGTCCGAGTTTCCATCGAAACCATCAGACGACGTTTGAGAGAGGTGAATCTAGGTTCTAGACGTCCATTAAGAGGAGTTCCATTAAGACGTGACCATAAGCGTCAAAGACTGGAATGGGCAAGGCAACATATCAATTGGAACGATCAATGGCGTAGTGTCCTTTTCACTGATGAATCCAGATATGGACGATTTTCAGTTCTCGAAGAATAAGGGTATGGACAATCCCACGCATATCCCGTAATCGTCGCTATGTCCAAGAAGTCCATCCATTCCGAGGGGGTAGTGTTATGGTATGGGCCGGGATATGTTTCAACGGGCGCACAGATCTACACATTTGTTCTGGGAATATGACCGCCTTACACTATGGGGAGCATGTCATTGACAATGTTGTGCCAAATTTTCACGCTGCTATTGGTGAAACTTTTCAATTTCTAGACCGCACCGTGCAGCCATAGTTGAGAATGCGCTCGAGGAGCTTGGTATTCCACATTTACCAATACCTCCGCACTCACCAGATTTGAATTGCATAGAACATGCATGAGATATGCTCCAAAGAAGATTAGATAATCATCAACCTACCCCAGAATCCTTAAATGATCTGAGAGAGATTCTGCCCCGTTTATGGAACCAAATTCCTCAAGAAATTTTCAACAACCTCGTGTGTAGTATGCAAAGAAGATGTCAAGCTGTTATTGATGCCCGTGGAGGCCATACATTGTATTGATAGTCTTAAAATGCTTGAATTCTCTGGAAATAAAATTTCGTTATTTTACTCGATTTTTCTTAACCATCCTGTATACGCTGCAGACCTACAGGCTAAAACTAATTTGCAACTTGAAATCATATTAATATGAATTTTCATCACAAAAATCTTATTTTAACTATATTTTTTTGGAATTTAAGTCAATATCCCTAACTCATGTGGAGCAGTTTAATTTGTGTTTACTATCGGCAGTCAGTGGAGTATTATGACGCGTCCAGATGTATGTAATTCGAACAACAAATGAACAAACTAGCAGCAAGATCAGAGGGAGTTGTAATGATCGAGGCAGTGCTGGATCTGCTCCTTTTAGAGTCGGTTTTTTTTTATGGCAAAACAAAGAGATTTGGAGTGTAGTCCATATTATTATTATTATAATTACAATAAGAGTAGAGGTATTAAACCTATAAACTCAAACTAAAATAACATTCAAACGAAATATGTGCTTAAGCTATGAAAAAGATTATGAAAAAAAAAATATATATATATATATAAAGTAAAATGTGGAGATGTGTCGTTCGATCACCGTCGAGTAAGCCAGGAGTCATAACCATTCTTGAAGGCGTTAGAGGAAGAAACATTGACCAGGTCTCCAGGCAGACTGTTCCAAAGATGAAAAGTTCTATTTGTTATAAATTGCTGCCTCTGGTTTGTTCGGAAATCCTCTCTTCGGAGTTTTAATGCATGGCCTCTGAGATTATTCACATTTAAGGAGTAGAGATGTCGTATATCTTTGCCAAAATGGTCATGAAGGGCGTGGAATGTAAATAATAATAATAATAATATGTCTTTATTTCAAATAGAGAAAATGTACATACACATACTCGAAGTGAAATAGGGTCAAAATTTACAGCAAAAATTCATTCACCGAATATGGCTCCAGCCTCAGAAGCAGTTGAAAGATCTGTCTCTTAAAACCGATCAGGGTAGTTTCTTCTCTCATTTTGGGTGGCAGTTTGTTGAAAAACTTTATGCAGCAGTACTCAGAATCGCGCTCGGTTAGGGTCAGTCTATGTCTAGGGTATTTCAGTTCCGTTGTTCTTGTTATATTTACTGGTGGTTTTATGTTCAAAATATTTTTTATTTTTAAAAACGAATAGGAGACATTCTTGAATGTAGATAGCGACTGCTGTGAGCAATTTATATGCTGAAATTTTCCTCTGCAGGATTCTCGGAATCCCAGTTTGTAAATGATACGGAGAGCTCTTTTTTGTATTTTTAGGATTTCCTCCATTCCAGGTGAGGCTCCATAAAAGACAATCCCATATCTCATCTTTGATTCAAAAGTAGCCTGGTATATTGTTTTCAAGGACGTTTTATCAAGATATCTACTCAAGACCCTCAGGGAGTAACAGATAGAACTAAGTTCTTTGCGTAACTTGGAGATATGGTCATTCCAATTTAGACAGCTGTCTATTACCAGACCCAAGAAGTTACTACTTCTCTCCAATGGTAATTCGAGATCCATTGTTCTAATGTACTCAGGCATTTCAAAGTTTGCATGGCTGGTGTGAAATAAGATGGCACTTGTTTTCTGAGGATTTAGACACAACTGATTTTTTAGGAACCAATCATTTATTTTTGCGATGGTAGAATCTATGAGGCGCCTTAGATCGGCTAATGTTTTTGCTTTCAGCAACACATTTGTGTCATCGGCATAGTTTATTAATGAACACTCGATTATTGAAGATGTTTCAGCAAACAGGTCATTCATGAAGATGATTGGTCCTAGAATGCTTCCTTGAGGCACTCCTAATTCAACAGGAAGTGGTTTTGATGTGGCTTTTGATTCTCCATCTGTGATTACAACTTGTTGGGTTCGGCAGGAAAGATATGATCTATCATGTCCCCTCTTGTTCTTCTCTTCTCAAAGGAAGGTAAATTAAAGATTTTCAATCTCTCCTCGTACGGAGGACGGATGAAACCATACGGAAGGCGAGTAACCCATCTCTGAACTGACTCCAGAAGAACCTCGTCAGCTCGAGACGAGGGCCACCATACAGGCCCCGCGTACTCCAGGATCGGACGCACATAGCACCTGTAAAGTAAACTGAATGTCCTCGTGTCGCAGCCTTGGAAAGACTTATGTATGCGAAAAGCCATTTGCTTTGCTCTGTTGGTTATACTCGATATATGTTTGGACCAAGATAAGGTCCCCTGTGACAGTTACGCCAAGATCACTTATTTTAGATTACTTAGATTATTCGCTGTTCAGAATTCCACACATCAGGACCTGGCTTTAAAATATTGTATGTAGAGTAATCATCTGCAATTTCCAATTGATTAATTTGGAGGTAAATAATATGCGTGCTTGGAAATTTTCAGTTTTGGAATTGGTGCATTTGATCGAGAGAACCTAGATGCTAAGAGACATCGAAGTGATATCATTTCAATCGTATCCAGCGACCTTGAAAACCTACATTCACTACACATCAAACTCAGCAATACTTTTCGAAAAAATTGTAGTTTTTCGCAAGCTTCAAAAGATAACTACTAGTGTCTAATTATGACTCTAGGTATTCATAGGAATGGTAGGGGAGTAGGGCATAAAATTAAACAATGCGAATTGTATATACAGATAATTCATTTCGTAAAATAATTCCCGTATGACACAGATAAAATTTGACCTACTTAAAAAATAATGTTATTTACATACTAATCATGTAGAATTCAGTAAAGAAGATTTGACAAATAGAATAACATATGTAATAAAAAATAATATTCAAGTTCTTAAAATCTAGATCTCTAATGCAATAACAACATATTCATTGACTGTGTGAAGATGAATCAAAATTGGAAACTAAGTCTTCCATTATTATTAATATACAAATTATTATTGGTTTGATTATTTTTCTGAACATATTGAAATATTGGACAATCAGGAAAATTTCATTATATATGTCTGAATCCCTGATACTTTCAAAGAATTATAGGAAACTACAATGTCAAGGCACATTCTGCGATAAATTTACTAAATATTTCTCAATTTTTAACAAATTTATGTCGGGTTATGTGCCAGGATGAACTCAACCATAATATTCCAATTAAATGCTAATAACCATATTTGTCCTGGAATCAATTATAATTAGATAAATGACTGAAAAATAAAAATAAAGAATACCTGTAATGAAGACATTACCCCATTTGCTAATGAACTTAATTTTCCAGCTACTTTAGACACACCCTGTCTAACACTTTCTTTTACTTCCTCTACATCATAATATTGTACATTATTTCTTTGATTGTCTGAAAAGACAGTTGTATACAAGAAAATGATGAAAAGCATCAATAATAATTTTTACCTCTATCATTTCCAAAAAATTCCGAAGAAGATATGCTGGAAGAGCCTTGGAACCTGTTGAGATTTGCTTTAGTTTCAAAATCACTACCTTGGTCAGTGAAATACTGATCTGACGATATAGCTTTAGCGTTTCCAAATTTCTTTTGAGCCGCATCTCCAGAGGCGGCATCGAATTTCTTTGGGGTTCTTTCAGCTGAAATATTCACAAAAAATTGAAAACTATCGAGGTTAGGATACAGTCTGTCCCAAAAAAACACAGGTTGCAATTTACAGCAGAACTACCAGCATTCATCAGAAATACCCAAATTGTGAAGTTTATTCTAACGACTACGATACCGATGGAAAAACCACATAATTTGATAAATCTTTTTCCAATATCTCCGAAAATTAAAATCAAATCTAACTGAAATTTGGGACACGATTATGAAATATACGGATCAAGTAATATGCGAAATTATTTTGAAGAAAAAATTTCGAAATTTTTTTTATTATCAAGTAACCATGGAATTCCAACAAAATTCTGCAGGCGTTTGCGCATCAACAAACTACCAAGTTTCAATCCGATCGCTCAAGTGGTTTCTGAAATATTGACCTCAAGAATTCAAATGACTATAATTCTCAAACCATTCGGTCGATTTGGCCCATTAACTAACTTAACCATTTTAAAATGCAGCCTACTCTAAAAGTTTTAAGTCCGTAAGGTTCTTCGTTCTCACGTAATGGTGCCTGCAGCTTGCCTACGAACAGAATTGATTTTGACAACGGATTCATCATTTGAAAGTCCGTCCAACCTTGTCGTTTGGGACCGCTTTTGGCTCAAAACACAAATTACAGACAAAAGGACAGCACGCTATTCTTTAGAATATTTGTCTTATTCATGAAATCAAATTTAAAATGCCTTGTGTATAATATGGCATATGGCAACATTTAATGCAGATTACATGGATTAAAAAGTACATGAAATGTTCAATAGGGTTGAAAAGACAGTTATATTTCGATCGGGCAAAAGGAGGCAACAACCAACAAAAAAAAAAAACACAAACCAGACATCTGACATATCATCTGAGAACACAAATTTTAAAGGTTATGTTGTATAAAGTAGTAAAAGATATCCTGCCAAGCACTGTTGCCAATTTGTGCACTGAAACAAAGCGATTTGAAAAATAAATCCCCATTCTTGAAAATGCAGATGCAGCCAAAACTAGGCGATCTCTCCAATTTCAGAATATATGGGCCCCAGAGTTCGAAAGTAATGCATTTTCTGGTCGTTTTTTCACCATAAAAGAGATTTTATAGAGTCTACAAATCATCTTTGAGCTTTCGCTCAACTATAAGCGGCAATTTCTTTCAGAAAGGTTAAGATATTAAACGTAAAATAATTGAAAATATTAGATAACAACCCAAAGATTTCTTCTGAATTCCATTTTCTCCAGAAGTGAAGTTTCGCATGGGCAGAATTATGTGTATTTGTTTATGACAGCTGTCGGTAAATACTAATTAGTCATGTATACTCCATTCACTTTTATTAAACTATCACGGTAGGCCATGAAATTCTGACACATTTCACCGTGTATATTTTGGAAATATTAGGTTATAGTCATTGCCCCGTCAAATAACTACACAACTTTGTACTCTCTACATAGAGGTCATAGTAATTACATATTTTTCAAAATATGAATTGACTTTGGGGAAATAATGAATTTGAGAAAATATTATGTGAATTCAATAATTCCAAAGACCTGGAGAGTTTTGAAGAAACTTTTTTCTGTGTTAATACTGGAAATATTTAACATATGTAGACATGATTGGAATTTTCAGCTATGTTATTTTCTTGTACAGAAATAAAGAATCAAGTGTTGAAATTTAACTGAAAAATAATGGATAGAGTGGCCCATTACTTTGTGATGATTCATTTGAAAAAAAAAATTAAAGGACTCGAATATCCCTGCAGTAAAACTTCTAAACGAACAGACAAACCTGTGGAATTTTCTACTTTTCGAAATTCTCAAGAAATATATCTACATAAGAAATTTAAATACCTTGTTGCACAACTTGAAATACTCCAGTATGAAAATGTAGTAGCACTACAAAAGCTGTGTCACCTTAGAGGAAATAACTCAATTTACAAAGTTCTTGGGAATCTATGTGAACGATACACTGAATTGGGATGAACAAATTCCTAAACTGGGATGCAGCTTAGCTGAAGTCTGTTATTTTTGGGTGTAATGAGAAAATATTTGGATAAATTCTCCATGAAAACTATCTACCATTCAGCATTCAAGTCAAAAGCGAGATAGGGAATTATTTTTATTGGCATTTGGCAGCGTCTTTGAAAATTATTATGACATTGCCGATATTTCAAGACTGTTCCTACACACTCTGGGACTAGTTCTGAATCGGGCGGAGTTTGCGCATATCGATATTAGCGTTCCAACAAATTTCGAACTGGTTAGGAATTACAAACCAAGTGTTCCAACGTGAAAAGAATTTGTGTCAGACCAGTTCTAGAACGGTTAATTCAGTTCTTGGGTTAAGGCAAGAACTGAGAAGGAGGAATTGAATCGGTCATCTGTTTCGTGCCATTCGAATGCAGCAAGGGGCAATAAAACTACATCTGGCAGAGACGGGCTGTATTTTTCGGGTGACAAACAGCCCTTAGGCTATGACAAGGGAATTTCTAAGAATGATGCGTTTCCAACACTTTCGAACTATCTATTCAGAATTAGTCCCGAACTAGAATGAGCGAAGACGTGTGAATTGATTCAGTTCTGAACGAGTTCAAGACAGTAACAGAACTGGGTGTTGGAACAAACCTTTCATGAGTGCCAACCTGCGTCCGTTTTAATTAAAATAACTTGATAGTCCTAAATTATGGCCAACCGGGATAGTTTATAAAAATGATTGAAGTATACGTTCGCCTGCTATAATAAGGCGTTGTTGCCAGACTTCACTACAAGATTTATTGATAATCTGCAGAAATAGAGAGGTTAAATATTTGACCGAAAATTTTAATTTTTTTTCACAAGATATCTAACATAATTGAAATAAATCACCAATAATAGTTTTGTTAAGGTTGAAGGACAATTTTCGAACTATGTAAGTTATTGTTTTTATTATGGAAAAAGAGAGCCGAAAATGCATATTTTCAGAAAAGCAATGATTCCGCAGATATACCCATTAAAATTTTATTTTCCCAATATTTCCAAAAATACAGATCAGATCGAATTGAAATCCAGTACTTCATCGAAAAATTACAGTTCGAAGGTTCATACAGAATTTAATGAGGATGATATGATAAGAAAATCACAGAAATTTTTTTTCAAACTGTTGTAATGACACGATCATCACGAAATTTTGCATAAAGTTGTCTTTGAGCATCTTCAAACTAGCTGCGAAGTTTTATCAGGATTGAATTAGTATTTCTTGAGTTATACCGAAAACAACAACGATATCGAGAAGATAACCTCTAAATTTGACATATTTTTTCCCAATATCTCCGAAACTTATGATCGTATCGAACTGAAATTTGGTACACTGCTGTGAAATATGAAGCTCAAAGTCCAAGTGGATTTTTTTTTGGAAATGATAAACGGTTTCCGAAAAAAAAAAATTTACTGACAGTATGATCTTGACAAAATTTGACTCAAAGTGCGCGTCGTTATACTCCACCTAATTGCAAAGGTTAAATCCAATCGCTCAAGTAGATTCTGGAATAAAAAATAAATAACTCCAAAATTTTAAGTGGCTATAACTCCGAAACTGTTCGACCGATTTGGCCCAGTTATCAGTGCGTCCAATCTAGTGGTTTGAGACCATTTTCGGTTCAATCATCGAAAATTACAGACATTTGGACAAAACGATAGCATGCTGTTCCCCTAGAATATGCGCGCAAAAAGTTTCTGCAAGTAATTAGAAAAAGTCATCTATGACATTTTCATATGCAGTTATATCTCAAATTGAGGAAAATTTCAGGTATTTCAGGATTGTTTTCGAACCCAGCTAGTTCCGAGGCAATTCACGCTTCATTCATTCTATTGGGACAACAAGGTTAACACATAAAGGTACACACCTGGACTCCTACTCTTAGGCTTCTCTGGCGGATCATCAACCACCACCCAGTCACTTTTGGAACTGCTACTACTGTTGGAATCGAGTAGGAAGGAATCCAACTTGTTGCTGGTGAATCCACTCACGTTCCTGTTCATTCCAAAGCTTGGACCAAACGAAAAATCCTCGAAAAAACTATCATCAGTCAACCTCAATTTACTGAGAGAGCTAAGTGTGCTGCTGGAGTTTGTCTGGACATTTTCCTGTTCAATTGTTTGCATGTCGCTAAGAGCGGAATGGCTGATACCGCTAAAATAAATTTTTTATTAAAAGACTTCATCCAATATCCTCCTGACATAATAATGTAACAAGTTTATCAGTTTATTAGATTTCTAGTGAAAAATAATCAATAATGAATCTATGGAAGTTCCTTTTTTCATTTCTTCTGCTTATACTTTGTTTTCTTTAAAAATGCTATAATTTTCAAAACAAAAGGATTTAATGGACATGTTATATCTAATGGAATAAACTGCTGCCCTGTTTTATATCGTATAATCTGTAAAATACGATTGATACTAACCTCCTATTTCCAACACCCATTCCGAGCCTCTCTACCTGATTGGCTTTCTTTGGATCAGTTTTCATCATCTCTTCCTCTTTTTTCTGCTGTTGCAAACTGAGATCTTTATAAGCGAGACGAACTGCTGCTTCGCGATCTTCTTGTTCCTTTAAAGAGAGCGCAGCAGCTTTAGCATTCTCTTCAATCATTCTCAACCTGCTCTCCTCTGCTAGTTCTGCTTCCCGCTCAATTTCAGCAAAATTGGTTTTCACTTTAGTGGCACCCAAACCACCCTTTTTCACACCGAGCTAATGAAACCAGTAATATATAAATGACAGAATATTCAAAATCAACATAAAGTATCAGAAAATCTTCAAAATATGGTGCATATTAAAACTATCTCACAGATTATGGAAAATGAAATTACATGATGTGATTTTCATGATGCAGAAATGTACTGTTAAAGCTTACCCCTCCTTTCCTAGTTGCAGGTTTTCTAGCACCAATTGTTGATTTTCTCGGTTCAGAATTTTGGTTGTTCAAGGAGAAATCTATTTTAGGACCTTCTGTAGGGATATTGTTGTTTGAAATATTATTTTTTTTCTCCTCCGTCTGCACCTAAAATGTACAATATTTACTTATATAAAATTGACCCATGAAAAAGGACTGAAGATACAAGAATTAAGTAAATTATCTTTGTTTCACAGTTGGCTCCCTATGCCCTTTAGAACTGAAAGTTCATAAAAGGTTATAGTTAGCAATGTTCTCCAGTTTATAAAGATAAGTTCGGGTGGAATAATATACTTCAGAATATCTTTATAAGAGTGTTATATGAATACTACTCATGTTCTTGAATTAGTCTTTCAAAGAAGACTAATATATGGTCAACATAAATATTTTCTTGAAGAGAATACTAAGTTCATTTAAATTGGATGTTTAAGTAACTAAGGTGTATGTTCACTAAAATAAAATTCACAAATTCAATAGTTTCTTCAAAGTTATTAGTAAAAGATGAAATAAAACCATATTATTCAAGGGTACCTACTTTCACCAGATTTTGTTGTACTTCCAAAGATGCAAAATTTTCATGTTCTGTAAAGAAATCAACTTCCTTTTCCTCCTCATTCTTCTCTTCATGATGGGGGTGAATGTGCAGCTGAGGATGTTAGAATAAAATCACAAAAAGCACCAAATTGGTGTGAGATAAAATGCAAACTAAGATAGAATTAGCAATCTCACAAAATCGTGAAGTGATTAAATCCTCAAGAACTCTTATTTATCATATGAATTCTCACCTGGTTATTATTCAGAAGAGATTTCTGAGCTAACTGACTTAATTTGTCTCTATAGAGTTGAGCAGCTCTCGAATTGTATTTTTTTTGAGCATCAGTAGTGTTGCAGTTATGTTTGGAAAAGAATTGCATCTAGAAGTACAACAGATTGAAATTTATTGTTATATGGGATTAACAATAACTCACGGCATTTGCATTGCCCCCTAATTGCATTTGTCTTATTTGCTGCCATGTCCAGTTTGTATCCAGCTGTGTAGATCGAACGAAAGTTAAATGAACACCTAGACTTCTATGAACAGCTGAACAATCTATACATATGAAAACACCGTATGTTACACTGGACCATGTTGGATTTTTAGCATTACAGTCAAAACAAACCTACAACATTGTAATTATTATAATACACGTCATTTTTTCCCGAAATCATCTAATATTGTCATTGCTGAATTCAGAACTACGTACTTTGTTTGTAGAAACAGATCTGAGTCTATGAAAAACTGCTTCGATATCTCCTTTGCTGAGTTGACATTGGGGGTCCATATTATCCTTCGAGTTTCTTTTATATTCTAATAAATTCAGATACAAGTATTACAGAAATGTTGACAATTTCCTATCTCGTCACTTTTTTCATGACACAATTTTAAATGTCAAAACTCAAGTATAAGCTGCCAACGTGACGTTTATTTATTCATAGAAGAAAGTGAAAGTTTTCTCCCTTGAAAAATGAGAATTTGGAAGATGTTGCTTTCTGGAAATGTCCTGCATGTGGATATAAATGACCAAAACTCATCTGAATATCCTGAAATCGACAATTCCTTCGATTTAACACGATTATTCTATAGTATACAATGACTCTTTACAGTGTCATCTAGCGGATTCAAATGACACCATTTCCTGTAGTTCGCATCAACCTCGCCAGATGTCGCTGAATGTACCAGGTGGACCCAAATTTCGAAAATTGTTTTTCCAGTCGTTTAAGGCCTGTTTCAGCATGCAATTCGAAAATTGAAATCATCCAGAATGAAAAAACAAGCTGATCCTCGAAACAAGCCTGAAAATGGGCCTGGTAAATTTTGAACAGTTCAACAGTTGATCAGCATGAGGGCAATAGCATCGTTTAAGGTTCTCTTTTAACAATAGCAATGGTATATCTTGTCTATGGACAATCTGCTTCGAAGATGAAAATGGTGTTTGAAAAACAAAGATCTACTATATTATCAAACCATTGTATAAAGACAACAAAGACAAAGTTGTCTTTATACAATGATCAAACCATGGATCAAAATCGTAGATTTCTACGACCGAAATAATTTTCCTAGTGACATCTGCCGAACCTACAGAAAACTAGGAGCTGGATGGCAGCTTCTAGAGTACTGTAACAAACAGATTTCTTTATGTATTCTCTGCCATCTAGCGGATTAAGTTATCGTCATTTTCCATAGTTCCTCATATTTTCAGCAGATGTCACTGAATGAATCGTTTTTCAGTCGTATAAAGCCGTTTTTGTCTTGAAATGCAGAAATCAAAGAGATTTGGGCGAAATGATACGAGGTGTTAGGGGAAAATGATATATTTTGAACAATTGATCAGCATTAGGGTGATGCTCAATTCTCTATGCCCTATGTCATTCAACAATTTTCGTCGATGAATGGCGTCAAGGACCTCACATCGAAACAATTTTTGACATTTGAAAAAACAATGATCTGATAATCGATTAGAAAATAGTTGTCTTCATGCAATGATGTATTATTAATTATATTCTTGGATCAGAAACAATAGCTATGGCGACATCTGCTGAAATTACAATGAACTAAGAGGGTACAGTGACCTATTCAAGAGTTGAAGCACCTGTAACAATGGTTATCCACACAGATAAATGGTACATGTACTTCAGTTCTGAAGTTCGACGAGCTCTCAATAGATTCCACTACAAAATTTCATTCATAAAAATGGACAGAATAAACAATCACAAACTTTCAAGAGAGAGTGACAGCCTAGTAAACAAAGATAGTGCCGAAGTTTTCAAAGTTTTCACCTTGTGTTTTCCAGTGAATAAAATGGCAAATTACCAAAGTTAAGTGCGAAAATATCCTTTTCCGACGTGTCAGTATCGTGAACGGCTGAAAGAACGTTTTCGAATTGTAAATAGACTTTAATGTTAGAAATTTCTAATTAACCTCAATGCAAATTAATTATAAAGTTTCCTCGCACTTTAAATTGATTGTAATTATTACGTAAAAATACAACGATGGGAAATGTTGAAGAGGCAAAAAATGATGCTGGAAACGATTTATCTCCGACAACCGAAGCAAGTAAACTTTTGGAACAGGCCTTAATGCAGATGGATGGTATAATTTCAGGTTAGTTTTGTTTTCTATAATTTAGCACCTTTTATCTTATCTTTTCTGTGAGGGGAGTGTGATATTAATTTACGCTTGTATCAAAGTGTGATTATGTGATATTGAATAAAAATATTGATGAGATGATTACGATTATTTAGTTGACAAGGATAGTTTTAAGAATTATGCTTTTGTCACGAAAAGGTTTTCAAATTTTGCGAGAGTTAGGAGAATTAGTACGCACATTATCATGCATCGTGTTTTTGTATGTATTATTTAAATTTTCTTGTGCAGTCATTGATTTTCGAATACCTACCAAATTTGACCGCAGGAATGAGAATATACTAGGGGCATTGTCATTGTATAAATAAATTTATACTATGCTAGAGGTTCGTATGATACAAAAAACGTAGGGAGAACGATCACATATTATTCATGAAATACTTTTTCACGCGATTGTTCTGTAGAAGAAGGTTGTTGATTTTTCGTCCAAATAGAAATACCTATTGGCAAAATTGATACTGAAAAAAATTTTTCGAAAAATACTTCTACAGCAGACAAATTTGAATAAGTGTGACTCCAAATCGATACCATTTTTCTTCGCAAGAATTCTTGAAGCTTAGGAACTGTTGAGTTTGTACCAAGGTATGGATTATTGTTGTGAAGGTCACCAAACGAGCTACCTAATGATGCAATAATATACTGGGTATGCCACTTAAAATCAAAAAGTAATAGGCTATTTCCGGTATAGGTATAGGTATAATCTGATGTTGCAGATGCCTGAAAACATTTCAGGATGAAAGTTCATTGTCGAAAAATCTCACATGCAAATTTTCACGACAAAATTATGATTAGTTTTCCATAAAGGTACAAAAGGACATCCGAAAGGCCATCGCAGTGTCTCACCTTGTTTATTTGCGAATACGCTTTACTCCTTGTGATGTACAGGGTGTTTGGTAAAAATGCGGAAAAAATTTAAAGGGTGTTTCGTTGAAGTAATTTGAGGATATTTTGTTCTCTGATGATTTGTGAAATAAACCTTCATATATTTTCATGCGAGAAAGCAATACAGTCTATGGAGTATCAAAACCGAGATCAAAACAATAAAGCAAGTGTAAAGAAATTACAGTATTAGCAGAGGAAATGTAAAAGGTGCACTATCCACTTTTATGTATGTTACAAAAGCGCAGATAACAACCTTAGCTAAAACTCTGTCTCGCCCTATGAAGGCGTAGTGTGATTTTGTAAAGGATAAGATGACATGTCCATTGATATTGAAGGGCCTCTTTTTCATCGGAACAATTTTTTTTTCTTTCCTTTCGATGCAGGTTGATATCTTGGAATCGTACCTGAAAACAAAAAAGAAAACGAAAGAACCAAGATGAATCAGTAAATGCTTTCTTATTCACCGAATTAATTTGAAGAGAATCAGACACCGAATGATTAGCCTCGAAACCATTGTCAAATTTATATAGTGACAACTATTTACTAAATGTTCTATTGTTTCCTCCTCTTTACCATTATTACACTCGCACCTTGGAAATTCGACAGAAGTCCTTTTCAAGAGAAATCTAATATAGCGACCATTATCTGTTCTGAGTCGACTGAAACTGCACCAAAATTTTCTACGTAGATTGAACCCGGAACTTTTTCTGAAAGATCTCTTATCAAAGCCTTTTCGAAAACATTTCAGGAATTCCATTACAATCGCCAAATTTCTTTGTCTATTTTATTGGAACAGAGGAAATCATTGATCCCTAAAGATTTCCGAGATTGAAATTCATACAGGGTGAGTATTTATTTAATTTCAACTATAGATTTCACCATTCAAATATAACACTTTATTCATTTGCCATTTCTCCAGAGTCAGCTCAAGTAAAAGTGATAAGCATTTAAAAATTTCACAATTTGTTAATACAGTCCTGCACTTCGTTTGCAAGTTCACCACAGATATCTCTTTCGGTGGTCTGTTTTGAAAATAATCAATTCATTGCATGGAATTCGGAGGAACCTAATTGAGAAAACTCATTAACATAAAATTCCATAATTATCCTCATTTTCATCAAATTTGTAAATGAATTATGTGATATCACTCAAATATCCTACATATTAATTGAACTCTATGAATTCTATGGAAAGTCTGGTCCATAGATATGGAGAAATAGTTTCTATGTCTATGCACTGATCACAGAATAGATTAATGGTTCTGTGTATTCTATGGTCCGTATGAACGTGGGTGGAGTTTAATTTACTATGTTAGAGGCGGATCGAGAATAGAGAAATTTCTCAATTTTTTTCCGATTTTATAACATTCAATGTCGAATATCGAATTATAAGGAATTTTAAGTGGGTTCGAAATAAATCATGAACAATATGTGTCATAGCTACGAAAAACTTCACACCATAATTCGTTTCTTCCGGAATACAAAAGCTAGAGCTACAAAAGAATTTTCCTCGGAAATTTCAACAGCCTGTATCTTTTTATCGGAATCATATCCGGAAAAATGCTAAATGAAAGAAGTGTCTTATTTGATGAGAGAAATCTATGGAAGAAATAAATGTACAACTTAAAGACTCACTCTGTATATTCGTGCCAAATGAAAATTATTATCCAGACTATTCATTCCCGCCCTGAGACGGACGCGCAAAAAAATACCAGATGATGATCAACTATGCCACCCCCTCAGGACAAGCAGGGCGAAATTCTCGAATCTGCCTCATTATTGTCTTCCGTCCCCTGCCACCCCTAGACGAATTGTCTAGTCGGCGACGGCGGCTGTGTGTACGGAAGCAGGCGCAGGCCTCCCTCCGCCTCTCCGCGTTTTTGGTCCTTCGTGCCGGATTCTGAGAGAGCGGCGACCCTGTTTTCATCCCCCGAAAGGCGGCAGTAGTTCGGAAGACGGCGCTACATGCCTCAACAGGTGCGACGGAGGCGCTCGAACGTGTTTCATATATCGGACGAACGTGTCGATTTGCGATCGTAGAGTGTGGAGTGATTTAAGCTGAAAAATTTATGTGAGGAAAACGTATTGAGAAGTGATATACAGGGTGTACCTAAATTGCAGGTACAAACGAAGAGGGGAATTCTAGAAAAGCTCTGACTTGAGGTCAGGAGCTTTTGAGCGCTCGTTCAAGTTTTAACTACTAGATCAGCACAAAATTTTGCGCCTAGTTGTGCGTTTGTATTCTTTAACTGATTACGAAGTTTCAATCTGATTGTATTCGTACTTCTTGAGATATTGCGGAAATAACGTTGAAATTCCGAATAACAACGAAATTTGCCATATTTTTTTCTTTATATATCTCCGAGAGTAGATGTCGGATCGAATTGAAATTTAGAACTTTGGTGTTAAACACTGACTTCAAGGTTTGCGAAGAATTTTGTTTTTACTTACGGTCGGTTTCACAAAACTTTGATTGCCAGATCAAGGTCTTGATTGTCAGTCAACAGTAAATTCTGTGCTCGATTTCAGTTCATTTTCAACCCAACCGTCGAATGCAAACCTTAATCGACGAGTTGATCAGTCTTGTGAAACCCACGGCTAATCTAATCAATATTTTCGGAAAAAACATTTTCAACACAAATTTGAAAAATTTTTAAATGAACATTTTTCAAGAAGTCTTCAACTAGATCCACACGAAATATTGTGCTGGGTTACGCGTTGGTAGTCCAAATCCATCTACGAAGTTCTAATCTGATCGAATCAGTACTTCATGAAATACCGACGAATCTAACTACGAAACTATTCTACAGATTTCACCCATTAACGAACCCTACCGAACGGGAATTTCAGGACAAATTTGACATGATGAGGTTCGCGTTATTTATAAATATCCGTAAAAGGTGCCTCGGCTCCTCAAACAAGATAATTCCTTCCAGATATATGTTCTTGTTAGGCTGAAATTTAAGTTGAGATTCCTGATTTCATGTTTATAGTGTCAAGTTTATAGAGGATATGTTCCGCAAATCAACTTGGTTATTTCGGTTGCCGGTTTTCCGTTCTGTAAATATGAAATATTCGGTTGGTTCCTGAAAAGAAAATTTATCACGGAATTTGATTGATGAAAGAGCAATCTTTCTGTCACTAGAACATAGCCATAATTAAGTCTATGCACCAGAACGGCAATCAATGTTTTATAGTAACATATCCATAGCATAGAACAATATTTATTTACCTTATAATCCATAGAATAGACCAAACCCAGTAATTTTTCCATTGTTGTCTTCTATGTTCTATGGATAAAGATTTTTCTATGCTATGGATATGTTACCATAGAACATTGACTGTCGTTCTGGTGACAGAAAGAACGTTTTTTCATCAACCAAATTCCGTAATGAACCTTTTTTCAGGAACCAACCGAATATTTCATATTTACGGAATGGAAAACTGGCAACCGAAATAACCAAGTTGATCTGCGGAACATATCCTAGATAAATTTGACACTATTAACATGAAATCAGGAATCCCAACTTGAATTTCAGCCAATCAGAAATGATCTTGACAAAGCCCTATATTTGGATGGAATAATGTTGTTTCAGGAGCCGAGGCATCTTTTACAGACATTTAAAAATAATGCGAACCTTATCATGTCGAATTCGTCCTGAAATTCCCGTTCCCCAGTGAAATTTGTAAAAGAATTTTGTGAAGAAAATTGTGGGTTGGCAACTTGGGCCGAAGTCGTCTATTGAAATTGCATGTCACATTGTGTGAACTCTTAAATGTTATTATCCAGGGCAACTTCCAGTTGAATATCTTGTCCAATGCAGATACTACGAGAAAAAACTTGTTTATAGTTCTTTTTCACCTTAAATTATGCAAGTAATCTCCCCTATTCGTTTGAACTTTCAATTTAGGAACGCCCTGTAGGTATAGAGTTGTTCATTGATTTAAACGATAGATTCTTCTCATCAAATAGAACACTTTTTTCATTCACAATTCTTCCAGATTCTACTCCGGTGAAAATATGCAGGCTGCTGAAGTTTCCAAAACAAGTCAGTCCTTTTTTGTAACTTTGAGATGTTTTGTTATTCCGATGGAAATTAATTATGGCTATTTCAATGACACATATTCTTCGGTAATCACTTTTATTATACTTCAAACGGTTTCCTTGAAACAGATTCGCCGATTCATGAAACTGTAAGGAATTAGCATAAAGAATGCAGATAGAGTTCATCTTAAGTCGTTATGAGAATCTCCAATCATTTAAGAACTCTTATTTATTCTTTATGATTTCTGTCCAAACGCGGTGTTCTCGAGATATTAAACGTTGAATGTTATAAAATCTTCCATTATTTTGGTGGTTCCGCCTCTGAGTTAGTTCATTCAAACCATAGAAAACACTGAATTATGCAACTATTTTGTGATCAGAGAGTAAACATAGAGACTACGCATCTAGATCTATGAGCCAGACTTTCATAGAGCTCAGTTAATCCGGTCGATTCTGTTTGCGTGTTGCTATAAACCTTGCTATTGAAGTCATATTTTCTATAGCAGAATGTGCATGATATTACGTATTCTGTTCCGAGTGTTAAAGCAATGTTTAATATGAATTTTGTCATAACAATATTGCTAACATGGACTTCCATAATCGGTTATATTAGAGCTGACAACACTGTACTTTGAGACAGAGAAGAAAATATCCCTACTTCATAAACATTTCTTGAGTTTTCTATGATTTCGCATACATAACCTTTATCTACTGTCTTTGTCATTCGTGTAATCATCGACTCATTTCAAGCTATAGACCAAAAGATCTGCTCATAGTAACGGTTATCCAAACTGACATACAGGCAAAGGATAATCTGTCAATTTGGAAAACCGTAACTATAACCGGAGCTTTCGGTCCATCGCTTGAAATCACTTATTCAGAAATGTTACAAAACAGAAAAAGCAATTAAAGTCAAACTGACCCATAACCAATTTCCTGGATACCAATGGAATATTGGTTACCAGATATTAAATGCAGCAACTTTATGTGGGCGTTAATATTTAGAAATTCGATGAACTTTTCTGTTGGCAACTCGAAGGGATTGCTGTTGTTGAGATGATTAGAATAATAATTTCAACTGTTGTCTACTATGCCGGTATTTTAGTCTTTGAATTTTCGAAATTAAATATTCTGCTAATTTCCATTAGCACGTACCTCCCTATTTTCAATATTTTCGAACTCTTGGAAGAAATTATACTGACAGAAATGGATCTTTGCAGTATACTCTTTCTAACTTGAATTGTTATCAAGCATAGCAAGTAAGGTTATGAGGTTGCTTCGATAGCAATATTGATAGCAAGATTCTTGTTAAAGTGACAGATCGTATTGCACAAAATCGATGATTAGAATACCAATATTTCTGATCTTGTTATGGAAGCAATATCTTTTATTATTATTATTATTTGGTTTGTTCGTTGTACCTGCATGAACTACACTAACTACACCAACTCCACTGACTTCCAATTCTCAGTGCAGCTAATGTGTAGTCACAGATAACTATTCAGTGGACTTAGGGCCGTATTTATAGTTGCTTCTTGAGGCTTCCTTAATGAAGGCCACCTTGAATTCGCTTTTCTATGCAAACAAACTTGTATTTGTTTGCATAGAAAAGCAAATTCGAGGCGGCCTTCAGTAAGGAAGCCTCAAGGAGCAACTATAAATACGGCCCTTTGTGTAGTTCAATCTGTTCTATGATTCTCACAGAATACAAATATATGATAGATGATTTTACGCAATCCCATGATGACAGAATTCTATGCTTCTCGTGTTTTCGCTACCACTTCGAGGTGATATAGATTTGTCGTTAAGTTTTTCTAAAGTCGGCACGGACAAAAATTCTATTTTGAATAACGATATGATGAAAATTAATTTCGTCCAAAAATAACCACACATAGAGAATAAAACTAGTCCAACCAGGATCCAGTGAGAACCACAGATATCTATATATAAGCGGTTTCGGAAACTTGATCGGATTAACACGGGTAACTTACTCGGGTCACTCAAATGACAGAAAGAGAGTTCAATATCAGTCATTTGAGTGATCAGGGTAAGTTACCCGTGTTAATCCGATCAAGTTTCCGAAACCGCCTTATGATTATGAATTATATTTACGCAAAACCATCACAGAAGATAACCTCACTCTATGCACTGCACACGTCATCTGTGACTACACTGACTGCCAATATTTCCCAACGAACAGAGTGCAAGTTTACAACAAAACACACCGAACAAAATCAGTGGAATTAGTGTAGTTCATGTAGGTACAACGAACAAACCTATTGTTGTTACAATAATACCGCAAAATGCATTAATTCATAGGAATCGAGTCAGTAAATGAGTTTTCACAATCATGTTTCACTGAAATTCAAGCAATGTATTGGTTATTCTGCTATACAAATTTAAAATATATATGTGCAGAACTCGTTTACTGAGTGCAGAAGTGTATTAGCACATTGGGAAATATTCATATGATCATAACTTTTTACCTGAGCCAAACCTGAAAGAATCGCAATTGACTAGTTTTATTTGATGAGAGGAAGCTATAGTTCAAATTAACGTACATCTTAAAGACTAACCCTGTATATAAGGGAGGAACCTGTAGGTAATTCGCGATTGGAGAGTGTGGGGTCATTTAAACTTGAAGAATCAGAACGTATCAAACAGTGATATTAAAGGGGTTATGTGGAAGGAATCGAATCACGGTACTTGAACTCGTCTGAGAATTATTGCCCGCAATTACTTTGGAGTTATCGGCTATTATATCATCGAGTGTTTAGGAATTACTTGAGCGTGACACCCTGCGAAGTGGAAGGGTCGATGACCAGATTATTTTCTTTTTGATTAATCTTACGGTGAAATATTTTCTAGAGGCAAGCGTTGATTCTAAAGGCTGTTTTTTTAGAGGTATAGAACTTTAAAAAAGGAATAAAACAATGATGAATTTTTGAAATTGACATGAAACATAATAATTTGAATATAATTTCGGGCATATGACCGCCACGGCTGGTTCGGTCGACTTAATCTAAATCTGGAGGTCCAATTTCCAATTACTTCTTCCAACATTTTTGGCCACATATCGGCAAACAGTGGTGAATGTTGTCCTCTAAGTGGTCGATCTTTTCGGGCTTATCGGCGTAGACTAGCTACTTCACACATCCCCACAGAAAATAGTCTAGCGGCGTTAAATCGCACGATCTTGGAGGCCAATTCACGGGCCCGGAACGTGAAATTATGTGGTTATCAAACGTTTCCTTCAGTAAATCAACTGTGGCACGAGCTGTGTGACATGTTGCGTCGTCTTGTTGAAACCACAGCTGCTGCACATCAGGTTTGTTCAATTGAGGAACGAAAAAGTCAGTAATCATGGCTCTGAAGCGGTCATCATTGAATGTAACGTTCTAGCTAGCATCGTCTTCAAAGAAGTACGGACCAATGATTCCACCAGGCCGATAAAGCACACCAAACGACGTCTCTGTGGATGCGTAGTCGAATTAATTGCTCAGATGGACGATTATGTTGACCAGTAAAATGGACGTAGAGCGCGATACATATCTCGAACAGAACCAGTTTTTTTCAAAATAAATTTGCACAATTTGGAAGCGTTGTTCAGACGTCAGTCTATTCATGTTGAAATGCCAGACCAAACTGAACACGAATCACATGACAGCTGACAAAATGGCCGTCACTTAAAACAGTGTTGCCAACTCAAAGTCGTATACCTCTAAAAAAACACCCTTTAAAATGAAGAAAACAAAAAAAAATAACTCGAAAACTACAAAGATACATAGGGTATTTTTGGATACTCACTGTATTGACTCGAAAATGAATATATTATTTGCAACTGCGCCTCATATAGCCTCGAAACACTGTGGGAATAAAACATGTTAAATTTCCACCATACCTGAAACATATAAACTCCCTCTGAACTAGCCGCTAATGGGGGTTTTTATTGAATTTGGGTTATTACTGCAAAAGGAAATTTGAACATAATTATTATGGGTTTGATTCATCATTTTCGCAAATTACTTTCGGAAAGTATTCAAAATCAGATCTCAAAATTGGGGTTTGGGATTTGCCAGGCATGCACGAAGTGACAACGGTGTTTAGTAGAATAGCTTTTTCTGCTATAGAATAATGAAATATTTATTCCTATTCTGTGTCACACGTGTTCTTTGTCAATATAACCATACAATTTCCGTTTGCGATTTGTTAGTTATATGACAGTATGACAGTCTGTGCTCTTTTTCTATTCCTTCGTCGTTGTTTTCTACTCTAACCAGATCGAAGTATAGCTATCTCTGTTTTCCTAAGCAAAGTAACACATTTGACGTCCTTTTCTTTCCGAGAAAGCTGAATTCGACGTTGCCATATCGTGCACTCAAGACAAATCCCTTTAAATGCAAATCCCCATTTTTATTTTTCAGTTTTAAGTGATCAAACATTTTTTATAAAATATAGTATTAAAATTATATGTTTGAAATGTGATGTTCTAAAGGTTTTCTATGAAAATAACTACATTTTCGTTTAAAGGAAAACCCTCATTGGAGCATTCGGTGTTCAAATTACACACATCTGGACGCGGCTTTAGAAGATGAAAATCAATTGAGCGACAACCTCGATACCGAATCACAACCAGTCCCTCAAATCAATGTCAAAAACCATCTTCAACCCGGCGTTCCATTAATGACTACCACCTTAATCCATTAAATCCCCGAATCGACAGTAATTTCGAATTCTCATTCAACAGGTCGCGTAGAAATCCAACGTATGGTTAACTCAAAATTCGTCGAAGCCTGTAGACTAGAACCCCGCAGGTTACATCCGAACAATTCGCCGGAAACGAACCGTACCTGAGCGGAGACTCTGATGAACCGGAAATTGAATGAATCTGTCCGCTTCCTAACCCATAAATTTCCGCCGTCCCCGAGCCGTTTTTAACGCCGTCTAATAGGTCACGAGCAGTTTTGACAGTTGGGAGAGATTGGAGGACCAACAATAACCTAAAATGCATTGTTTACTATGAGAAAAAGAGATTTCTCTCGTGATTTCGTATTCATTTGGAAATTTTGGATTGATATATTCACTATTTTTTGAAAAGGATAGTATAAATTTGGTATACATATTATGAAATTAGTCCCTGACTTCATATACAGGCAAATAAACAGACCTTTGGTTAGTTCAGTCAACAGTCTTCTGGTGTGTTGTAGTAAATTATATAAGCACCTTGTTACTTTTATATGGAGGTAAAATATTGCGGAAACATTTTGTGATATCATAGTGCTAATAAATTTTTCATTCCTAGATACTGCTAGTTATTTCTCTGTGTGTAGTAGATAGGAACAGTGTATTGACACAGTGGATGGTTTTTGTTCCTAAAATACGACTCAAGAGTGATTTAGATCTTTTTTGTGAAAACAATCAGGAATGTTTATCAAAAACTTACGATTTTACGAAAATTCCCTACCTGGTATCAATCGGCATACCCAAACAAAACATTGGCAGTAGTAATACTGCACCTTAAGTGAGAATCATCTGAAAATTTGCCTGCATTGAATATCTGAATGGAAATATCTTTTATAAATCCTGTCTTGTTCAAGTAATAAAGAAATGTTTATTAAGAACTTATGATTTTTAAATATTCAATAACCCGAATCATTCGGTATGCCCTACCAAAATAACCTACATGATATTACTCGACTAAACATGAAAATCAGATGAATTTCGATGTCATTGCATACCTGAATGTCAATATTATGAATCAATCCTATATAATTCAAGTTTTATTGATTGTCCAGACTAATATACAACCTATGTTCTTTGCCGAGGTAACTGACAAGTTGCAAAGTAACATTTATTCTGTGAATTTCCATTTTAGAGCGCAGTTCTTTATTGAATTAATTCAGAAAATATGATTTTCTCCTTCAGAACCGATAGAATATTCTTATTTCTCTCTTTTATAATGGATACATTGAGTTCCTCTCCACATCTGGTTAGTACGTACCATTCAAATGAAAATACTTCAACAACTCATTGGTAGTTTTCATCGATTTGATGTTGATTATTCGACCTTGAATACCTGAATTTACTTCAAAAAAAGGTTTTAAATTGTATTTCTTGCCTTACTAAACCAAGCAACATGCAACAACACATTCAACCAGCAAGAATTCCATAAACTAAGTCAAGCTGTTATTGTTACAAGATATCAAGTACTTTGGATATAGTTCCTAGATAATGCAATAGTGAATATTTCAGTCCAAAATGTCCAAATTCATACAAAATTACAAGCCCAATCGCTTTTTCCCATAGTAAACAATGTATTTAAGGTTATTGTTGGTCCTCCAGTCTCTCCCAACTGTCAAAACTGCTCGTAACCTATAGAGAGAAAATCCCGAGTATCCCCCCGACACACATATAACCTATAATTAGACCTCGTCGCGGAAACGTGACGCGTCTGGAACGAATTGAAAACCGGGACGTCGTTTGGGAGCGGACGGGAAACGTCTTTCGTTTGACAGTTCACGTCATGATCTTGGGATTCGAGTTGACGGTTTGTTCTATGGTTTCCACGATTCAATTTTGTTATGAATCTGTGTGAAGGCGTTTCCAATTTCACGCTATTGTTTAAGGAACAAGGAAGGGTATTATTATCTTGATAAAATGGCTGTAGTTTTCGAATAGGAGACTTCAGTCTAAATTGCCATTTCAAAAAGTTCGAAAAAATTCTAGACTGGGGAGGGGGAATTTCAGAAGGAATTGAACAGGTTGAGAATCATCCTATTTATTAATATTCGTGAACAGCCCCTTGGCTCTTCAGCTGGGGTTGCTTATTATAAAGGATATGTTTCGTTAATCAATTTGGTTATTTCAGTTGCTGTTTTTTTACGCGCATGTTCTAGGGGAACAGCGTGCTATCGTTCTGTCCAAATGTCTGTAAATTTCGATGATTGAGCTGAAAATGGTCTTAAACTACTAGATTGGACTCACTGATGACGAATCGGATGTCAAAATCGATTCTGTCCGGCCGTTGTTTCGGTTGCCGATTTTCCGCTACGTAAATATGAAATATTCGGATGGTTCCTGAAACAAGCGCGTGAAAAAGGTTATTTACGGAATCTGGTTGATGAAAATGCGGTCGATTTACTGTCACCAGAACGATTTACTATGGTAAATATCCATAGCATAGAACAATCTATGTTTACTTTAGGTTTGTTTTGGTTCCGAGTTCAGAACCACAGACTATTGGTCTATGCTAGAACCGTCCCGAACAGATCTGAACGCGAAACCAAAACAAACCTAAAGTAAACATAGATTGTTCTATGCGATGGATATTCATCATAGAAAATCGTTCTGGTGACAGTAAATCGACCGCATTTTCATCAACCAGATTCCGTAAATAACTTTTTTCACGCGCTTGTTCCAGGAACCATCCGAATATTTCATATTTACGGAGCGGAAAATCGGCAACCGAAACAACAGAGTGGATTTTCGGAACGTATCCTATGAAAATTGACACTGTTTGCATGAAATCAGGAATGCCAACTTAAATTTCAGCCAATCGGGGACGATCTTAACAAAAACCTATATTTAGAAGGAATTATCTGGTTTGAAGAGCCGATGCATGTTTTACGGGTATTTATAAATAATGCGAACCTTATCATGTCGAATTTGTCCTGAAACTCCCGTTCCCCAGTAAAAGTAAACTTGCTAAGTAAATTGTGGGTTGGCAACTTAGGCCGAAGTCGTCTATTGAAACTTGGCAGTTAGTTGAAGCATAACTACGCGCAACTTTTAGCGAAATTTCTTCGAAAAAGTATGGTTACTGAATTGAAAAAAAAAATATTTTTCAAAATTTTTTTCGAAATAAAATCTTCATTCTGAAACTCTTGTTCATATTCGAGATAAATTTCAGTTATACCTCGAACTTCATATTTCTCAGCAGTGTACCGAATTTCAACTCGATACGGCCATTAGTTTCGGATATATTGGAAAAAATATGTAGAATTTCGTGGTTTTCTTCTCGATATCGTTGGTTTTTTTTTGTATACATCAAGAAATACTGATTCAATCGTGATCACACTTCGCAGCTAGTTTGGAGATGTTGAAGGACAACATTGTGCAGAATTTCGTGATGATTGTGTCATCAAAACAATTAAAAAAAAAATTTTTTTTTTCAAAATATTCAATATTCTGTGTTCTTCCCATCATATTAGTTGAGTTCCGATATTCCTGGCCAGTATCAGTAATTTCGAAACGCTTCGTACTGATACGAACAGTTACCAAAGCAGTGCCAGTAAGATCAACTGTCAAAATTTACTGGCCAGTACTGGCCAGGAATATCGGAATTCAACTATCATCCTCAATAAATTCTGTATGAACCTTCGGACTGTTGTTTTCCGATAAAGTACTGGATTTCAATTCGATCTAATCCGTTGTTTTGGAAATATTGGAAGAATAAAATTTTGAATGGATATATCTGCGGAATCATTGGCTGGATTTTACCCATTTACGAATTCGGCCTTCGTAATTAAGGGCCAAACCTTCTCTACGAATATCGAGTTTCCAATTTGTTTCTTTCGGAAGTTATTGAGTGTCGCAGTCAGCCGTTAGGCCGACCGTAAACACGATAACTTCCGAAAGAAACTCGATATTTGTAGAAAAGGTTTGGACGTTAATTACGGAGGCCGAATTCGTGAATGGGTAGAATCCACCAAATGATTCCGTATATATCCTCCATTCAAAATTTTATTTTTCCAATATTTCCAAAATTACAGATTAGATCGAATTGAAATCTAGTAATTCATCGAAAAAAAAATATAGAAAAGGACATTCGTTGCCAAAGCGGTCATCTACATTGAACACGCGCGCAAAAGCTGCTGACGTGAGGTCAGGAGCTTTTACGCGCTTGTTGAAATTCCATCTATTAGATCAACACGAAATTTTGTACCTAGTTGCGTGTTGGTGATCTCCACCTGACTAAAAAGTTTCATCCTGATTGCATTTGTACTTCTTGAGATGTTGCGGAAATAATGTTGAAATTCCAAGTAAAAACAGCATTTGGTACAATTTATGTCCTTATATCTCCGAAAGTAAATATCGGATCGAATTGAAATTTGAAACATTGTTGTTAAATACTGACTCTAAGGTTTGTGTCAAATTCCATTGAAATCTTATAAATATTTTCAGAGAAAAAGATTTTTCCCATAAAAATTTTAAAAATTTTCGAATGAAATGTTTTTTGGATTTTCTCAAAACCGGATCCACACGGAATTTTGCTCTAAGTTGCGCGTTGGTATTTCAAAACTGTCTACGAAGTTTCAAACAGACGGCCGGACAGAAATGAGTTTGACCATGGCTTCTTTTTCAGGGAGTTCAACCCAATCGTTCAAGACCATTTTCGGCTCAAAATTCGAAAATTACTGACATCGTGACGAAATGATTTCGCGCTGTTCCCTAGAATAAGCGCGTTAAAATGTTCGGTTGGTTATAGATGCATATAATACACGATGCGGACACTCTCTGATATAATTTGGGTGACCGAAATGAGTTTCGAATATTGTCAAAATACGGCTTCATTGTTCTACTTCAGTTTACGCCGATAGATGCCGGCATAGGAAAATCTGCCATATAAAATCTGAAATATTTACGAAAGTTACCGACCTTTCATGACAAAACTAGTCGAATCAGAGTTTTTTCCTGATCTTCCAAGTAGGACCCATACGTTGTTTTCTAAATTTCCGAAAAAAAAAATTGATTTTGACAAATCTAAGTAATGATTATTGATTTCATTCAATCAAAATGGCGAAAGTATAGGGTCTCCGAATACAAATCTAAAACTTGATATTTTTGAATACTTATTCATTATAAGTTTTTTTTATTTCAAATTTACGAACGATACGATCCCAACGCAATTTTGCATAACGATGTTTCTCGGTATTTTACAAGAAAATTATAATCCGTTCGTATTGGTAGTTCCTGAGTATTGATTTCGTGCGTCGTCTGACATTTGTCATACGTTTGAGGTAAAACAACACCACTTTCCCGCTTTGTTTATGTTATGAAATACAGCATTTCCAACAATTTCACGATAAATTCACAAGTTAAAATGATTTTTATTCATAGAATTGGTTAATTACTAGGCCCGTGAGGCCAAGTTATTGTGTCGTTGTGAAATGCAACATAAATACACCGAGAGACCAAGGAATACATTCGCTTTGTTTACATTGGCGAAGAGCGATTATTTGGAGATTTTAGTGATTTCATTCATTTTACAAGTGAAATTTTGTGATAATGGATCTGATTAAATGATATTCAATCTCAGATGATAATCATTCAAAACGATATAAATGAAAATTGCAGTATTTATTCTTGTCTTCTAAAGCCTAGAGTATCCACATCAGAGATATAGCATTTATTATAGGTATGACTATTGAAAATGAAATAGTAAAATGTATGGCTCATTTATTCCTGAAAATAAACGCAGAATGAAATCCAACAAATGTATGGGATGGAAAAAACATGAGTTCCAGAGAACTTCTCAGTACTATTTCAAATAACTTTATATGTTGCAAATTATCAAATTGCTACAATATTGGTCTGTAGTTGCTATGTCAGTGCTATTATAATCTTCAATTACATATTTATTATACTAAATATATGTTACAAATAAAATAATTCATATGAAATTTTTTCCTGGAACACCGATTTCGATTCATCCTCAAAAAATTCTTCACTATCCATATAAAATGTTTTTTTTTATTATGCAGTTGCAACATTAGGGCTTTCATAATCTTCAATAATTGACAATAAGGTCAATTCGAAACATATTACAAACAAAAAAATGTAGAAGTTCCATCCTTGCGTAGTCAAGCCACATCGGAACGTGTTCGGTTGAGAACAGAGAAAGTTATCTGGTTTATTATTATACATGCAATATTTTGAGAAATCTATCAAATAACGAATTGCCTTGATTGGCTTTATATATCATACAGAGATCCGAGTGGTAACCAATCAGGATGGGTTTGTCCATCATAACGCCAGCTATCGTAGTGTCGAGAAGATATAATTCTTGAAATTTGTAAAACAAACACGAAATATTTGTATCATAGTTATCTCATGCTTCATATTATTAAACAGAACAAATTAAATAGATAGTCTAACATAATTCCTGAACCAGTGTGGAAATGCCTCCAACAAACTCTACCATAGTTTGTTACTTTGTCAGAACAGTTTTTTCAATATATAGGAATGTTCGCCTTCTCTGGGATAGTTCACATAGTATTGTATATTTATTCTATTTCTTCTAATACCAGATAAAATTTAGGGGAATGGGCCAAAAATGCAAATATTCAAATATAAAGTCCACACTACAATATATCTGAAAAATCGGATTCCTTCGTCTCTCGGTGTATTTATGTTGTATTTCACAACGAAACAATAACTTGGCCTAGATATTCACTAATTCTATTAATATAAATCATTTTAACTTATGAATTTATCCTAAAATTGTTGAAAATGCTGTACTTAATAACATAAACAAAGCGGGAAAGTGAGGTTGTTTTACCTCCAACGTTTGACAAATGTCAAACGACGCACGAAACCAATTGGGGAAATAACCTCGAAAATTCAAATAAGTATATCTCCGAAACTGTTTGGGAATATTTAGCCCATTGAGACCTTTACCGGGAACTAATTCGAAAATGCTAGCAAGCTGTTCCCTAAAACATGCCCGCAAAAACTCGTTAAAATAAACAACATATTTTTCAAGGGAAAATGAGAGGAATTATACTTAATGACATACAATGAGAAACGATCATGCTAATTATCAAGAAATACTAGTATGAACTTCCTTCGATGAAAAAAAATCGTTATTCTCGCCAGCAAACGATCTACGTATAGAGCCAGTGAACGAACGACTCTTCGTGCGAGGATTCTATCAGTGATCCGCGCCTGTCGCCCCTGTCAATCAAGACGATCTTACAGCTTGATTAACCGAGAAATTAGTTATCCCGGCATCGATGGATTATCCGGCCACCGCTGAGACTCCCTCGAGAACTTCTGGCTAAAGCTGTTTTTGCACCGAACGCGCTCCAGACTCTCTACCTACAACCCGCCGCTTGATGGATTACGCCCATTTTCCATTTATCATTGCGGGATATGAAGGAAGTTAACCGGATGACTCGGTGGTGGTGGCTGAACATGTGCCATTCTGGCCGACTCCATGAATCCGAACTGAGAAGTAAGTTGTTTCATAAAATTTCCTTTATTCATTAATTTAGGTAGTACCACAGCTGTCTTGAAACACGAGTGGTGTAGCAGAAATTTAGCAACAATGCGGATAGTCCTACCCTTACATCAAAAAACCTAAAAAAGGCCGCAGCTTTTGCGCGCATGTTCAATAGAGATGACCGTTTTGCATGGCAACGAATTTGAACATGCGAGCAAAAGCTGCTGCCTTCGCGGAGTGTTTTTATAGGTTTTTTTCGATAAAGTACTGGATTTCAATTCGATCTAATCTGTATTTTTGGAAATATTGAGAAATTAAAATTTTGAATTGGTATATGTACGGAATCACCGGGCGCATTTTACCGATTCACGAAGTTGACCTTCGTTATTAAGCCCCAAACCTACTTTACAAATGTCGAGTTTCTAAGTCATTTCTTCCGGTTGTTATTGTGTTTACGGTCGGCCTAACGACCGACTGCGTAAACACAATAACTTCCGAGAGAAACAACTTAGAAACTCGTTATTTGTAGAGAAGGTTTGGACCTTGATTACGAAGGCAGAATTCGTGAATGGGTAAAATCCACCTAATGATTCCGCAGATATACCCATTCAAAATTTCATTTTACCAATATTTTCAAAAATACAGATCAGATCGAATTGAAATCCAGTACTTCATCCAAAAATGATAGTTCGGAGGTTCATACAGAATTTAATGAGGATAATATGATGAGAAGATCACAGAATATTGAATATTCAAAAAAAAATTTGAAATTTATTTTTTCAAATTGTTCTAATGACACGCTCAACACGAAATTTCGTATAAAGTTGACCTTCAACATTTTCAAACTAGTCCTCATTGAATTAGTATTTTTTGAGAAAAAAACCACCAAATTTAACTTAATTTTTCCCCAATATCTCTAGGAATTATAGTCGTATCAGAATGAAATTTGGTACACTGCTCTAAAATAAGATGTTTAGGTATGAGCAGACGTTTTTTCCGAATTCAATGAACAGATTCGAAAAAATTCAAGTCAATCTAGTGTGTAATGGGTGTATTTTTAGGTGCATGGAAAGTTTCGTTTGTTGTTGTTGTTCAGAGTTCTGAACAGGAAATTTTCATAATTTAATCAGAATTAATTTATTTTATATTTCTTAGGAATAGCCATTAATAATAATAATAATAATAATAATAATAATGATAATAGTTTATTGATCCTTAAAGACATAAAAATTATGAATAGGACATGTCAAAATATAATCAAGTATCCAACAATTTGCCACCTTATCACCAAAATACTCATTTACAGTGTGAAAACATCTTTTAACAACAATTCCTTCGCTAGTTTCTCAAATCTATTGATCTTCGCCAGATAGCGAAAAGTGAACGCATGCCGTTTTTGCGCACATGTTCTAGGGAAACAGCGTGCTATCGTCTTGTCCAAATGTCTGTAATTTTCGATGATTGAGCCGAAAATGGTCTTTAACGACTAGATTGGACTCACTGATGACGAATTCGGTGTCAAAATCGATTCTGTCCGGCCGGCCGGCCGTGGACACGATAACTGTCGAACGGGGTGAGCTAGCAACTTGAAACTTTCAGGGTAGGTCGCGCATTGGTATGCCGCTGTTAAGTTCGTAAATGGGCCAAATCGGTCGAATAGTTCCGGAGTTATAGCCACTTGCAATTTTGAAGTTAATTATTTTTTAATTCAGAAACTACCTGAGCGATTGAATTCAAACTTGGCAGTTAGGTGGAGTATAACAACGCGCAAATTTGAGCCGAATTTTGTCAGGATCATACTGTCAGTAAATTTGGAAAAAAAATTTTTTCCAAATTTTTTTACCACGAAACTTTTTTTCCGAAAACCGTTTACCATATCCAGAAAAAAATTCCAGTCGGACTCTGAGCTTCATTTTTCACTGCAGTGCACCAAATTTCAGTTCGATACGATTATAAGTTTTGGAGTTATCAGGAAAAAATATGTCAAATTTCGAGGTTTTGTCTCGATATCGTTGCTTTTTCGGTATAACTCGAAAAATACTGGTTCAATCCTGATTTAACTTCGCATCTAGTTTGAAGATGCTGAAAGCCTACTTTATGCAAAATTTCGTGATGATCGTGCCATTAGAACAATTCGAAAAAAAAATCATCCTCATTAAATTCTGTATGAACCTTCGAACTGTCATTTTTCGATGAAGAACTGGATTTCAATTCGATCTGATCTGTATTTTTGGAAATATTGGGCAAATAAAATTTTGAATGGGTCGATCTGCGGAATCATTGGGTGGATTTCACCCATTTACGAACTCGGCCTTCGTAATTAAGGTCCAAACCTTCTCCACAAATATCGAGTTTTAAGTTGTTTCTTCCGGTTGTTATTGTGTTTACGGTCGGCCTAACGGCTTAAACACAATAACTTCCGGGAGAAACGATTTGGAAACTCGATATTTGTAGAAAAGAATTGGGGCTTAATTACGAAGGTCGAATTCTTGAATGGGTAAAATCCGCTCAATGATTCCGTACATTTACCCATTCAAAATTTTATTTCCCCAGTATTTCCAAAAAAACAGATTAGATCGAATTGGAATCCAGTACTTTATCGAAAAAAAATGTAGAAAAGCAATGCCGTTAAGGCAGCAGCTTTCGCGCGCAAGTTCAAATTCGTTGCCGAAGCGGTCATCTACATTGAACATGCACGCAAAAGCTGTTGCCTTCACGGCAGTGCTTTTCTAGATTTTTTCAATGCTAACTATGATCCTATTGAACTGACACCATTCCTTGAAGCTTCGAACTAGCATTTTACATAACCTCCGCCTTCCCTCCGAGGTCTCTGTAGTGATCCTTATAGAAAAATCATCAGCAAACAAGATGAATATGAGTATTCTTTATAATAGGCTGTTATAGTTTGTTACTTTGATTAACAATTTCCTCAGACTTACCGGAAGGTCGTTAATCAATAGCAGAAATAGAAGCGGTCCTGACACAGATCCCTAAGGCACACCCAACTCGAGATCATGCTCACTGGAAATTGGGTTATCCACTCCATCCATATTTAATGTGTACGCAAAAAATGTAAATTGACTTTTTATCCAGAATCCTACAATCTTTCCTCTTCGTTTGATGGCTGATGTAACATATGGTTAATGTGCAATTTTATTCACGAGAAGTGTATATTCGGGCAATTCTACATAAGCAATAACCATCGTTCCTAAGCGCACAAGTTAGAAATCGTTTATGGCGAACGCGTATATTTTAGAACACCCCATAATCATGGAAATTGTGAAATGCAAACGCCATTTGAGAGTAATAGGGCAATAAAGGGCATCCTATAAAAGTTTGGCTTTATGAAGCTCGGGCAAACGTAAAAATCTCGAAAGGCTTTGGCGCATAAATGGCGACAGGAATTTCTCATGATTCTCCGCTTCAACAGAAATTTGATGTTCCAGTTTCGATAAAAATGTTTCATGGCTGCTGCAGGTCTGTGCTGTATCTCGTTTGTACGTGTTCAGAATCGACCTCCGTGGAAAGAAGAGGTTGTATTGATGAATGGGGGTTTTTCCTTCAGATGAAAATGCAGTAATTTTCATGAAAAACCTTTAGAACAGCACATTTCAAACATATTTTTTCGAATATATATTTTTAAAAAAATGTTCGATCACCTGAAACTGAAAAATAAAAATGGGGATTTGCATTTAAAGGGATTTGTCTTGAGTGCACGATATGGCAACGTTGAATTCAGCTTTCTCGGAAAGTGAAGGACGTCAAATGTGTTACTTTGCTTAGGAAAACAGAGATATACTCCATTCACTCCTATAAAGTATCCCGGTTTGCCATGACATTCTGACACATTTCACCGTGTATATTTTGAAAATGTTAGGTTACAGTCATTTTCCTGTCAGATACCTACGCAACGTTGTCCTCTCTACATTGGACGAGTAGTAATTACGTTTTTTCAAAATGTTTATTTACTTTGGGAAAATATTATGTGAATTCAATTCCAAAGACCTGGCGAATGTTGAAGAAACTTTTTTTTCTGTTAAAACTGGAAATATTTCACGTATATAAACAGAGTTGGAAGATTCAGTTATGCTATTTTCTTGGACGGAAATCAAGAATCGAGTGTTGAGATTTTACTGAAAAATAATGGATAGAGTAGTCCGTTACTTTGTGATAATTCATTCGAAAAAAAAAATTAAAGTACTTGAATAATCTATAAACCTATGGAATTACCTACTTTTCGAAATTCTTTAGAAATAAGACTACAGAAGACATTTGAATATCTTGTTGCACAACCTGAAATACTCCGGTATGAAAATGTTTAATAGCTTATGATAAATTATTGATTCCAAATTATGAGGGTTACTATCAGAAAAAGCAGATTTCAATTCTACATAGCACTTCCTGATACTTTGTCTCTGCTTCTTCAGAACTACCTTCGGCGTTTTTGGTTTTCAAGCGTGATTAGGTTGAGATTTAGATTGATAATAGTAGAAATTTATATTTGGCAACGTCTTTTGACATTGCCGATATTTCACGAGAGCCAACCTGCGTCAGTTTTAAGTGAAAAAACTTGATAGACCTAAATCATTGCCAACGGGGATACTTCATAAAAGTGAATGGAGTATAGCTATACTTCGATCTGGTTAGAGTAGAAGACAACAACCAAGGAATAGAAAAAGAAGAGCACAGACTGACATACTGTCATATTACTGACAAATCGCAAACGGAAATTGTTTGGATATATTGACAACAGAATAGGAATAAATATTTCATTATTCTATAGCAGAAAAAGCTATTCTACTAAACACCGTTGTCATTTCGTGCATGCCTGGCAAATCCCCAACCCCAATTTTGAAATCTGATTTTGAATACTTTCTGAAGGTAATTTGGGAAAATGATGAATCAAACCCATAATAATTATGTTCAAATTTGCATTTGCAAATTCAGGAAAAACCCCCATTCTTAACCTTCTATGGAAGCGAACAAAATTTGGTTTTCAAAATATTTTTTTACTCAACCTAATCTCCTTTCTATTGGGTTAATTGATCAGAACTCACCTGCAAAATATCTAGATTTTTATCTTGGTATGTTCCTCAGCCTCTTCTCAATAGGTCTCTTGCATGTAACACGAATTATCATATTTTTTATGTTTCCTCATTCCATATCGATATGAAATCATAATATATGCTATCACACACTTCAACAATTCGCGAATTTTGAATAATTCGGTATTAAAAATGGTCAGATCAGGACTCAAAGTCGAAGCGGGAGAAACGCGTCAGATCGCCTTATACGTCACTCGTCATTGTAAGATTCACCGATCGATACGGCCGACGCTTTCTATTGGATATATCCCGGTTCGTCACGGAAGCCGCGAAGTTTCGTCCGTTTGAACAGCCGACATGCGGAGCCAAATTTAAAAGATCCTTTTGTCGTTGAAAATTGGAATTTTCGACTGCGTTCAAAGTTTTGTGGTAGTCTTACGGATAGAATATTTGATTCCAATGAGGAAAAAAATTCATGCAAAAGACCTATTGTGGAAATATAGGAAAAGGGGGGTTTTTAAGAACTTGAGAATTTCAAATAATAATACAAGACAGAAATATTGTATGAACGAATTTTTGCGCGCTTGTTATGGGGGAGCAGCGTGCTATAGTTTTGTCCAAATGTCTGTAACTTTCGAATTTTTCAGCCGGAAAGGGTCTCAAGCGACTAGGTTGGATTCACTGATGATGAATCCGGTGTCAAAATCAATTCTATCCGGTTTCTAAGTCAAATTTTGAGGTTATTTCAGAAACTACTGCAGCGATAGGATTGAAACTTGCCGATTAGTTGAAGCATAACGCCACGCAACTTCTCGCAAAATTTTGTCGTGGTCGTACTGTCAGTAAATTTTGAAGAAATTATTTTTCGAAATATTTTTGGAAATTTTTTTTTTCGAAACTATTTATCATACTCGAAAAACCTTGTAACCCGAGTTCGCCTTGAACTCTATAATTCACAGCAGTGTACCAAATTTCAATTCGATATGGTTATTATTTCCGGAGATATTGGCAAAAATATATAAAATTTCCTGTTTTTTTCTCGATATCGTTGTTTTTTTCGAGAAAACTCGCAAAATACTCATTCAATCATAATAAAACTTGACAGTTAGCTTAAAAATGCTGATAGACACTTTTGTGCGAAATTTCGTGATAAGAATTTAGTAATATAATATAAGAATATTCAATATTATGAGATCTTCTGATTATATTATCCTCATGAAATTCCGTATAAACCTTCGAACTGTCAATTTTCCATGTAATACTGCATTTCAATTCAATCTAATCTGTTTTTTAGAAATATTGGAAAAATTTTGAATTATACCTGCGGAATCATTGTGTGGATTTTACCCTCTTAGGAATTAGACCTTCGTAATTATGGTCCAAACCTACTCTACACATATGGGATTTCTTAGTTGTTTCTTTCGGAAGTTATTGTTTTTACGTTCGGTCGTTGAAGACAATAACTTCCAGAAAAAACGAATTAAGTTTGGGGCTTGATTACGAAGGTCGAATTCGTGAATAGGTAAAATCCGCCCAATGATTTCGTAGATTTTGCCATAGCAGTATTGCTATCATAGACTTCCATAATTAGTGATTTTAGAGCTGACAACACTGTATTTATTGAAGAAGAAGTAAGAAAATATCCCTACTTCATAAACATTTCGTCCAGTTTACTATAATTTTGCGTACATAACCTCTATCAACGATCTTCGTAATTTATGTGAACATTGATTGATATAACTTATTCAAAAAAGTTTCGATGCAGAAAAACTAATGAGGGTCCAATTAACGAATGGCTAATTTGATGTATACAAAAAGAAATTTTCCTACCAGAAATTAAATGCGGCAACTTTAAAAAGTTTGATGTTGGCAACTCAGAATGAATGTTTTGTCACTAGGCCAGTATTTTATTGTAACAATTTCCCTTAAAATTAAATATCCTACAGAACCTTGAACACATTTCAATTAGCAGATACTTCCCTATTTTCAATATTCTCGAATGGGGGTTTTTCCTTCAAAAGAAAATGCAGTAATTTTCATGAAAAACCTTTAGAACATCACATTTCAAACATATACTTTCAATATTATATTTTTAAAAAAATGTTTGATCACCTAAAACTGAAAAATAAAAATGGGGATTTGCATTTAAGGGGATTTGTCTTGAGTGCACGATATGGCAACGTCGAATTTAATCCCACGTCGAATTCAGCTTCCTCGGAAAGAAAAGGACCTCAAATGTGTTACTTTGCTTAGGAAAACAGAGATAGCTATACTTCGATCTGGTAAGAGTAGAAGACAACGACCAAGGAATAGAAAAAGAAGAGCACAGACTGTCATACTGTCATGATACTGACAAATCGCAAACGGAAATTGTTCGGTTCTATTGACAAAGAACACGTGTGTACCACAGAATAGGAATAAATAATTCATTATTCTATAGCAGAAAAAGTTATTCTTCTAAACACCGTTGTCACTTCATGCATGCCTGGCAAATCCCAAACTCCAATTTTGAAATCTGATTTTGAATACTTTCTGAAGGTAATTTGGGAAAATGATGAATCAAACCCATAATAATTATGTTCAAATTTGCATTTGCAGTTATAACCCAAATTCAGGAGAAACCACCGTTCTTCGAAAATCGATGATGAAGCAAATGGTTCTCTGCTATATCCCCTTTAAATCTTAAATGGTGATTAAGCAGAGCAAGTACTATTTTGAGGTTACTAGGATAGCAATATTGATAGCAGGATTCTTGTTGAATTAACAGATCATATTTCTCAAAATTGATGGTCAGAATAACAATATTTCTAATCTTGTTATGGAAGCAATATCTTTTTTCTAGTAATATTGCCATTCTCAAACGAAGTAGGCCTGAATAATGGATTTCATGCGATCTTCTGTTCTAATTTGATCGACTTTCGGCTTTCGAATAAATCGAAAATTCGCTTGTTTGAAAAGCAGGCACCAGATTTAATATATTATAACGGATGCCGACGCATTCACCATTTCGTTGAAACTCCCACGTCTAGCTTACCTTCCACATTTAATATTTGAGTATCCGAAACTAAGTTTTTATGGAACCGGTCGGATTTCAACATGACTGAAAAGTTCCTGAAACTTAAAATTACTTTCTGAAAATGATCGTTCACTTTTCGCATCGACTTCGTGAATATTCTAAAGAGGCAAAATTAATTTTTTCCCGGATAAGATCGATTATGGCTTTATATTTCCCTCCTTTGTTCCCCATTCAATTTTGTAGACAGTGCTTCCCCTTTTATCGGTGGATAATAATTGTATGTTTCCTACGTGGGTGAACATGTCCGGTGATGTAAAGAAAACAAGATTTCGGTACAAAATAAATAAATGAAGGGAATCTGCAACAGACGTTTTCATTGGAATTCAACGAATCGTAAAGCTGTGCAATATTGGAATACGCACTTTCTAAACGCAGTGGCGTAGACTGATATGAGTGCGAATGATTTTTAAGCGCATGTTCTTTAAAACAAGAGCTATTAGTTTGGAAGTAATTGCGTTCACGATTCGTTAACTTTCGAAAAAAACGACTGAGCACTGACGTGAAGTAAGCAGCTTTTACGCGGTTTGTATATTGCGAAATGGCGACTTGGAAATCTCAGTGGAATTTATAAGAAATATGAAAAGTTTCGAGAAAAATATTTTTTTTCCGAAGTTTTCCATGTATAATTCTTTTTATTGACACTTTTCATCTTCCAGCCAAGTCTCATTTCGATCAGATGAATATTTTTCGAGTTATTGAGAAATCAAATGGCTGTAGCACAAAAAACATTCGGCAAATTTGGCCGATTAACGAACTTAACCGAGATATTCAGGATCCAAATCTAACCTGAAATTTCATGACTAGCTCCTTTTCGGAAGTTAGAGCACACACGGCGGGCCGGACGGACATAATCAAATTTGACCACGGATTCTTCATCAGTGAGTCCAACCTAGTCGTTTGAGAACAATTTCAGCTCAAAATTCGAAAATTATAGACATTGTGACGAAACGATAACGCGCTGTTCCCCAGAACAAGCGCGTAAAAATCATAATTAATGGTGTCGAAAAAAATGGTATAATGAATATAACTCGCAACTCTGAAAATAGGAATATAAACTAGTAAATGAACTTTGAAAGTACATTACAATCGCGTTAATATGAACACAAAAAATTCTGTTCCTATTTCTGAAGGTCAGGAAAAATATTTCAATAACATATTTTTTAGATTGTATTTCTGACTGAGTATATACCTGATTTTCATTCATAATGATACACAGTTTATTGAATGACAAAAGCCAGCACATATTTAAACAAATCAATGTAAATTGTAATGACTGATCTTTTGTGAAGAAAAATTATTTTATTTAAGGCTGATTTTCCTTCGCAGTTAATTTCGATAGAACCGCTTTTTCATGTTTCATTTTCAGGGTAAATATCTCAGTCAAATCCAGAGTATTCTGTTTTGCCGATTTGATGGCTTTGTTCATAGCTTGAACTGCTAGTAGCAATTGTCAGTATAATCCTGTTTTATCAGCGTTATAGATTTTACATTTGTTGGATTCATGGCCTTCTTCTTCAAAAGGGGCGAAGAGATCAGGCTGACTTAGCGTTCTTCGAAGCTCTGGAGCCATCTTGCTTTGCATTCCAAGATTTTCAAACTAGCACAAAAAGTGAACGCTTTCTGTTTAATAATTTCTCCAGAAACCGGCATATTTTCTTTCTGAATCAGTATTTTCAGCAAACATGAAGCTGAGTTTCCATTTCAGGCATTTCCGCCCTTTTCGAATGCATTTTTTGGACAATCTGAATCAATTGTCTACTTTCTTGGGAAATTGATTTTTTTTGTTTTGTTTAACAATTCCATATGTCTTTGCCAGTAAGGCCAGGTAACACTAATTTCTTGATTGATGTCTTCTAGAACTTGAGCTTTCTCATGAGGAGTAAACATCTTAATTTTCCACTCATCATTTTCTTGGGTATAGTATACTTGTGAAATAACAATGCGAGACAACTTGTGAAAGGGCGAACCGGTAATGGATAGCTGACGATAAATCGTGAAAACGAATTCATTACTTTGAATAAAATAGACAACATGTTCATATTAGTCAGATTCTACTTTACTCATATTACAGAGAAGTCAATACAAAAAATTCGGTGTTCATATTACGGAGTGGTTCATATTAACGCGATTGTAAAGGGTTTTCCAATAAGAGGTGTTATTTTGATATTCAAAGAAAAATGCCATTTTTCAATATAAATGATCGGATGTTTATTTCATTATAAAGAAGAAGCTATGCCGTTCATAGTGGAAAATAACATCAGGCAAATGACCACCACGACCACGCTCACAGGACCAGATCCTTTTAATGAAATTTTCCAAAACCAAATCGCAAAGTGGCTGCCCTATTTCCTCGAAAGCCTCACGAATTCCATCTTTGAGGTTTTGAATCAACGCTGGGCTATTGGGGTAGACCTTCTCTTTCACGTGGCCCCAAAGGAAGAAGTCGCAAGGTGTTAAATCACAAGATCTCGGTCGCCAATTGTGATAACCTCTTCGAGAGATAATACGATCCGGGAACTTTTCCCGCAAAAGATCAATGGTTTCGTTGCTTGTGTGGCACGTAGCGCCGTCTTGTTGAAAGTAAACGTTGTCCAGATCAATATCATCCAATTCCGACCATAAAAATTATTAATCATCTCTCGATAGCGCAATCCATCCACCGTAACTGTTGCTCCAGCCTCATTTTCGAAAAAGTAAGGTCCATTGACTCCGCCGGACCATAAACCGCAACAAAAAGTCACACGTTGAGGATAGAGAGGCTTTTCAACACTAACTCTCGGTTTTTCCGAGCCCCAGATGCGACAATTTTGCTTGTTGACGAAGCCACCGAGGAAGAAATGGGCCTCATCACTCAAGATGATTTTTCGATGGAATTCCGGATCATTTTCATGCATTTCAACGACCAATCAGCAAAGACACGACGTTGTTGATGATCGGCCGGCTTGAGTTCTTGTGTTAACTGAACTTTATAAGCCTTAAGACCCAAATCTTTATGCAAAATACGGTGTAATGCCTAATTCCAAAGAACAGCGAGGAATGGATAAACATGGGTTTTCTTCAACACTTTCGGCTACAGCAGCAATATTCTCGGCTGTTCTGGAGCGACGTGCACGGGTTTTATTCTTCACATCACTAACTTGTCCCAACAGCTCGAATTTTTCCACCAATTTCTTTATTGCGGTCCGACAAGGTGCTTCACGATGACCCAAAAATGTTCGAGTTTCACGAACCGTCTTTACCAAATTTTCACCATTTTTATAGTGAATTTTGATAATTTTAATGCGTTGTTGAATCGTGTATCGTTCCATTTTTATTAATGGCGTAGTTTCTACTTGTCAAATTTCAAAAAATGACAGCTTCAAAAGTGACATCTACCGAAATAGCGGGCTATTCAAAATGACACCTCTTATTGGAAAACCCTTTACTGTATGTAAATTTACTCAAGAACATTCAAAATAACGAAAAAGTACTTTCTTGCCCGTGTTTCGAATTTCCATCGTCAGAGGGTTCTTGTCAGCAGATCCGTATAAAAGTTGATTCTCACTATACGTTCCGTAATCTTCCAGTATCCGTGCCATAAAATATTGTAAGGTGCAAATGAATTTATGTACGCACAATATTCTTCCTGCCAACATGCCAAGGGTGCGGAACTAGTACTGAGCATCAACCTCAAAGCATTTTATACGCGACTAAATAAGTGCGTAAAAGCCCCGACCTCATGTGAATTCCTTCCTAGTGTTTTTACGCGCTTGTTCTGGGAAACAGCGCGTTATCATTTCGTCACGATGTCTGTAATTTTCGAACCGACATTGGTCTCAAACGACTAGGTTGGACTAACTGATGAAGAATCCGTGGTCAAAATTGATGCTGTCGGGCCGTCCGTGTGTGCGATAGTTTTCGAAAAAAGGATATTCGTCATAGGAGATATCGAAGTCAACATTCAACAACTTTTCAACTCGATCAGATATTCATTTTATTTAATGAAACATTTTGAGCAAAAAGTTATTTTCTTTCATTTCGCGCTTGTTCTAGGGAACAAAAGAGTTATCGTTTTGCCCAGTTGTAATTTTCAAGTTTGGAGCCGAAAATGGTTTTAATAGATTTAAAAAAAACCTAGAAAAGCACTGACGTGAGGTCAGGAGATTTTACGCGCTTGTTCCGTTGCCAAAGCGGTCATCTATACAAGTATTGACCCTGCCAACGTAGATTTTTTCCATATGGTCCTCACGAAATTCTGCATAAACCTCAAGCTATAATTTTCGATCAAGTACTTGATTGCAATTCGATCCAAAATTTTGAATGGGTGTAACTATCTGAAGAATAATTGGTGAATTCAACCCATTTGAGCATTCGACCTTCTTAATTGAACTGAAAACCTACTATACAAATATATTCCCTATGTCGATTCTTCCCTAAGTAAATGTGTTGAAAAATGCCACCTTGAAGTTCACGCCGAAAGGCGCCTACAGAACAATGAGAAAAAAAAAATTTAAGGGTCCCGCATTTTGTTAAATGGAGACAGTAATTTTGCTCATTGTTCTGTAGGCCTCTTTTGGCTGAAACTTCAAGGTGGCATTTTTCATTGAAGGGCGATTCGATCTATGTTTTTGGAAATATCGAGAAACTGAAATTTTGAAAGGGTATGTCTGCGGAATCATTCGATAGTTTTACTAATTCGCCGATCCGGCATTCGGAATTTAACTCCAAACTTACTGTACAATTATCAAGCTACTGAGTAGATTCTTCCGGAAGGGGTTCAGTATCAGTGGTTAGGCCGGCCGTAAACATATTAACTTTAGGAAGAATCCACATTGAGAATATATTTGTAGAGTAGCTTTTCAGTTCAATTAAGAAGGTCGAATGCTTAAATGGGTTGAATTCGCCACTTATGCTTCAGATAGTTATACTGTTATGGTTTTTTCTACATCGGTATTTAAGAAACATAAGAAAATAACTTACCAATGAACACAAATTCATATATTCAACCATTCATTATCATAATATACAATTAAGTTAATTTCAGGCCTCAAACATAGTAAATTTTATCATAAAATATAAGAAATGTCCAAATCAATCACGATCCACTAACAAATGCAGAGAATTTTATTCCAGTATTTCAATAGTTTATTCAGGGCACATAATCCGTCCAAATTATCTTTCTCAACCGGCTTCTCATGATCTGAAAGTACAAGAATTTGTATCAATACCTTGAATTTTATAAAATTGCCTTATCTAGTCAAAAAAGTAGGAAATTATGAGGAATTTAAGTGATATTTTGTTGAAAATTATTATGATAGGTTTGAATTGAACAGAACTGGCAATCACAAGTAGAAATTAGATGTAGAATTTCAAAGAAAATGTAAATTTAGGATAGAAGTTATGTCTCGACCCATAAGTTGCATATAATGTAATTATAAGGTTGCCGAAGGAACAAAATTGCAGCTATTTTTCAGAAATAGGGTTTATTTAATATAATGAAAGCATTTTTTGGCGATTGTAAGTAGAAGTTCATGAGTACTAGGCAAATGAAATTGTGAACTTGGGAAATTGTAACATTTAGGCATAAAATTTGAAAAATTTTATATATTAGAAATTTAGAATATAGGCAAAAGGCACATCATAGTACGGAGAAAAATACGGCCGAATTTTCTAGACCAGGTTCGAAGAGAGAATACTTACCTCTGAAGAGAAAACTTCGAAAGCATCATTTTTGGAAGACATATTTAAATGCAAGGCACACTAGATGTTGAAGAAAATTCAGAAAAGGTATAAATACCGAAGCTCGAGCACAGAGAATTTAGTCCATTTTCAACCATCGCCAAGACAGCAGCTGCTCCTCGTAAAAATTTTGTCCAAACCTCGTAATATTCCAGTCAGAAACAAAAGTAAACCAAAATTGAACCTAAGTGACTGGCATCCTGGAAGCATATTAGAATTGAATACATGGAATATTGAAGAAAAAACAAGATAAACTCACCAGAAAAGAAAATCCAGCAGTAATCAAATCCAAACAAGAAAATTCGAGACAATAAACATCATTTCAAAGGCAACCCTGGGAACTTGGAACGTGCAGTAAATACACACGACGAACTTTAGAGGTTATACAGAAAACCCGAACCACAGAGGAAGATCAAGGAAAAAAGTGACATAATAGAAACACCGTGAGTGAGAGCAAAAAGGACATTATTATAAATTTTTTAAATTTAATTTAATTAGTAAGGTTAGGATATTCATTAGTTTAGCATTTAAATCGATTTCCTGAAATTTTTCCATTAAATATTATTTTTCGAAATTCTATAAACTGTTTTTATTTCACATCATAGAATCCACCTGAGAAAGAGACAGAAAGCCGCGGGAAATTTTAAATCCAAATTCAAAATTTATATTTTATTGTTATTGGATCCTGTTAGAAATTCAAAATTCCAAATTATTCAATATTAAACAATAGTTCGATTCATAACGATCGAATTGCAATCTAGTACTTGATCGAAAATTATAGCTTGAGGTTCATGCACAATTTCGTGAGGACCATATAAAAAAATCTGCGTTTGGCAGGGTCAATACTTGTATAGATGACCGCTTTGGCAACGGAACAAGCACGTAAAAGCTCCTGACCTCACGTCAGTGCTTTTCTAGGTTTTTTGAAGCCTAAGTTTGTATACTTCAGACCTGAAAAAGTAATATTTGCCCTTTTACGAGCCGCCAATGGATCCTCCCTACATCCATATAAAGAAAAACAAACGGTTCGAAAGGAGACAACCTAAGCTTCGTATATATACGGGGGGATTGTTTTCAGAGTAGCTGTCATGCTTAGAGATTTATTCACCTTAATTATTTCGCACGAGAAAGGGATTCTTTCTCTGGAAATTGGGTTGTCAATTAACATCAGGCAACTGATTAGGGCTGCCATTAGGGCTCAAACGTATAATTGCTTCTTTTAAAAAAAAATCTAGAAAAACACTGACGTGAAGTTAGAAGATCGCAAACGTTCAGCTAGCTGTTTACTGGTTGAATCTATCAATTTTCAGTTCTTTAAGCTGATTTTTCCGAACGTTCGATATTCATTCAAGTGGTCACCTATCCGGGTACTGATTAAATTACTTAGCTTACAGAAGGAACTGATTTTACATTCAAAACGCCCGATCTCGAGTACGATAACTTTCGAAAGAAACAACTTGGAAAGTCTATATTTGTAGAGTGCATTTGAGTCATGATGACGAAAGTCGAATTCATGCATTAGTAAAATCCGCCCAATGATTCCGCTGATATACCCATTCAAAATTTCATTTTTCCGTTATAGAAATCTTGTAGCTGAAAAATGATAACCTAACCTAACGGCCGACCGTAAACACAATATCTTCCGAGAGAAACGACTTAGAAACTTGATATTTGTAGATAAGGTTTTAATCACGAAGGCTGAATTTGAATGGGCAAAATCGCCCCAATGATTCCGCAAATATTAAAAATTTGATTTTCCAATAGTTCAAAAATACAGATTAAATCGCATTGAATTGCAGTACTTAATCGAAATATGGCAGTTCAAAGGTTCATACAGAATTTTATGAGAATAATATGATCAGGAGATCACAGAGTATTGAATATTTGAAGAAAAAATTTGATTTTTTTTTCAAATGTTCTTATGTCTAGTTTCATCATGTTTGAATCAGTATTTTTCGAGCTATTTCGGAAAAAGCAATGAATAATGATCTTATCAGAATGAAATTTGGTACACTTCTGTTAAATATGATGTTTGAGGTATGGGCAGAAGTTTTTTCAGATTCGATGAACAGGATCCGAAAAAAAAATTTTCCGAAAAAAGTTTCGAAAAATTTTTTTCTATATTTACTGACAGTCTGACCTCGATGAAATTTTGTGAAAAGTTGTGCGTTATTATGCTTTAACTCACTGCCAAGTTTCAATTCAATCGCTTGAGTAGTTCCTTGAATATGAGGGAATTAATCTCAAAATTTCAAATGACTATAACTCCGAAACCATTGGTTGATCTATTTTGAGTTTGAAAAGCATCGATTAACCTGGATGGCGTCGCCATATACCACCACCGCGATTTACCAGCTCTGGTCTCTCCCATTCACTTCAATGTTTTCGATTTACATAGATGTCGACATCGATCTCGACCGCGACTCACTTGTTTTGTTCGTACCCTTAGGGATCGCCTTTCCTCCGATTCCAAGTCCTGTTTCTTGGGTCGTAATTAAAATGGCATTGAATGAGATTCCATCAAACGATTCTCACATGGTTGTTTTTCTCTTTCAGGCAATAACGGCTCCCTGAATGCCCATTCGCCAGATTACGGCTTCGGATCGTCACCCTCCGGGGTGCGAGAAGCAGCCAACAATCTTATTACGGCCCTTCGGAACACTAAGGCCCCTCCTGCGCCAGATCCCCACGTCCTGAAGGCCTTGCTCGAATGGATTCAACAGGTAAGTCTTGTTTACGACAGAGATCTGTATTGTATTTTTCTTATGTCGCAAACTATAGAATGAAATAGAATAGAATTTATTGATCCTTGAGACATTTGAACAATGTATAAGATACGTCACCCAAATATGCAATCAAGACAAGCAAATATGTTAACAAACACCAATTTTGAATAATATCAGGAAAAAAGAGAAAAGAAATAAAGAAAATTATCAACTTATTGTATCACTTAGAAATTCTACCAGTTTATAAAAGCACTTGTCTTATAACAGAGATTTCACATCAATTTTGGATCTTTTATCATTCATAATTTCAAACCTTCTGTGCAGGTAAAAATGGTCGTAGAATGATAATAATACTGAATGAATGACCTTTGTTCAGGTTCATCTCAACAAATTATTGTAAGCAGAAGCTTTTATGGTATACAGAATACCCCATACCTGAATAACACTAAACTATCACCAGAATTTTCAGAAGTTATTTTGAACCTACGAACTTGTTTCTTCCTAGCCGAGAATTGATCGATGTAATATTCATTGATTCGATATTGATAATATTGAACAATGAGAGTAATATAGTATGCGTGTTCTTAGTTCGTGAGTTGAAGAAAGGAAAGCGAATGAAATAATTGAATGTGTTATCGATGAATGAAGAATGAACTTAGAACGCACTTATAATACTGGTTTGGAACGAGATCATGCAACTTCAGGTACCACGCCCATGGCGGTACCATTGAGGACAGAATTCGGGTCACTTAGGCACAAACAAAAATTCGACATGAAGATGTATTTGTATCAGGGGGCGTAGCTCAGATGGTAGAGCGCTCGCTTAGCATGCGAGAGGTACCGGGATCGATGCCCGGCGCCTCCAAATTTTTGATTTTGGGTGAAAGTTTCGATACATATGATATTTTTTAGAGTTTCTGGGTCATGGGTTCCTGCAGTGGTACCTTTATTTTCGTATTTGTATCAGGGGGCGTAGCTCAGATGGTAGAGCGCTCGCTTAGCATGCGAGAGGTACCGGGATCGATGCCCGGCGCCTCCAAATTTTTGATTTTGGGTGAAAGTTTCGATACATATGATATTTTTTAGAGTTTCTGGGTCATGGGTTCCTGCAGTGGTACCTTTATTTTCGTATTTGTATCAGGGGGCGTAGCTCAGATGGTAGAGCGCTCGCTTAGCATGCGAGAGGTACCGGGATCGATGCCCGGCGCCTCCAAATTTTTGATTTTGGGTGAAAGTTTCGGTAAGTATGATATTTTTTAGAGTTTCTGGGTCATGGGTTTCTTCAGTGGTACCTTTATTTTCGTATTTGTATCAGGGGGCGTAGCTCAGATGGTAGAGCGCTCGCTTAGCATGCGAGAGGTACCGGGATCGATGCCCGGCGCCTCCAAATTTTTGATTTTGGGTGAAAGTTTCGATACGTATGATATTTTTCAAAGTTTCTGGGTCATGGGTTTCTGCAGTGGTACCTTTATTTTCGTATTGGTATCAGGGGGCGTAGCTCAGATGGTAGAGCGCTCGCTTAGCATGCGAGAGGTACCGGGATCGATGCCCGGCGCCTCCAAATTTTTGATTTTGGGTGAAAGTTTCGATACATATTATATTTTTTAGAGTTTCTGGGTCATGGGTTCCTGCAGTGGTACCTTTATTTTCGTATTTGTATCAGGGGGCGTAGCTCAGATGGTAGAGCGCTCGCTTAGCATGCGAGAGGTACCGGGATCGATGCCCGGCGCCTCCAAATTTTTGATTTTTGGTGAAAGTTTCTATACATATTATATTTTTCAGAGTTTCTGGGTCATGGGTTCCTGCAGTGGTACCTTTATTTTCGTATTTGTATCAGGGGGCGTAGCTCAGATGGTAGAGCGCTCGCTTAGCATGCGAGAGGTACCGGGATCGATGCCCGGCGCCTCCAAATTTTTGATTTTGGGTGAAAGTTTCGATACATATTATATTTTTTAGAGTTTCTGGGTCATGGGTTTCTGCAGTGGTACCTTTATTTTCGTATTTGTATCAGGGGGCGTAGCTCAGATGGTAGAGCGCTCGCTTAGCATGCGAGAGGTACCGGGATCGATGCCCGGCGCCTCCAAATTTTTGATTTTGGGTGAAAGTTTCGATACATATTATATTTTTTAGAGTTTCTGGGTCATGGGTTCCTGCAGTGGTACCTTTATTTTCGTATTTGTATCAGGGGGCGTAGCTCAGATGGTAGAGCGCTCGCTTAGCATGCGAGAGGTACCGGGATCGATGCCCGGCGCCTCCAAATTTTTGATTTTTGGTGAAAGTTTCTATACATATTATATTTTTCAGAGTTTCTGGGTCATGGGTTCCTGCAGTGGTACCTTTATTTTCGTATTTGTATCAGGGGGCGTAGCTCAGATGGTAGAGCGCTCGCTTAGCATGCGAGAGGTACCGGGATCGATGCCCGGCGCCTCCAAATTTTTGATTTTGGATGAAAGTTTCTATACATATTATATTTTTCAGAGTTTCTGGGTCATGGGTTCCTGCAGTGGTACCTTTATTTTCGTATTTGTATCAGGGGCGTAGCTCAGATGGTAGAGCGCTCGCTTAGCATGCGAGAGGTACCGGGATAGATGCCCGGTGCCTCCAAATCTTCAATTTTGGATGAAAGTTTCAATACATTTGATTTTTCAAGAGTTTCAGGGTCATGGGTTCTCTATGTGGAACTTTTTTTTCCGTATCTCATATCAAGGGGAGTATGTCGGAAGGTTTGATTACTCGATATTGACGTTCTAAGGAATTTTGGTCATTTGTTCCTACGGTGGAGATTTGATTTATATGTTTCATAGATGCATGAGCAAGGGAATCCTGATGTGATTATCCGCCATATCAGAGCGCATTCTGCCTTCAAAACATCAATTGATTTTCAAACAGATTATTCGATAAGGAGAAATTCACTTTTCTTTCCACTTCGTGTCTCAAATCGAATTTTTCTTATTTCCAAATTCAATGGTCTATGTAATTTCAGCACGTTCGATCCGTTCCGAACAGAAATTGCAGTTTATTCGCTGCATTATTATTTCGTCAGAACTAACCGTGAATGATGCATTGGTTCGTGAACGAATTTATTGTCGACTGCTTTATTCCTTTTCCGTCTAGTTGGGGAGTGGAAATTCTAGATTTATGACGTTTCAGTTAGTGGAGGAAATGAAATTTCATTTCTGCTGTGAGTGTGAAACCCTACTGTGGGGTCTTAGAGTGCTGAAGTTCATTGAAATCAATTTTTCGTAGCTCTTGGACATATGACTTCGAAACTATTTCGATGAGAAATGTGCTCATTTTCATTTCAGTAATAAGTAATAAACTCATTCGTTACTTCGTTACCGATCTCTCGCTAAAATTGTATTCTCTAGTGTCGAAAACCTATGAAAGTTTACTCATAGATTTGATGACCATTTTAGTAGGATAATATTAATTCCCATGCCTGACAGCCGATCGTAAACACTCTCTTCCACTTATCTCCCGAAATAAAATCAAGATATTCTCAAAGCAGGTTTTGATTCCAATGCCGAAATCACGAATGGGAAGAATTAACTCAATCAAAATATGGAAGGATATAGAACGAATTCGTCATGTTGAAGTTCACGTTATTTATAAATATTTGTAACTTGCGCCTCGGCTTGTCAAACCAAGGAGACGACTTCGGCCCAAGTTGCCAATCCACAATTTTCTTCACTAATTTAATATCACTGGGGAACGGGAATTTCAGGACAAATTCGACATGATAAGGTCCGCGTTGTTTATAAACATCCGTAAAAGATGCATCGGCTCCTCAAACAAGATGATTCCTTCCAAAGATACGGTTTTCTTAAGATCATCTCTGATTGGCTGACATTTAAGTTGGGATTCCTGATTTCATCTTAATAGTGTCAAATTTATAAAGGATATGTCCGGCAAATCAACTTGGTGTTTTTTGAAATATTCTGTTGGTTCCTGAAAAATATTAATTACGCGATTTGATTGATGAAAAAACGTTCTTTCTGTCACCAAAACGACAGTCAATGTTCTGTGGTAACATATCCATAGCATAGAACAATCTTTATTCCTTTTATGATCCATAGAACATAGAAGACAGAACAATCAACAATGGAAAAATTACTAGGTATGGTCTATGGATCATAAGGTAAATACAGATTGATCTATGCTATAGATATGTTACCATAAAAAATTTATTGTTGTTCTGGTGTATAGACTTAATTTGTCTATGTTCTGGCGACAGAAAGATTGCTTTTTCATCAATCAAATTCCGTAATTGACATTTTTTTCAGGAACCAACCGAATATTTTATATTTACAGAACGGAAAACCGGCAACCGAAATAACCAAGTTTATTTGCGGAACATATCCTTTATGAACTTGACACTATTAACATGAAATCAGGAATCCCAACTTGAATTTTAGCCTAACAAAAACCTATATTTGGAAGGCATTATCTTGTTTGAGGAGCCGAGGCATCTTTCACGGATATTTATAAATAACGCGAACCTTATTATGTCGAATTTGTCTTGGAATTCCCGTTCCCCAGTCATAGTAAATTGTGAAGAAAATTGTGAGTTGGCAACTTGGGCCGAAGTAGTCTATTGGATCCGAATATTGATATTTTTATAGATCATGTCGAATTGCCTGAAAATTGTGTTTGAGCTCCTGATGTCACTTCTGTGATGTCTTATAGTTTGTATGGGACATGTTCCTCAACACTGTTATTTGGGTTGATACCTTTCCATTCAGTAACTATAAAATATTCGTTTGATTCCTGAAAAATCTTCATTTACGGAAATTCCGTAATTATTCTAACTCGCATCAATTTTATAAATGAATTATATGAAGTCACTCTATCAGCGTGAACACATTATTTAAACTCTATGAATTCTCTGGAGAGACTGGTTCATTGACATGGAGACATGGTCTATGGTCCGATCACAGAATAGATGAATAACGTTGTGTATTCTGTGGTGGGAAGGAATGTAGGTTTAGCCCTTCAAGGATTTTTCTTGCCCAGGGAAAGGTCCACGAAAATTGGAAAATTTCGCAAACTTCATCATATTTTAGAATATCCAACGTTGGATATTTCGAAAACTGTGTTTTTCAGGATAAATTATACGGAATTGCGGGGTAGGTATCTTCAAAAGATTGAAAATTGTTATGATGACATAAGATAACCTTTATCTGCATTCTTCAAGCTCATTTCTTCTAATTCTTTGAATCGGCAAGTCTTTGTCTAGAAAGAAGATTCAACTAGGATTAATGCGATAAACTGAAGAATTTGTGTAAAGAAAACATCACAACAAACAGAATTCATTTCATTCGAAATAACCATGTCAAAGCTGCAAAAGGCAGGATTTTTTTGGAAGTTTCAACAGCTTGTATCTTTTCACTGCAGCTGAATCTGGAAAAAAATAAATGACGAAAAAAGTTTTTTATTTGTTGAGAGGATTCTTTGGTTGAAATTTTATGTACATCAACTCAAAGTCTCATCCTGTATAGTCAACTCTTATTCCTTGTCAGGTATGTGAAGCTGAATTCTTTCTCCCTGCATTGAAATGTTGACTACTCTGTATAAACTTTCCACGTCGTTGAACCTTAGACATGCAAAATGCAGCCGGTGTTCCCTTATTCCCGTCTTTATGAATCTCCTAGGCCCTGGCGAGACTTCCGGTCTAACAAAAAGTAAAGAGGAAGTAGGGAACAAGCGGGAATGTCGTGAAGTGCCCTGTTGACAAGTATCCGGACCCTACCGCACTCGTAAACTTGTACTGATTCCTTGTCCTGGGGGAGAACCCTTAACGTTTTCCGATATCTTCATCGATTTTTCACCCTAAACGCTGACAGACGAAATCAATGACCGTAGTTAATTAACCCACGAACAAGACATACACATTCATTTGCTATTTTTGTATAATCGAATTCCAACTGAAATTATTTATACACAAACATACATACATTGATTTTGGTTTATTATTTGATAAAATCGAATAATAAACCTTAGTGATCGACCAACAAAAAAAAAATTTTTTTCGGATGAGTTGCTCAGGACGGGTGAGTTTTTTTTTCATTTCATTGATATTTTTCAGAACAAAGTTGAATCCTAGTAGGAATCACATCCACACATTTAATATTACCGGAAAATCCTGAATTTTGTTTTACGTATTTGTTGTTAATTTGAGAGTTTAAGTTAATTTTCCCGAAAGTTTCTCAAGAAATACTAACGCGATCAAATTGAAACATCATAACTAGTTGTGAAATATCGACGCTCAATTTAATGCATGATCTCGTGAGAATTGTATTGGAAAAAAATTGAAGTTTTTCTAAACATTTTTTTCGGAAGCTATTCATTAAAGTTCAATATAATTTGGTACAGGTCTTAGTCAACATTTTGAAACCATATTTATTTGCAGAGATATTGGTGAAAAATTTTGTGGACATTTTAAATTTTTAGGTTATTTCCCTTATATGTCAAAAGGCGCAAACGCTTTCTGATTTGAATTTCATTTCTATTTGTGTAATACCGACACGCAATTTAATGGGTAATATCGTGAAGATCGTACTGGCAAAATATTAGTAAAAAATATTTTTCGGATATTCAACTTAACTTTAACGAAAGAAACAACATAGTGACTTGACCTTTGTGAAGTAGTTTTTTAAGAAAACTCAACACCAAGATAATTTTCTTATTTTTCAACTCCAATATTTCATAGGAAATGTGATTTGGAATAAAAAATATTTAAGATTTTTATGAATAACATCCTTTAGGCTTAATTATAAAGTGATTCTCTCAATTCTTTCCAGCAAAATTTTCGTTATATGTTGATACCTTAGTGAATAGGTTTATCTACCATATTTCGGGAATATATTTAGATGAGACAGACAACATGGATACGGTAATTGATTATATCGGTGACAGGACTGATAATTCTGATGATCAGTCGGACATAAAAACTCCATCTCATAGTAATACCCCGGAATCACAAGAAAACACGAAGAAAGTTGCTAAAAATCTTTCGCTTTAATATAGCTTCTTCAGGTGTCTACATTTTACTGACTGATGGTATGTAGTACAACAAGGTTTAAATATGGTCCGGAACGTGCCTAAATAATTATACAAAAGCGTAAAAGTGAGAGTAGGTATAAATTGGGGTTTGCCACAGAGTTTTTAGGTTACAGAAAAATATTCAGTAGAGGAGAGCTATTCACATCTGTTTGTTCATTCAATAAGATTTTGCGGGTGTTGTACCTATTGATTTCTAACGACTCTAGGATTTATGTAGGTACTTTTGGTTTCGACGTGGATAATTTTGTAGTTACTATTGAATTTAAATATTTCATATGAATTTCTTCATGGAATTGATTTTCGTTTGGTGGAAACCCAATGAGTTATAATTAATATATACGATTTATTTGAGATATCAATGGTATTGGGTTATTAAACTGAGAAAATAATAAACCCTTGTGTAAAATTTGCAGCGTTTTTTTTTATGTGATGTAAATTTTAATTTTGTATCATGGTAAACTATTGTTAATTTGAGTTTGTTAGTTTGATTGTATGATTTTGATCAATGTCAATTTGTGAATAATGTTTATGGATTGAAACGCCCTTTTGTTATTCCTATCTTTCATAAAATAAAAAAAAAATTCAGGAGCAATCTTTTGTGTGGGGTGTTTTCCTGTAAAACATATTGACGATTATTAATAATGAAACAACTAGGATGTATCCACTCTTAGAAGCGTTTTATTGTTAAGGCAATATATTTCTTCACACATTGAAAATATTCCATTAAAAAAAATATCCTTATACACTACAAATAATGGAAGCAATTGAAAAATAAACAAACCTTATACATACTTAAGTTCGCGAAAAATCTGCCTAGAATACTTATGAAGTCGAAAAAATAGCTTTGTTCGTTATGTAGATCGTTTGGTGATTTTACCAATAGTTACAATAATATGCATATTCTAGAAAACGGGATTTGCGGAAACGAAAGTTGTATAACATATACTATCATGTTTGATAAGTGCAAAATCATCGAACATATTGAAATACTACTGGAGCTCTTTCTTCTCCATGAAACCATTTCCTATATTGAACTACATTCATCCACACTGACAATAGACGACTTCGGTTCAAGTTGCAAACCCACGCATTTCGTCCAAAATTACTATCACTGGGCAATGAGATTTTCAGAACAAATTTGACATGATAAGGTTCGCTTTATTTATAAATATCCGTAAACGGTGCCTCGGCTCCTCAAACAAGATAATTGCTTCTAAATATAGATTTCAGTTAATATCATCTCCGATTGGCTGAAATTTAAGTTGGGATTCCTGATTTCATGTTGAAAGTCCCAAGTTTACATACATAGGATATGTTCCGCAAATCAACTTGGTTATTTCGCTTGACGGTTTTCTGTTCCGTAAATATGAAATATTCGGTTGGTTCCTGAAAAAAAGGTTAATTACGGAATTTGATCGATGAAAAAGCGATTTTTCTGTCATTAGAACGACAGTCAATGTTCTATGGTAACATATCCATAGCATAGAACAATCATCATTTACTTTATGATCCATAGAACAACAATCAACTATGAAAAAATTACTGAGTATGGTCTATAGATCATAAGGTAAATCTAGATTGTTTTATGTCATGGATATGTTATCATAGAATGTTGACTGTTTTGGTTGCAGAAAAATCGCTGTTTCATCGATCAAATATCGTTGTTAACCTTTTTTTCAGGAACTAACCGAATATTTCATATTTACGGAACAGAAAACCGGCAAGCGAATAAACCAAGTTGATTTGTGGAACATATCCTATGTAAACTTGGCACTTTCGATATGAAGTCAGGAATCCCAACTTAAATTTCAGCCAATCGGAGATGATCTTAACAAAAACCTATATTTGGAAAGAATTATCTTGTTTGAGGAACCGAGGCACCGTTTGAGGATATGTATAGATAAAGCTAACCTCATCATGTCGAATTTGTTCTGAAATTTTCCTTCCCTAGTGATACTAATTTTGGACTAAATTCGTGGGTTGGCAACTTAGACCGAAGTCGTCTATTAGAAAGTAATGTAGTGACGTAGTTATCTTCAACTGATCAATGTTATCTTCAATTGATTTATTAAGTGGTCAATATCATTGGATGTAGGAGCAACGAAGAAACCTAATGTTTGGATAGCTTCCTCTTTCAAAACTTTCTGCCTGATTGTCAATATTTCCAATTCATTCTTCCAATTTAAAGAAAAAGGCGCAAGTTTCATTTTCTTCAACAAAGTTTCCTATTGCGGTCACATCATCATAACTCTGTCATATTTTTTGATTTTGAGGTTCCAACCAAGTCAGAACAGAGCCAAAGTTGAAAGAAAAATTTGCTGTCATTTTTCGCCCTCTGCAGGAATTGAAGAGAACTAGCACCCATCTCGAAGTTTACCGCATCAGTTAAATTAGTATCTTCGAAATCCCACATACTACTCAAAAATACGTTCGCCGTTTTCACGCTGAAAAAACATTTATTTTGGCACGTTAAAATGAAATATCCAAGTATATGGTTGTTACTTTTCCCGACTATCATTTATATCGAGGGGGATTGCAGGGAGCATAAACTTTGGTGCCATTTGCGAAAGCAAAGACACCGTTAATTTCTTCTTTGCCTAGACGGTATGGTCCCAGGTGTATCGCCACTATCTGGTGTGCGCCGTATACCGGAAGTTGTGTTTGTTGGAATTGTAGGCCGTTCGTACACCCGGTGACTGAAAAAAGTAATAAAATGTAATCACCTTGCACTCATTTCACAGTTAGGATACGAACAGAACAAGTTGGTCTTGGTTTAGGTGAAGGTCGATGCTACTAATTGAGTCGCGATCGATGTCGACAGCACATAACAAAGAAGTTACCTGCGATGCTTAGTAAAGCTAGAAGTAGTCCAAGATTACCAATTTTTGAGTAATCACTCACATTTTGTGGAATTCATTGTATGTGAGTAATTTTGTGAGTGAATAGGTCTCTTGCATGAATTTTTTTGACGTCGGAATCAAATATTCTATCCGTAAGACCACTGACCTAACGGCCGACTGCGTAAACACAATAACTTCCGAAAGAAACAACTTAGAAACTCGATATTTGTAGAGAAGGTTTGGACCTTAATTACGAAAGCCGAATTCGTGAATGGGTAAAATCCACCCAATGATTCCGCAGATATACACATTCAAAATTTTATTTTCCCAATTTTTCCAAAAATATAGATCAGATCGAATTGAAATCCAGTACTCCATCGAAAACTATAGTTCGAAGGTTCATACAGAATCTAATAAGGATGATATGATAAGAAAATCACAGAATTTTTTTTTCAAATTGTTCTAATGATACGATTATCACAAAATTTTGCATAAAGTTGTCTTTCATCATCTTCAAACTAGCTGCGAAGTTTTATCAGGTCTAAATCAATTTTTCCCGAGTTATACCGAAAAAAACAACGATGTCGAGAAGAAACCCTCGAAGTTTGCCATATTTTTTCCCGATATCTCCGAAACTTATGATCGTATCGAACTGAAATTTTGTACACTGCTGTGAAATATGAAGCTCAAAGTGCGAGTGGAATTTTTTTCGGATTTGATGAATGGTTTCCGGAAAAAAAAATTTTTTGCCAAAAAATTTCGAAATTTTTTTTTTATTTACTGACAGAATGATCCGAATGAAATTTGGCTCAAAGTTGCGCGTCGTTATACTCCACCTAACTACCAAGTGAGAATCCAATCGCTCGAGTAGTTCCTGAAATAAAAAATACATAACTTCAAAATTTCAAGTGCCTATAACTCCGAAACTATTCGACCGATTTGGCCCATTAACAAACTCAACCGCGGCATTCCAATGCGCGACCTACCCTGAAAGTTTCAAGTTGCTAGCTTGCTTCTGTCGACAGTTATCGTGTCTACGGACGGCCGGACAGAATCGATTTTGACACCGGATTCGTCATCAGTGAGTCCAACCTAGTCGATTGAGACCATTTTCGGCCCAATCATCGAAAATTACAGGCATTTGGACAAAACGATATCACGCTGTTCCCCTAGAACATGCGCGCAAAAACATAAAAATATGATAATTCGTGTTACATGCAAGAGACCTATTGTGAGCTATCAAAGGTCAGTGTACATTCAAAGTGCTCAATAAAGGCCTCCTTCCTTTTAATTTTCTATATTTACTCCGAGGTTAGTTACTTGCTTCAATTACTATCCACTATTCCTTTCTTGAAAGATTTTCAGAAGAGGTTACAGGAAATTTTTATCGAGCGATTATTGAGCCCGTGATGTTTATATCTTAGTGTATAGCCTAATTGAATGTAATCAAGTATTATTCTCATTTTGGAACTTGTGAACTGGCATTATCCCCACATGCCCAGAAAACACATCATGCTATCATTCTCTGCGAGTTGCCTTTTAAGGGACTAGCAACTTGGCCTTGAACGCTCCAATTACAGGAAAGCATCCTTGAAGATCGCGCTGTAGACATCTACAAGGATGCTTTCCAGGGCCGTAGCTGGTGTACGCCAAGGTAGAACAATGCCCTTCCTTAACACACCATTGCCCTACCTTGAAGAAGCAAAAGCTTTATATTCGAAAACTTCATTATATCTTTGATAATTTTCACTGCCCTGCCTTCAATCTCCAGTGCCCCACCTAGAAGTCATCTCTAGCTACGGTCCTGATGCTTTCCTGTGATTGGAGCGTTCCAGGCCAAGTTGCCATTCGATTTTAAAAAGCATCGTTGAGAACCTCCTGGATGGCATCGCTCTAAACCTCCAGTGCGACTCAGTTGTTATTCTGTTCGCATCCTTACATATATTCCATTCACTTCTATGAAATCTGTAGGCCTTGAAAAAGGTTTATCAAGTTTTTGTATCTGAACTGAACTGAGCCAGGTTGACACTCGTGAAATGTCGAGGTCAAAATAATTCGACGTGGTGTTGCAATTATCACCTATTTTCATTGAGGCATCTATGGTTTGGTTTAGTGAGATACGTGATTTAAACTCGCGAGAAAGGCAACCGCCATTTTATTTGACAGGAAAATGAACGTAACCTACATTTTTTAATCATACACAGTGGAATATGTCAAATTTCCATAGCTTGCCGACTGACTTGAAAATTGAAGGGAGTAAATAAATTACACCAACTATTGAATTCTTGAAAAATTGTGGCCCGCTTTCCAATAAATCTCTATGTATTTTATGGAAATTCCAGCAAGTTCGTTCGAAAACATCTAATATAATGAATACATTAGGCAAAGTTATAAAGAATCCGACAACAAAAACAACAAATCAGGAGTCTCTAGGTTGAATTGTGGTACATGCCCATATGTGTATGTTGAGCAAACGGGCAGGGCTTTCGAAAATAGGATAAAAGAACATCAGAATTCCCACATTGATAACAAACCAAACTTCACTCATGCCGAAAATCTAATAGAAATAGGACATGAATTCCACCACAACTCCAACATTTTCCATACAGAAAACAACAGCAATAGATTGAACCTTTTGGAAGCATTAGAAATAAACAGGTACGATAAAAAACAGGTTTTACTCAACGACTAAACTGACCAGGGTCCCTATTCTTGAATCGGGATAAGGAGAAAATAGGCGTGTCGACGCTATTGTCAAGGAAACGCGGTGCATTCTTGATGGAACGATAGACAGCGTTCATTCCATCACATTCAAAAGTAGGGTCCCTGAAAAGATTCCCATTGCTGGATATTCTCGAATGTACTTGCTGGAATTTCCATAAAATACATCATAATTTTTCACATAAGAAAAAATTCCTCAAGATTGATCGCTCAAGATGTGCGTTATACATAAAATTCTCAAACGGCCGGCTCTAAATCGAAATAAAATGCGAATATAATTACCAAATGTTGCATGAAGGCTCGGAGTCGTCTGATTCGTTGCGTGAATAACCATAAAGCAACCACCAGGAACTGGAAGAGTCGGATTCTGCATAAAATTAAGAGAAAAACTGATAAATTTGATTAAATCTCACCCCTGAAGAACGGAATGTTTCCGCTTGGTTCAACTACACTGCCGAACCCTCTGGAAGAGTCGGCATTTCTCTGACCGGAACCAACTCCCGGATTCGTAGCCTGAAGAATCTGCTGGGCGCTGATGGGAGCGCGCATGTTCATCTGTGGGTTCCTCCGTGCCATCTTCTGCTCACGAAGAAGCTCAGAAAGGTTCGGCTGTTGAAGGTCGCCAAGAAATCTGAAGGAATTTGGTTCCGGTTGGTTTCTTCTCGTTGCTAGTGGGATAGGAGGAACGCTCAGATGTGGTTTGGGTTCTGAAATGTTGTGTGGAATCTGAGGATGGGACTGCAGGCCGATTGCGAGTTCTTTATTGGAGTTGTTTGAAGGAGTCTTGTTTCGCGCTGCTCCGACTGCGTTCACTATGTTCTTGATGTCTTTCTCCATACGTTCCAGAGAAACTATTATGTTGTTGTTTGCGGCGTTTTCGTTCGTAGCTGTGAAGTTAAACAATACACATACTCAAAATGATAGGTTTGTGGCTAGATGACTGGGCAAATCAAACGAATCCTTTATGAATCGTCGACGTTTCGATGCAAGTTGGGATCTTTCTCAAGACTAAAACATTTATTTGTGAATAAATATCGACCCTGACATGAACATTGTAAACAATGAAATAGTGCATGAAAATATCTTCAGTAATAAAAACACACAGTAAACATTCAATTGGCACTAACAAAATATTAAAATATCAAATTCTCATCGTAGAAGCAGCCAGATCATTCATTTTTCATTCAACAATCAGAGTTAACTTTACGTTTTCATATGGATATCTGAGGCAGTACACTATGGATATGAAATCTATAGGTCATTTTATGTGGTAAATAAAAAATGTGAAATCGAACATAGGCGGTCTCCCTTAATTTGGAAGATATGGGCCCCCAAAGTTCCAAAATGAGTCGTTTTCAAGTCCCCTTTTCCACCATAAAAACGATCTCTCACTTCATCTGTATAGTTCACAAACCACCTTTGAACCTTAAACCAACAACAAGCAACACTTTTTTTCAAGAATAATCAATATTTAATGAAAAAACAATGAAATTACTGGACAACCACTTAACCTCTATTCCTTCTGATTTCGACTCAGTCTAAAAGTGAAGTTTGGCAATGGCGCGAATTTTATCGGTCGGAATCGTGCCATCGTGCGTATTCGTGAATGAGATTATTGCTGGCGAGAAAAATTAAATATGTTTTTAGTTTACTGCGATACTCTAAATCTTCAAATAGGAGAATTTGTTTCTAATGAAATCTACAAGGTTGAAACACATAGTAATGGAATGAGAATACACCCTGATATATATTTCAACATTCATTTTTTTCATATGTGATAGGTCGCGCCCTTCCCAGATTTCCAATGAAATCGAGGTTATTATATAAGGCATTTCATTGGAATACCCTGCGAATGTCATTCTAAACTGGGACATTCTCGAAGACAACAAAAAACGAAGTAGATAACAACCTCCCTATTTTGAAGGGGAAAGAAAGTTCAAACGAAAATATTGAGAGTGAAACCTTAAACAAATATTCTCAATGATTTTGTTTTGATGTTAGAATAACCACCTCTTCTTCAGTGATAGAAGCATTTTCCTTACAATCATATCCTTCAACTGTCCATCATTTCATATTTCCCGCCAGCAACTACTCTTCAGTCATAATACGTTGGCCAGCGATGAAAAGACGCTGTTGCCAATCTCCGCTTTAACATTGAGAAGTATTTCGTAGAAATATAGGTTAAGTTGTTGTCTAATATTTTCTCTTTTCTTCCTTTAAATAATGAATATTCTTGAAAGAAAGTGTCTCTATTCGTTGATGATGAAGATGAAGATGATTTATGAACTAGATTTGAGAAGTGAGAGATCATTTTTATGGCAGAAAAAAGTATCTGAAAATGCAACAATTTGGAACTTTGGGGGCCCATATCTTCCAAACAAAGAGAGACCGCCTATGTTGGCCTTCATATTTTTTGTTCAGGAACCCACACTTCGTACAATGATGTGAATATCGAACTTATAGCTTCGCGACGGAAAATCTTGCGGGTTTACCTTTTATATAAAACACATTAACTCAAAAACTAATCATTCCTCTCGGGAACCAAAATTAAAATAGGTGATCTAACGGATGGAACATAATGTGAGCTCTATATTGTTGTGATGTCAACTTTTTATCTACGTCGACAAATGCGGAACTACGGGTGAAATGCACAATTCGGACAGATCATTTATTTCGAATTTTCGTCGATATATTGCTGTAAACAACTTAAACTCAAAGATCCAACACCTCTTTCATTGATATCAAACTTGGTTTACTCAATAAAATGTAAAGATTGTTGTGGTATTTACGTCGGTATGACGAAACAATATTTGAAAAAGGGAATATATCAACACTCCTATGATTGTCGAGAAACTAATAAAGATAAAAATGAGAAAACAGCGCTAGCCACCCACCACTTCGAGAATGGTCACGATTCTGATTTTGAAAATGTGAGAATTTTGGACAGAGAAATCAATTATTTTAAACGGTCTATAAGTGAAATGATTCAGATATCCATAAATGACACGATAAATTTGAGAACTGATGTAGAATCTCTCAGCGTTGTTTACAGCAATATATTGACGAAAATTCGAAATGAATAATCTGTCCGAATTGTGCATTTCACCCGTAGTTCTGCATTTGTCGACGTAGATAAAAAGTTGACATCACTCAATCATCAATAATATATCGAGTCCCTAAATTGTTTTTTTCAGGACTCATCGTGTTTACTGCCGGCCTAACCTACCTATAGTGAACGCAAAACGTTTGCTTAGAGACTTGAGAATTGTGGAAAAGGTTTGAAGTTTGAAGGCTTAGTTCGCGAATTGATTCAACCAACCTCAAATGATTCCGCAGATATACCCATTCAAAATGTCATAATTCCAATATTTCGAAAAACATAGATCAAATCGAATCGAATTCCGGCACTTGATCAACAAATGACAGTTTGAGGGTTCCTGCAGAATTTCTTGAGGACTATTCGATACTTGGATCGCCAAAGATGAAATTTTTATATATTTTTTTAAATTGATCTCATGAAACGATAATCACGAAACTCGGCACAAATTTGCGTATTAGTAACCGATTTTCATGATGATCGGATTTCATTTTTCGAGCTATTCCGGACAAAACGACGATACCTAGGAAGAAACCAAGAAATTTTACATATTTTCCTGATATCTGCGAAGATCAATTTACGATCTAACCTAAATTTGGGATACTATTACATGAAAAATTCGAAAAAATCTGGATGAAAATCATTTCTTCAATTCTCAAATCATTTCTCCAATTCTCAAATTTTTCTCCAAATTTCTCAAAATTTCGAGTAAATTGACTCAGCACTATTTTCAACTCACTTTGAATTTCAAATCTGATCGCGTCAGATCCAATTGGAATATTGAGGACATAGCCTTACAATTTCGAGAAGCCAGGGAATACGACATATTTATTTCTTTTCTAATATCTTCAGGAATAAATATCGAATCGAACTGAAGTTTCTAGCTCTCTTGTTGAATATTGACCTGTACTTCATTAGTCATATTACATCCGAACCTGATAATACTTCCCGAATATTTTACAATACAATATCACCAAAATTTGGCATTATGTCGGTTTATACAAACATGTTACGAAGTTTCTATCTATTCTCGTCAGTTGTACCTCTGAGATATTGAGAAAATAACCTCAAAATTTCAAATTACAACTTAATTTGACATGTTTTTACCCTATATCTCCGAAAATGAATATCATATAAAAATTTGATCCAGATGTCCTTGAAATCTGAATAATATTTTCTGGGGAAAAAATTCCAACAATATATTTTTTATTTCAATCTATTCTCGTCAGTTGTACCTCTGAGATATTGAGAAAATAACCTCAAAATTTCAAATTACAACTAAATTTGACATGTTTTTACCCTATATCTCGGAAAATGAATATGATATAAAAATCGGATCCAGATGTCTTTGAAATCTGAATAATATTTTCCGGGAAAATAATTCCAACAGTATATTCTTTAAAGATTTTCCAACCATTACATTCACACGAAATTTCGCACTAAGCTTCGCCGTGGTATTTTCCAACTCATCACAAAGTTTCAATCTGATTTCATCGGTTCTTCCTGAGATGTCTAGGAACTAACCTCAAAACTTCGACGGTATCAATCGGTATAACTCCGAAACAGTTCATTCGATTTTGCCCATCACTAAACCGAGATATTTGTGCCCCAAATAAAACCTTCCAATCCGTTTATGTGATACTTAGCGAATTTCATGAGTTCGACTGTTTGAAGGTTTATGCAAAATTTCATCTGGCTAATGTGATTACAAAAACAAAATCGTAAGCTGTTGCGGGCGGAATTAATATCTGGATAGTGAGTCGATATTCAAAATGTCTTAATTCGAAACATAGAATAACCAAGATCAAAGAGTCAAAATTAAAATAATTATATGCGCGCAAATCTGCTGCCTTCACATCCATGCTTTTCTAGGTTTCTTAAGTTATTCTGAAAAAGTTCGATAACGAGGAAGAAACCACGAAATTTGACCTTTTGTCTTATCTCCAAAACTCATTTTCGTATTAAACTGGAATTTAGTACACATCTGTGAGATGAGAAGCTCAAAAAATCACCAAAACTAATTCCAAATGTGATGAATAGTTCAAAAAAATTGTTTTTTCGAGAAAAAACAGCACGATCCCGACAGAATTTCGCGAAAAGTTACAAACCCTTATGCCCTAATTAGTTACCAAGTCCCTAAAAAATCGCTTCAGTAGTTCTCGAAAAATCAGGGAAATAACCTTAAAACTTCAAATAGCTATAACTCCGGAACTGTTCGACCGATTTTGCCCATTAACGAGCTTGAACTTCGCATTTTGAAATGCAACCAACCCTGTCGATAGAATCCTCCCGTCATCGTGCGTACGGCCGATCGGCCGGACATAATCGATTTTGATACCGGATTTGTCATCAGTGAGTTCGGCTCAAAATTCGAAAATTACAGACATTTGGATAACACGCTGTATCCCTAGAATATGCACGCGAAGAAATTAACCGAAAAATCATAGGGTGGTCATATCGAATTAACAGACAAACCCGGAACATTTGGACCATATCGTTCGGGAACATTTTCGGCTTTCAACTAGCAAATATTGAAGCAAAAAAACATCGATCAAAGTGACAGAAGAGTGGAAACTATCAGATACATTTCTCACCATAGTTTCAAACTGAATAAAATAGAAAATCTTACTATACTCACCAGTCTTAGTATTCGGACTGGTTGTCGGAGGCTCAAGTGCAATCTCAACAGAATTCTTCTCTTGATCTTCATCATCGGAATCGAAATCTTCTGCCTCATTCGTATCCGATCCGAAAATCAAAGCGAAATCAGAAATTTTATCTGGGGAACAGTTCTTCTCAATAACATCAAGATCCATCGGAGGAAGTGACCTCACCAAACTATTCAAAGGATTGGGCATCTTCAGGGATGATGCCGCGCCATGTCTTTGGTCAGATAAGTTGAAGAAGGACAAGGGAGGGTTGTATTTCGTTGAACTTGCTTGATTGGCCCTCATTTGGTCGTCCTGGTTCTTGAGCTCTTGGAATGTTGGAAACGTAGCTTCAAGACCTTCCAGAAACAGAAGTCTGGATATAGCAAGTGGGCTTCCTTTGTAGGTGGTTTCTTTCATACCACAACCAATTCGAACTTTTCTGGACTTGCAGCGGTAAGTTACCTTCCTGGACGACATGAACTTCTTGATGTATTCCCGTCTGCTCTTGCAAGAGACCTTGAAAATCTTGAAATTCTCACCATGTCGGACGTGTCTCTCTTGGATTACCACTAAAGAAGGCAATCCTTGCTTACTCGACTTCATCTTGACGATTAAAAATTCACAGGTGAACTGACAGATCCCCTGCCTTCCCGTTACTTATAAACTTTGCGATGGGGGTTTCTGTTATTTTAACTCAATTGCAGTCACGATAAGGTTGAATAGGTTGAGTCATTCTCGATGATTGATATCGAAATTAATTCGAAAATATGACAATTGAGGATAGGCTGTCGAGCACCTCAAGACAATGGATGTTTAGGGTATTATATTACGTTGTAAAAGATGTTTTTGAAAACAACGGTTTTCTCGAGATTGACACGTACAGGTATGATTCAGAAAGATGTGGACAGTAGTTCGGAGGATTGAAATTAATTCTAGGTTTTTGGATTTTGCCCCTTGCGGTCTTGGCGATAGAAACGAGAGCATTTTCGACCAGCCGAAATTCCTGTTTTTATCGAACTTTGAGCCCATAAAGTTGGCCTGTCGTGAAATGGATGAGAAAGTCTTGAGATTTGAAATTTTTAGGTAGCTTACTTTCAATTATTTAAAAAAAATTTTTAGTACAATAAAAGTCGACTACAAATGAGCCATTTTCCGGCATCGTGGTAGCTTCAGTTTAAAAGATAAGTGGCTTCTAAAATGTTGAGAATCTGAAACTTTTCGTCATGTTGCAATTCTAGAAAATCGAAACTCTTTCTAGCTGTTACTGGGCGTTTTATATCAAATATTCAATAAATATTTTGTAGGACGAATCTATCGCAAAGTATACAGGGTGATTCCGGAGGAGACCGTCAAATTTTGGGATAAGTTTACACTAGTCAAGACAGTCTCGAAACACTGTTTGGTTTATGGTTGGGGGTCTCTGTTGAGAATATACAGGGTGATTTGTCCGATTCGACCGATTTTACTTTTATTGATAACTTTGGTATGGCTCATGCGATTTCAATGAAATTTTCAGCGTAGTAAAATAGTGTTGAACACATTCACTGATTTGAAAATTTATTCAAAATAAGCGGTTGTTATTGTGAGGAATCCAGATTAATTGTGTAGGTTGAAAACCACCCTGTACATAGCATTTCCTGAACCACGCTATCTGTTGACGATTGTACTATAATAAGTCATTATTTGAGAGTTTCTAATGTTTTTGGCACACTTCTAGTTTTCTGAGAACATTTTTTCAAAAAATGATATGGTCGAAATTTCGCTCCAATCGATTCTACTTTTATTGATAACTTTGATATGGCTCATCCAATTTTGATGAAATTTGCAGTGTAGAACAATCCGGATGAGTACATTCAATAATCACAACAATCTCTCAAAATACAGTGTTGTAATTGTGATCATTTCAAAATTTCAGATTAATTTTACAGTTGAGAAAAAAACACCCTGTACATTGCTTTTCCATAACTTTCTTATTCGTTGCAGATTTTAAAATAATATATCATCATACAGAAGTTTCTAATTTCTTTGGCACACCTCCGGTTTTCCTAGAAAACATTTTTGAAGAAGAGCATTATCGAAATTTGGCTCACAAGCAGTGAGAGTATTCCGCACTAGGTAGGAAAGCTGTATCGTCCAAGGATGCAAAGTTGTTCGTCACTCCTAAAATATTCTTTTCAAATTCGAAATATATTCTGAATAGAATGATTTCATACAAAATATTATTTGAAGAGAATATTTTAGAACTTGAGAACTGCTTTGCGTCCTTGGACAATACAGCTTTCCTACCTCGGGCGGAATACTCTCACTGCTTGTGAGCCAAAATTCGATCATGCTCTTCTACAAAAATGTTTTCTAGGAAAACCGGAGGTGTGCCAAAGAAATTAAAAACCTCTGGATGATGACATATTATTGTAGAATCTGAAAAGAATAAGAAACTTTTGGAAAAGCAATATACAGGGTGTTTTTTTTCAACTGCACAATTAATCAGAAATTCCAAAATTATCACAATTACAACGCTGTATTTTGAGAGACTTTTGCGATCATTGAATGTACTCGTTCAGATTGTTCTACACTGCAAATTTCATCAAAATTGAATGAGACATACCTAAGTTATCAATGAAAGTAGAATCGATTGGATCGAAATTTCGACATTGTCTTTTTTTGATGGAGTGAAGTGAAGTGAAGTTTGCCAAAAAAATTAGAAACTCTCGAAAAATGTCTTATTATAGTAGAATCCTAAACAGATAGCGTAGTTCTGTAAATGCGATGTACAGGGTGTTTTTCAACCTGCACAATTAACCTGGAATTATCACAATAACAACCGCTTATTTTGAAAAAAAATTTGAAATCAATGAATGTGTTCAACACTTTTGTACTACGCTGAAAATTTCATTGAAATCGAATAAGCCATACCAAAGTTATCAATAAAAGTAAAATCGGTCGAATCGGACAAATCACCCTGTATATTCTCAATAGAGACCCCCAACCATAAACCAAACATTGCTTCGAAACTGTCTTGACTAGTGTAAACTTATCCTAAAATCTGACGGTCTCCTCCGGAATCACCCTGTATTTGAAGAAACTTGTATAAAAGCCTGTGTTCTAATCCAGAATCATTGGTCAAGGCTTCCGACCAACTTGTATTTCTTATAACCCATCTCGAATTTCACTCCACGTGATTGTCATAGAACCTATAACGTAATCATGGTTTGGGTGGTTATCCTAGGTTGAATCTTCTTACTCATTAATGTATATTATAGCTGATCATAAATTTCATTCTACTTCAGGAGGCTCGTAGTCTCTTCTGCAGGATCCTAAGTCACCACATCTAGCCCACTGATATCGCCTGAAACCAATAACGGATTCAAATCGACTTAATTCCCTTCTGACTAATGACTGATCCGAAGTATATCCAAATAATTTCTACCCTGGGATCCTAAGTCGCGTGTTCTTGCCCAATTATAAACCTAAGAACCCATGGCGGAAATATATTATGAAAAAGCGGGTTCTGATGCACGATCCTAAAGCAAAGATTATAACCTAATTATAAGTCTCCGATCCAGGGAGGATTCGTAGTATACTTTGCGCGGCCCCTACTCTAGGATCCGATACTACTTCTAGTCCACATTAATAGCTTTGGACTAATCATCCATTCTACTCCACTCGATTTTCTCAGAACTCATGAACTCTCCCAAGCTTCAAAAAGAGGACTTGTCGCGGGGATCCTAGGTCACGAAAAATAACCTACTTAGGTTTCTTAGAACTACTCATCACGAATTTCACTTCACTTTTTTTATCTACTTTTAGTCGCGGCGTCTGACCCACTTATGCGTCTTGCAGCTAATAAGGGGTATAATGAACATTGTTCTACTCCAGGATCCTAGGGCCCGATTCATCGAAATTGAATATCTTAGAATCCATGAAAGATATGCAGTACGAAAAAGCTAGGTCTATTCCTAAATCTGTATCACTGCTCCTAACCCACTTAAATCCTACAAAGAATTAGTTGTGTAATATGAGTGTGTCCTTCCATGATCCTAAGTCCCGATTCGATAGCCCATATTTGTACTTACTTCAGTTACTTAAAACACAAGACAAATTCGCAGCACTCCTGAATCCTAAGACAATGCTGCTAGCCAACCTATCAGTCCGAGAATCAATCGAAAATTCTACTCCACTCGTCCGAGAACACATGACGCATCCTAATTTCTTCCTTATTCATCATGAACCTTTTTCCAACGTTTCCATGGATTATCATCCGTAATTTTTTTTCTCCCGTCCCAAACGTTCGGGGCACGCTATTGGAACTTCATATTCGCGAAGAAAATGCGAAATATTCCGGCAGGCCTATTGAAATTCGAGCTAGACCGGAGCGCCGCGTCTGTTGTATGCATATTTCTGTGGGCGGTATAACCTACGCCTTCCTTGCACGGTTTTCCACTCTTCCTAACAACTTCGGTTCTGGTTAACGTCCCAAAAATGCGGATTAAAAGTTCTTGACGTGGATGTTTACGTCTCGGGTTTTCCACGGAAAGTGGGTTAATGAAACAAGCAATTTCCATTTAGACCTCGACTCTATGGAGATGGGATTTTTGAAACTCACTTGACCGATTTAGTTATGGCCCGTATTGGATTAGGGTTGTAGGTATGAAGATGTAATAGGTTCGTTCGTTGTACCTGCATGAAATACACTAACTACACTAACTCCACTGACTTCAATTCCTCAGTGCAGCTGAGTGTAGTCACAGAAAATGTGTGGAGTCAGTGTTGTTCAATCTATTCTATGATTGTCACAGAATACAAATATATGATAGGTGATTACACGCAAATTCGAGATGACAGAATTCTATGCTTCCATTGTTTTCGCTATACCATTTCGAGGTGATGTTGTATTGTCATAAATCTGTTTTCAAGTCTTCACGGAAAAAAAATGTAATTTTGAATAACGATATGATGAAAATTAATTTCGTCCAGAAATAACCACATACATAACACGTCAAACCAGGAACCAGAGATAGCAACAGAAGTCTATGATTATGAATTATATTTAAGCATAACTATCACAGAAGATAACCTCAGTCTATGCACCTCAAATGTAATCTGTGACTACAACGAACAGAGAGCAATGAACAGAGAGCAAGTTTACAGCAAAACACACCGAACATAATCAGTGTAGTTAGTGTAGTTCATGGAGGTCCAACGAACAAACCTAATGGAAGTTATATTTTGGTGGAAATACTTCAAGAAGGAAAAATTTTCCGGCGGAATACACTCCAAGAAATTAACAGGCAATAGGCATCTGGAGGAACATAGTGATATTGTTCATCCAAATGTCTGTTATTTTCGAACTTTCTCCCGAAACTGATCTCAAACGACTAGGGTGACTTGACTGGCGAATTCGGTGTCGAAATCGCATCTGTCCTACCGGGCGGTCGTAGGCACGATTACTGGCGTACTGAGAATCCTATCGAATTGAAACCTCCAGGAAAGGTTGCATTTCAAAATGCGACGGTTGAATAGGTTGATGGGCAAAATCGGCCAAACTGTTTCGGAGTTATATTCATTTGAAATTTTGAGGATATTTCTCTGATATTCCAGGAACAACTGGAGGGATCGGATCGAAACTTGGCAGTTAGTTGCATAGCATAACGACACGCAACTTTTCGCAAAATTTCGTTGAGATCGAAGTGTCAGATTTTTTTTTTCATTTTTCCCATATTTAGTCAGTCACTGAAATTTGTTTTCTTCCGAATAATTCTGGAAATTTTCGAAGAGTAATCGAGTGGTTGTGTCGTAGAAAATTGACGCGGCTGAATGAAAGTATGTATATTTTTTAATCAGGCGACGAGTGTATTAGTAACGTATAAAACCTCGACAAAACATTATTATCTCTATCAGTTTGTCTTCAAAATACACTTTTGTTATTGGCAACGGCGGTAATAAATTCCTGCTGTAACAAAGAAGCCATATTTTATAGCCATGAATTTCAGGTATTAGGCCCGTTGACAAAGGTTCATTCATATTTTTGCTGATAACATTTCGTATAAATCATTGTAATTGAAACCTTTATTGTGCGATTCTTCGAAGTGTTTTTTCGATTGCGTTTCTGTTACTTCTGTGAACCATTTAAATTCCTGCTGTCATTTACTTAAATCATAATGTCATTAATTATTGACTTACTCATAATCCTGAGCAGGGGATGGTTGAAAGAAACATCATTTTCTCGCGCATGCTCTGAGAGACATCATTCTATAATTTTGCCAAATTTAAGGATCTAAAGGAGAATCTATGGTAATTAACTGAGCAGATACTCTTGAAAAACACTGCAAATTTTACACAAGGGTTTATTATTTTCTAAGTTAAGCAACCCAATATACCGTTGATATCTTAGACCACTTAGAACCAAATGCGATGATACATTTTCGATATTATTGGAGATTTGCAGCGTTTTTCTTTATATTTCAGGAACCACTGGTCGGAAATCATCCGGGTAACATTTTTTAGGTTTAGTTATGCAACAGTAATCAACGTTCAGAGTTTCATGAAAATTCGGTGGTAAGTTTTCGAGAAATAATCGTTTTTCCCCCCAAACCCCCAATTAGACCTCTTAGGGTAGACTGATCCTGCTGAAAAGCTTGGAGGATCAACCCCGAGTGACACACGAATTTTCTACCAAGTTTCAAGGATTTCCGTTCAGTACTTCTAGAGAAAAGCCCCGGACAACGGACGGCGGACGAACGGATTTTTTTTATTCGTTCATTCAAATCTACGTACTCCAAAACGTAAACTGTGAAATTTTCAGGGAGGGTTAAATTTTTTTTCTCGTTGGTCGATCACTAACCAAAAGGCACGTATTTCGGAAAGAAAACCTAGAGAAGCACTGTAGTGAAGTCAGCAGCTTTTGCGCGCATGTTCACTTTCGGTGATATCCTTTGAACATGCGTGCAAAAGCTGCTGACTTCACGTCAGTGCTTTTCTAGGCCGTAAAATCCGCCCAATGATTCCGTATTTATACCCATTCAAAATTTCATTTTTCCAATATTTCCGAAAATACAGATTAAATCGAATCGAAATCCAGTATTTCATCGAAAAATGACAATTCGAAGGTTCATACCGAATGTGATGAGGATAATATGATCACAGATTCAGATTGTTCTAATGACACGATCATCACGAAGTTTAGCACAAACTTGCCAATGATGATCCAACTAACTGAAAGTTCAAATTCAATCGCATGAGTAATTCCCGGAATATCAGGAAATAAATCTCCAAATTTTGAATAACTCCCAAACCATTTGAGCGATTTGTCCCATTAACGAACTCAACCGGCACATTTCAATACGCGACCTATATGAAAGTTTCAAGACGCTAGCTTGGAAACCTTGGAAACGTTGAGAGAACCTCAGATATTTAAAACCTGTTGGATGACTGCCTTCTGTATAAAAATTAAACAGTGCCATCTCAGGAGCTTTTTACGTACCCTAACCTTCGAGTGTATACAATCCTGGTTGATTGGATGATTAACTCAGGGCAAGGTGGAATATTTGTTGATTCATGGACAGATATTCGTCTCTGTGCTTATGTTGGTGCATTATGTTGGAGCTCTTTATTCTCCGTGAACCATTCCTCTGTTCAAATTAATGTAAAACTTCAAGACTCACGCTATACAGGGTGTTCTACAAGCTCTATGGCAAACTTTGACAGATGGTAGCTGTGCTTATTCTGAATTCATTTGACACTTCGTGTACGTTTTGAATAACAATGCATTCTTTCACGACTCAGGAATATGCAGATATTGTATTTGTATATGGGTATTCTAATGGTAACTCCCGAAGAGCAGCTCGAGAATACCGAAGAAAATATCCTAATAGACACCAACCTGCTCATACAGTATTTTGTGCATCATTCCGAAGACTTCGAGAAACAGGCAATCCTGCTCCAGAGAAAGTCATTCGGCCAACTTAAGTGAATGTTGAAAATGAGGAAAATGTAATAGATGCTGACCGTGATAACCCTTCGATTAGTGTTTGACGTATATACCAACTAATCTTCATTTATCACCAAATTTCGTATGGCGTGTTTTGAAAGGAGAAATGTTGCATTCATTTCATAGACAAAATGTAAAAGCTACATGCTGACAATTGGTTACGAAGGTTGGAATTTTGTATGGTTACTTCAACAACATGCCCAAGATAATAGATCTATTGGCTTGTTTCACAAAGACGCTATCAACAATAACCACAATGAACATATATGTGCACTGCAGAATCCATATGCCATTAGACAGAGACGATTTCAGCAACGTTTCAGTGTAAACGTTTGGGGTGGGATTTTCAACAATGATTTGATGCCAGTGCATGTTTTGAATGACCCTTCAAATGCAGGTTTGGATAAACATTTTTTGGAGCACAATCTTTTTGACTTCATTGATGACTTAGAGCTAAACATTGTAGGAAATATGTGGTATCAGCACGATGGTGCACCACCACATAGAGGGAGACATGTAGTCAGTTGGCTTGATGAACATTTCCCGAATAAATGGATAGGTCGAGGAGGACCAATACAATGGTCACCTCGTTCGCCTGATCTAAATCCCTTAGATTTTTATTCATGGGGACATATGAAGCAGCTTGTTTATCATATTGAAATCGAATCTCATCAACATTTACTCGATAGAATTCAAGATGCAGCAAACCAAATACGAAACGACCCAAATCTGATCCGTCTAGTAACGGCATCTTTAGTTCGTCGATGTGAAGCTTGCATTCAAGCCGAAGGTGGACATTTTGAACAATTTTTATAGTATCAAAATTTCCATTTATTATTATGGTTTCAACATGAAAATATAGTTTTTCAAATGCTTGTATCTTCTTAACAAGAACGAATCGGATATACGTTCATAGGAAAAAAAAAGTTCAGAATAAGCACAGCTACCATCTGTCAAAGTTTGTCATAGAGGTTGTAGAACACCTTGTATAGAGTCGTCATGTCCCGCTTTCCAATAGGAACTGTTCCAATTACCTACAGATAAGTGGGGTTGCCCAGGAAGAGTCCAGTAGATCCGGACCGATAAGGACTCGGTTACCTTCCCAAATCGAATTTCAACGGGACAGGTACATAGAAAGGGTTAAAAAGGATTAATTCGGTGCCCTACATTATTGAATGCGTGGTTTTGCGTAGATTGCGACCCACGCATAGGACTTTCGTCGAGCTTGAGGTTGATTGTTCTTGAAATTGCGCATAAATTCACGGAGATGGCATATACTGGGTGGTTTTAGTGAACACCATCCAATACGAGACAGAACTGGACGAAATGAACAATGCATAGATTATAGAAAAGTATATATGTGAAGTCGGGATCTTGTACTTACTTGTTCAAATTCGAAGCCGCTTCCTCACGAAATGTTGCATGAACCTCATAGCACAGACCAACAAGACAAATAACTTCATCGGTTGCGGGAATCGCGTCTTTCTGACCTTGAGAAATACAACAGACATAACTACACTTTCTTCTTCCTCAAAACTGCTGTCAAATTAAATACTTGATTTTGGAATATCTAAAACCGAAATGTGAAAACGGATTTGTTGGGACTCAGGAATCACAAGATTGAAATCAGACTAAGATTTTTCGATGAAACCATTTGAAACGCAAATTCCCAATACCAAAGCGAGTGTTTTCTCATATCTTACACTACCATAGAAGAACTCGGTTGGAGTAAATAAAAATTTTGGAAAAATGTTATGGAACACCAGTTTACCCTCATAAGAGAAGCTTTGTAGTGACACTTATAGGTCTCTATGAAAACCCCCAAAATCTCCTGGGAGTTTGGGTGTGTTCTATTTCATTGCAAACCTTTTTATAATATGTGTGAATACAATTAAATTAATGTGTGAGAATTAAGAAACTTTAAAAATTTATAAACAAGAAATAGACTTCCTTTAAAAACTACATTGTCTTATCTTTTCCATAACACTATCAATTATTACTCATATAAATATGTTATTCGTTAAGTTTTCAGTAACTATATTGTTGTAAGTATACCATGTTTACGTGAAGTCTGCCAAACTGTTTCAGACACTGGTTTTTACATAATTCAATTCAGCAAGTTAAGTATAATCTATAATTGCTTCACTATTTTATCAATAAAGAATATCTACAACAGTAATTCATTAAGAGGTACTTTTTTGGCGAATACTTGTTCTTTGAAATCAATTTATCAAGCAAACAGAAACATAATATTGTATTAAATGGAAAATGTATAACTTGTGATACTTTCACATCAAATGAGATTCATTTCAATATAAATTCAAACTATGAATAGACCAACTTTGTTTGATTCCAATCCTTGTGGTTGTGCAATCATATACAATTTTATAAGACATCCCATCGTTTTAATTGAACAATGGAATTTGTAATTCTTTTACTTCAGTTGCGATTCCTTCATATTGAATAAAATAAACATTATGTTCGATTCCAATTCTTGTTTTTGTGAAGTTAAAAAATCATATAATGAGGACTTTCATCATAAAATAGAACCTCAGAGATGACTAAACATTCGATTTTGTTGTGAAAACAGTTTGGATTATATTCTAAAATGGATCGGATATGAAATTATTCATCAAATAAATAGTACAAAATTGAATTTTAGTTTGTTTACATGTTTATAACCTCTTCAAGCGAGTCTAAAAGCGGCGAGAGTGACGTAATCCTATTCCTGCAATCTGATTGGCACCCCGAAGCACCCCAAACGCCTGCTAAAATTCTGATTAGCTCGATTCAGGGACATATCTGCGTGGACATAGATTTCCTAAGTAAATGATGCGAGTGGTTCATCTGGTTAGTCTGTAGTCATAGATTGAGATCCAAGTACTCGTTTTCGTAACAATCAGATCTGTATTTCCTCAAATGAACCGGTTCTTCGAAAATGCTAAATTCCGAAAGAATAAACTCAGAGGCTCGATTTTTGGCAGGATGTCTGTAATTTTGGAATTTTGTGCCGAAATTGGTCTCAAACGACTAGGTTGGACTCACTGATGAAGAATCAGTGGTTCAAATTGGTTCTGTCCGTCCGGCCGGCTGTCCGTGTGCGCTGTAACTTTTGAATGAAAGAACCTAGAGACTTCAAAACCTCAGGTTAGGTTAAGATCCTGAATATCTCGGTTAATTTCGTTAATGATGGTTTTTGTGCTACAGCCATTTGGAATTTTGATTTTTCAATAACTCCAAAAATATTTATCTGTTCGAAATGAAACTTAGTCGGTAGATGTGCAGTAAAATTTTTTTTTTCGAAACTTTTCATATTTCATTCCAATTTCTTTGAAATTTCCAAGTAGCGATTTCGCAATATGAACAAGCGCGTAAAAGCTGCTGACTTCATGTCAGTGCTTTTCTAGGTTTTTCTGACAACGAAACGGCAGATCGTACACAATTACTTACAACTAAATATTTGTAGAGTATGTGCGGATCTTACTCACTATTGCCGAATGGTGTAAAATCACCCATAGCTTCCGCAGATATACCTATTCAAAATTGTATTTTCCCAATATTTCCAAAAATACAGATGAGGTCGAATTGAAATTGAGTAATTAATCGAAATTAGCATCTCGAAGGTTTATCCAGAATTCCATGGGGATAATATGATCAGAAGATCACAGAATATTAAATATGTATTTGAATGAGTGAATTTGAAAATATTTTTTCAAATTGTTTCATCTTGTTCGAATTAGTATTTTTTGAGTTATTCCGGAAAAAAACGACAATATCGAAAAAAAACACGATATCTACTTATTTTTTCCTAATATCTCCAGAAATTATGGTCATATCAATTTATGGTCCTTTCCAAATTTAACGGACATTTTCCGAAAAAAAAAGTTTTTCCGAAGGAAAATTCATTAGTCTCCGAAGAAAAAATTTTTTTAATTCTTTATCTAACTTCGATGCTTCAAACTGATCTTAACATTACTTCTTGATATATCAAGGAACTAACCTCGAAATTTCAAATGGGCTATATTCCAAAACGTTGCCGATTTTGCCTATAAACGAACTCAACCTGTTGATTCATTCACCAAGCATTATTTTAAAATTTCAACTGGTTAGGTCCTTTCCTTCGCAATCAAGATAGCAAGCACATTCTTCTTCTTTAACTGACAGTTTTAATAGTTATATTAGGACATAACTGTCAAAACTGTCAGTTAAAGTTAAAGATAACTTTCAGTTGAGTTTTATAATACCGGCCCTAAGTGTAGTAATTTGTTTGAAGAATATGGATGGCATCTTCTTCATTGGAAAAACAATTTTTTCGTCATCTTGAATTCATTTTGACAAAATATCCTTGACATCATTTCTGAAACAGAAAGAGGGACAGAAAACCAGCAGAAAGCAGTAATGAATATTACCTATACATTTGCTCTCTGACCGGGAGAGTCTTTCGACCAGGTCCGGTTCTCCAAGCGATGATATTTCAGATCCTCAGATGAACGAAGAACGCTTCAGGCCTCTTATATTGGGGAATCATCTCCCATAGATCCATAATTGGTTATTTCACATTATAAATCTAATAAAATATCGGGAACAAATTGAAAAACTTGTGATATATACTATTTGGGCAAAACGATAACGCGCTGTTTCCGAAATCAAGCGCGTGAAGATCTGCGAATAGCAAACAAAGAATATATTGGATAAGCTGGATGAGATCATAATGGGATGCCTCTCAACTAGATAGACAGGGAAAAGGTTCTCTTAAATCAATTTGTAACCGCATTAATTCAAGAGAATGGTACTCTTGAATAGGTCTAACCAAATATTAGTTTGATTCTCCGATGAAATACTCTTGACCCATGTGAACAATGATCCTCTTGATTCAAGCGGAATCACGTTTGATCCAAATGAGAAAACTAACAAGAACCACTGGATATGTTTGCTAGCTATGTTTCATATTATTATTCTGAAATACTGTGTCTTTGATACGAATGTAAGATTTCTCGCTATTGTATTTAACCAGATTTCAATATTTTTTACCAAGAGAATATAATATATTTGCTGCAATTAGCGGCTCTCAAATACAAAAAATGTATGGTATATCATAAAGCTTCTCATAATCATTCTTGAAGATATCAATTATAAATAAGGTGTGAATGGAGGATCACCTTCTAACAAGAAAGTTTTCTTGGAAACAGGATTTTGAAGATCACAGAGCAGAAGTATGTTGTAACAATTCGCTCGGTTACTATGTATGTTTCAAATCAGTTTGTTCGGGATTAATCAAGCTTATTCTTAAAACCAACCTTTTCTTCTTGACTTTCGAAATTCTGTTCCCAAAAAACTTCCTTGATCTTGATTAGCAGTTCTCCATTTATACAATATTCATTATGCACCATCAAAAACACAAACACAATTGTTCACTATTCACTATGACGGCCATGGCATTGTTTCCTATCTAAATATCCATATATTCTGCCGTCTGCGATTCTACATTCCACGCATCCTCAGCAGTTATACCGCTTATTGGTCGAGGGGGGTCATGTGTACGTGCCTTCGTCATCAGAACACTTTCAATAAGAAATGATATTCTTGATCCGAGAGAACTATGGTTTGCTGAAATTGTTTTCTGAAGTGAAGAGTACGAATTGTTATGTTTTTTTCTAAATCGGTATTTAAGAAACATAAAAAAATTAACTTACCAATGAACACATTTCATATATTCAATAATTTATTATCATAATATACAATCAAGTGAACTCCAGGCCTCAAACTTAGTAAATTCAATCATAAAATATAAGAAATTTCCAAATCAATCACGATCCAGTAACAAATCCAGAGAATTTTATTCCAGTATTTCAATAGCTTACTCAGAGCACATAATCCTTCAAAATTATCTTTCTCAACAGGCTTCTCATGATCTGAAAGTACAAGAATTTGTATCAATACCTTGAATTTTATAAAATTGCCTTATCTAGTCAAAAAGTAGGAAATTATGAGGAATTTACGTAATATTTTGTTGAAAATTATTATGGTAGGTTTGAATTGAACAGAAGTAGTAATTACAAGTAGAAATAAGATGTAGAATTTCTAAGAAAATGTAAATTTAGGATAGAAGTTACGTCTCGACCCGTAAGTTGCATATAATGTAATTATCAGGTTTCCGAAGGAACAAAATTGCAGCTATATTTTAGAAAAAGGGTTTATTTTATACAATGAAAGCATTTTTGGCGATTGTAAGTAGAAATTCAAGAATACTAGGCAAATGAAATTGTGAACTTAGAAAAATTGTTACATTTAGGCATAAAATTTGAATAATTTTGTATATTAGAGATTTTATAATATAGGCAAGAGGCACATCAAAATACGGAGAAAAATACGGCCGAATTTTCTAGACCAGATTCGAAAAAGGAAAACTTACCTCTGAAGAGAAAACTGCGAAAGCATAATTTTTGAAGACATTCTGAAAAAGTCATGGCCTGACTATATTTTGAAGAAAATTTAAAGAAGGTATAAATACCGAAGCTCGAGCACAGAGAATTTAGTCCATTTTCAACCATTGTAAAGACATACATCGTAATTTTCCAGTCAGAAACCGAAGTGAATCCAAATTGAATCTAAGTGACTGGCATCCTGGAAGCTTATTAGAAGTAAATGCATGGAATATTGAAGCAAAACCAAGATAAACTTACCAGAAAAGAAAATCCAGCAGTTATCAAATCCAAACAAGTAAAATTTGATATTATTCGAATAAACATCATTTCAAAGGCAACCCTTGGATCTTGGAACTCGCAGTAAATAAACACGACGAACTTTGGAGGTTATACAGAAAACCCGAACCGCAGAGGGAGATCAAGAATAAAAGTGGCATAGACTAGAAACACCGTGGATGAGAGTAAAAGGGCATTAATATAAGTTTTTAAATTTGATTTGAATATTTGAGTTAGGTAGTTAGTTAGTTAGTTAGTTTGGCATTTAACTCGATTTCCTTAAATTATTTTTATTAAATATTATTGTTCGAAATTCTATAAACTGTTATTATTTCACGTCATAGAATTCACCTGAGAAAGAGACAGAAAGCCGCGCGAAATTTAAATCCAAATACAAAATTCATATTTTATTGTTATTGGATCCTGTTAGAAATTCAAAATTCAATATTAAACAACAGTTCGATTCATAACAGTATGTCTTGGTTCAACTGAATTCGATTCAAGAAAATTCATGTAAACAGGCAAAAAACGAAATGAGTTGAAAATACAGGTATATTGATCAATTTCAGATTATTATTCTTGGGGGAAGATTATTTCATTCAAGAATATGTTTATATCTGATTTAAGACATCCTTTTTCTCTGTGTACATAAAAATCTGAGGCCAAGTAGATCGGCACACCCGCGATCATAAAAATTAGTCGCATCGCTACGTTTACAAATAGTCTGTGAATGTGTGAATAAAAATAAAACTGCCGGTGATGTTCCCTTGGGATAGGTGGTAACAACGGAATCCGAGAACTCGAGAATAGAAAATCCCGTGCATCTTGTCGCCGAACTCGTACACATGTCCACACCATCCGAGTGCTATTTGACGTATGACAGTTCGACAACGGACGGTACATTCATCTGAATAAATTATCGAGTACTGAGTAATCTAGTCCGAACATCTGTTTTAGTGTTGACCCATACTGTGCGGAGTTTTTGGCCAAGTAGGAACATCGGTAAATTCGGGATTGTAGTGTCATATTTTCGGACGCGAATTCGAAGTGAATACGATGCGGAATCTGGACACGTTGAGAGGATGCGAATTGGCCCGTTTAAGAAGGTTGTTGAACTGACCTTTGTCGTAGTTTTAGTTGATTGTTGGTAGGGAAATTGTGAGATTGCATACAGTTCGTGAGTTTAATTGTTGTTTCCCTTTCCGGATTGTGTAGTATTTGCACGGTTTAGGGAATTGATGGATGAAAATTCTCGAGGAATAAGGAGATATGGGTTTTTGTTTATTTTTATAAAGGATTTTGTCGCAATTGTTTATTCGTGGTGTTCCAAAGGCTGATCTTCAGCATGATTATTTAGGCGATTCAGGGAAGAAAATCTCAAATATACCAGCCCTCTTAAATTTTTCAACTGCAGGGTAGGGAAGGTTCGAGGAAAAGAATTTTGGATTTGGCACAAGCTCTCTGAGAATAAAGCCTAGGCCCTCAGTCACATATGTATGGACTATACCTTTTCAACTTCAAATTAGGACGTGAATCGAATTGGGAATGAACATATTCAAATTGGTACTAAACAAAATTAAATAGACGACTTCGGCCCAAGTTGCCAACGCACAATTTTCTTCACAAATTTACTATTACTGGGTAACGGGAATTTCAGGACAAATTCGACATGATAAGGTTCGCGTTATTTATAAATATCCGTAAAACTCAAACAAGATAATTCCTTCCAAATATAGGGTTTTGTTAGGCTGAAATTTAAGTTGGGATTCCTGATTTCATGTTAACAGTGTCAAGTTAACAGTTTATAAAGGATATGTTCCGCAAATCAACTTGGTTATTTCCGTAGCCGGTTTTCCGTTCTGTAAATATGAAATATTCGGTTGGTTCTTAAAAAAAAGGTTAATTACGGAATTTGATTGATGAAAAAGTAATAATTCTGTCAGCAGAACATAGACATATCAAGTCTATGCACCAGAACGACAATCAATGTTTTATGGTAACATATCCATAGCATAGAACAATCCTTATTTACCTTATGATCCATAGACCATATTTTACCATTGTTGATTGTTGTCTCTTCTATGTTCTATGGATCATAAAGTAAATAAAGATATTTCAATGCTATGAATATGTTACCATAGAACATTGATTATCGTTCTGGTTTTCTCATCAATCAAATTCCCTAATTAACCTTTTTTTCAGGAACCAACCGAATATTTCATATATATATTTCATATTTCGGCAACCGAAATAACCAAGTTGATTTGCGGAACATATCCTATACAGGGTGAGTCTTTGACCTTGCAGAATATTTTAACAGAAGATTCTTGAAGCTGAAAGAAACACATTTGTCCTCTACCATTTTTTCCGATTCGGCCTAGATAAAAAGATATGGGCATTATAAATTTTCATAATAGGCTAGCCGCCCCTGGAAACCTGAACACTGAAGTTTTTCAAAGCCTAAGATATACCATTTAAACCTTCGAAATAAGCAACTCTGTTATGAAAACGAGTGTCAACTTACTTTTTACATTCCAGTTGCTGAAAAAAGTTGTATTTATAGTACAATAAACAAGTTAGGTATTCCAAATTTCGTGGGCGATAAAAGTTGAATATTCTTCTCTTGGTTTCATTTTCGATAATGAGGAATTCATCTAGCTATCACTCATATCAGCTTTGAGATTCATCTTCAATTTGTAATTATTAATTTTCTTTGTTTATTTCATTTTCTCCAAGAATTATCAGATTCAGACATAACCCATTCAAACTTTCATTTTCATAAATAAATAAAACAGATGTACCTCATTTATCTATGAACGTACAAACGTTGCCAAATTGACGAACAGAAAGAAAGAACTCTTCGAAATCAAACAACACACAATATGCTAATTCTATGTATACACTAGTCTATGATTCTGAACCGAACTATAAATCTGTGGCTCCGTGGTTTTAAGGTTATGTCATGGTGGTTTTCTTTCTTCCACCATAGGTTGTTATGTTATGAAAGCTCATTTGAAGAATACCTCAAAATAAATACTATCAAAGTTCTGTACATAATTTCAAGAAATTTGGGTCAGCAGAAAGATTGCATTCAAACCAGTAAGAATCCCCATTATCATGGAAAAGTGAGAAGTTAATCAATTATACTACAAAAATTAGCTCGAAATTGAAAAGGAAGCTTCATGAATGGATTCAGGAACGAATCACCACCGTATAACACAGATATAGTTTTGGGAAAAGTTGAACCTATCGTGAAGATTTTGGTACTTATGAATTCTGTAGTATTTTCTTCGATTTTTACGCACGAGTTGCGGGATTCTTACAGTTACGTCCATTGTGAATTGGCCAAAGTCGGCTACTCCGCTTACAAATCATTCCAAATAATAAATGCTAGGATTCCAATCTCAACTTTTAGACGTGGCAACGCGGAAAATTTGAATTCTGTGATTTTTTTGAACAGAGTTGCATTCAGCCAAAGCACCCAATTCTCGGAATTTCACAGATATTTTTTATTTTTGAATTTCAGATTACTCGAAAACGGCGCATCATACGAAAAAAAATAAGGAATACTTTTACTTTCCAATATGGTCAACAATTCGTTGAATAGCATTCAAATCATTTTTAAAAGTTGGATTCTTTAAATTTCTGGTATTTTTATGGAATGTTATGGTCATATTAAAGAAACTGGAGGATGTGGATGAAATTTTGTAATCCAAAATCATTCATCGTATCAATAAAAAACTATATTCCAAAAATCATCTCATTCGATGAGATCGTTCGCGAGATATAATCGAAAATTAAATTTTTTTATGGATTTTCAACAGTCTGTATCTTACTTACCAAGCCGAATCTGAAAAAATGGTAAGGGAAAAAAGTGTTTCTTTTGGCTTCAGGAATCTTCTGTTAAAATATTCTGCAAGGTCAAAGACTCACCCTGTATAAATTTGACACTATTGACATGAAATCAGGAATCCCAACTTAAATTTCAGCCAATCAGAGATGATCTTAACAAAACCCTATATTTGGAAGGAATTATCTTGTTTGAGGAACCAAGGCATCTTTTACGGATATTTATGAATAACTTGAAACTTATCATGTCAAATTTTCGCTGAAATTCCCGTTCTCCAGTGATAATAAATTTGTGAAGAAAATTGTGAGTTGGCAACTTGGGCCGAAGTCGTCTATTGAGACTGAACACATTCAAATTGGGAATAATCAATTTCATATTGGTACAACATTCTTTCCTGTGTGTATTTCTAGTCGCCGTTTACTTCATGGACTGCAATTCTCTGCTTTTCAATTAATTCCGACTCTCCTCAAACATTGAAGTGTAAACTTTATAAAGTAATCAATTTTTTGTTATTACTTTATAAAGTTAACACTTCAATGTTGAAGGAGAGTACTGAATGACTGCCAACCAGATTACAATTAGAAAATATTTAAAAAGGAGATTCGGAATCAATTCAAAAGCAAAGATCTGCAGTCTATGAAAAAAACGGCGATTGGAAAGGACTTTCGAATCTTTGGGTATCAAGAAGTCAACCGCCCCAAGGTGGTCAGAAAAACAAAACGACGATGCCAACGAAATAGCAGGAGTATATATATTTCAAACTGAAGAAGCTTATAAAACCCCAATTCACACAAGAACGAATGTTGTACCAATGTGAAATTGATTATTTCCAATTTCAATGTGTTAAGTCCCAATTTGATTTCGTTCAGTACCAATTTGAATATGTTAATTCCCAATTTGAATGTGTTTAGTCTCAATTTGAAGTTGAAAAGGTATAGACATATTTGGAAAATATTCTGTACAGAAATCTATCCATTTCAAAATAAACTTAATATCTTGATTTTTTCCCCAAATGACATGCGATTGTCGTGTAGTAAAATAAAACAATATATTCATGCATATTGTTACATTCCAACAAAGGAAAACTGGAACAGCCTCCACGAAAATGGAACAAAATTATAGGTATTAATTATCTATCCGATCATCCATAAAGATTATTTTCATTTTTCCATATTTTACCGATAATCTTGTATCAGACAGAAAAAGTCAATGTATCAAATTTGAACTAAACTGAGTATGGATTGAAAAAATCTAGAAAAGCACTGACGTGAGTTCAGGAGTTTTTACGCGCTTGTTCAAATTCTAACTATTAGATCCACACGAAATTTTGCATCCTCTTGCGTGTTGGTAATCTCCACCTGATAACGAAGTTTCAATCCGATTTCATTTGTACTTCTTGAGATATTGCGGAAAAAACGTTAAAATTCCAAATAACAACGAAATTTGGCACATATTTTTCTCCTTAATCTTCGAAAGTAAATATCGGATCGAATTGAAATTTGGAAAATTGTTGTTAAATACTGACTCTTAGTTTTTTGCCGAATTCCATTTAGATCTAATCAATATCTTCAGAGAAACAGAAATATTTCATCAAAAATTTCAAAAATTGTCGAATACATTTTTTTAAAATTTTCTAATAACTGGATCCACACGAAATTTTGCTCTAATTATGATCGAGTCAATGTTTCATGAGATATCGAGGAATTAACCTTTAAATTTAAAATGGGCCCAACTCCGAAACTATTCAACCGATTCCACCCATTAACGAAAATAACCGAGATATTTGGCCTCCAAACCTGATCTGGCAATTTCAAGTCGCTAAGTCTTTTCCTTCGAAAGTTGAAGCACATACGGACGGCCGGCCGGACAGAATTGAATTTGACCATGGATTTCTTTTCATGGAGTTCAATCCAATCGTTTAAGACTATTTTCGGCTCAAAATTCGAAAATTACAGACATCGTGACGAAATGATAACGCGCTTTTCCCTAGAACAAGCGCGTAAAAATGATTTCGGAAAACCCAGATTTTTCCGTCGCGAATATATTTATTAGATATTTGCATTATTGCGTTTCCTCCTGAACAAAAAATAAGCAGTAGAAACTGGGCGGTCTACCATAGATCAGATGATTTAGGTCCCTAAAGTTCTAAATTGATGCATTTTTTGGTCACTCTTTCCTCCAGAAATATGATCACTATTTTTTTCATATATCTCACAAATAATTTTCGAACTTTCACTCTACTAGAAGTGGCAATTCATCAAGAATGGTTGATATTAATATAAAAATAATTGAAGATATCATATAACCATCTCACTTCTAGTTCTTTTAATTTCCTTTTATTCCAGAAGTGAAGTTTGGCGTTGGCGCAATGTAATCGGTCAGAATTCTGTGTATTCATCCATGATAGCTGGCGAGAAATACTATTAGTCATTTATGTTCGCCAGGCGTTGTTGTCAAACTTTATTCCAACGCTGATCAATAATCTGTAAAAATGTAGGTTGAATGTTCCTCCGATATTCAAATTTTTTTTTCGTGAAATTTACATGATATTCTCCGAAAAGATCAAGTTCATATTTCCCACAGGAGTCAATGTAAGAAACATTGAAATATCTTCTATAATATGTTGTTGTTTAAAGGCCTTGTATGGCTAATGTCATAAAAATCTTCAGGCAGATGTGAGAGTTATGATAGAAAAATGATTTCCTCCGAAAATTCAACTACCCAGTATCGTATAATTTAAAGATTATACGCTTTTCCAGATAATTCATTGATCGATTGCCCTATTCACTTTGACTGAGTTCATATAATTCATTTATGAATTTGGTGAAATTTATGACATTCATGAAATTTTGAATATGAATTTGGACAATATTATGGTGGAAACAAATCTTTATTGCAGGAATATTCGTGAAATATTTTCGTTACAATAAGGCTTTCATAAGCACCAAATCATTTAAAGCACGTGAGTAAACGAGTCTTCTCTATCGGACTCAATTTTACAATAGATATAACACTGAGAGTTTTCCGTGTTGAACATAGAGTGGAAGCTTTCAACTTTTATCTGAGCTAAATCTGGGAAAAAGGCCTGGAAAAAAGTGTTCAATTCAATTCAAACTACGGTTGAATTTTCATTCGATCGAGTTGAAATTTTCCGTTTGGTTGAGGAATGACGAATATCAATCCTTTTTCCAAGTCGATGTTCCTCTTGAATTTAACAACTTATCCATCCCCCAGTTTTCAAATACTTCCATAATTATGATGCACAAATCCACTCAATATTCATAGATAACAAGATTCCAGAACAACTGGGTAATATTCCGACAAACCGTGCAAACTCCACAGCACTTTTTTACCGACGAGAAATAACAGAAATATTCTCCATTCTCTAGTCGTGCAACTCATCTTCACCAAGGCGCAACTTCAACAATTATTGGAAATTGGACGGAATATCCATCTTCGTGCCTTGAATGCATTTTTCCGTATCTTCCGGGTAAAAATAACATCCCTTACTCTTCACAAGTGCAGTCGGAATTCAAGGAACTTTCATGAAGATTCCTTTGTCAATAATTTCGAGTAGGCGAGGTATTTCAGCATTTTCCCCCGAGTTTTAATGAATTTATCGATATGGATCAAGCGGATGAAGATGAAGTTACTTTTCTGTTGAGGCTCAAACCGGCTCCACCTCCTCCTATAAGGAAAAAAATCAAAAACAACGATGTGCCGAGAAAATGGGATATTGTTATAGAGCATCATTCTGATATCGAGTCCTCGAGTAGTTGCCATAATTCTCCTGTTCCAAATAGGCGTTATTTCAACGAAAATTGTCGAGATGAAACACAAAGCCTGTCTCCTTCGATGGACCGTAGATTCGGATCGAGCGAAGTGTATTTGAATCAAAGGGTTCCTCCACCGTTGCCTCCACGTTGGCACCCATCGGCACCACCACCTGAGGAAGACGTTCATTCGTATCCGAAAGCAAGTTTTCATCAACCATTGAGCCCTCCGTATGTTGGACAGGCGGAAGTCAACTATTTCAATTTCACGCCACCACTGGTGAATACATGGATGGGTCCGGGATACGCAGGTTTCCCACAAGGTAATTGTTCTGGAACTATATTTTTCATCGAAGAGATTCTTCGTGCAATTCATATTTTTCCTCGAGTATTGTGAATTCAATGCTGCAAGATCATACTATTCGGCATTATTATTCTCATTTTCATTTTCCTCAAGGGTAGTTTCTAGAATGAATGTTGTGTAATGAAAAATATCGGAATAACGAGAACCATCAACGAGGTGAACTCTATGTCTATATCTGTTACCTTCATCAGACAATGAAAAGAAAATTTGCATTATATACTAACAAATAAACTGCAGCACCCAGAAGGAGCTGTTCAAATTTCAAATTTTTCTTGATGAAACATACAGTGTGTCCACGGATTGAGTGCCGGTAAGGTGTAAATGACGCAAAATTTTCGAGTAAGACTCTGATATTTTGGGAATCGCTCCTGCTTGGTCTCAAACTAAGATGTTGAGAAAATGAGCCAAATCAATTAATATACAGGGTGGTTAAGAACTGATTTAATGAAAATTGTTAAGAATAAAGTGCATTTGTTTCAAAAGATATCGAGAAAGTTTATTGAGAAAAGTTGTTTAGAATCAAAAGACACGGCTAAATCTCGATTCTCAGATAAATCGATAAACTTTGATTTTGTGCATAGGTTATGGAAATATTTGATAATATCCATCGTAACAAATGCCAGACGTGACTCGAAACGTAAATTTTATTCGTCATAAACGAAAATTTTCCAGTTAAAAATATGTTGACCATAGAACAAAGAGTGTTTATTGTGGAGTGCTACAGTTTAGGTGCAGACATTTCGTATCAGGGAGTAATAGGACAATTCCATGAACGCTGGCCAAATGTTACGGTATCACGTAAACCTGTTAAAGTAATAGTGTCAAAATTCAAATTTTTGATCATGACAAAATATCTCACGGATCGGATTAACAAAATATTCATGAACTTATAAGTCCAGGTAGACTGATTTATCTGAAAATTGAGTTCCTGCAGCAGCTCGTCATTCCAAACAACTTCTCTCAATAAACTTTCTCGATATCTTTCAAAACAAAGACACTTTATTCTTAACAAGTTTCATTAAATCAGTTCTTAACCACCCTGTATATTAATTGATTTGGCTCATTTTCTCAACATCTTAGTTTGAGACCAAGCAGGAGCGATTTCCAGTATATCAGAGCCTAACTCGAAAATTTTTCGTCCTTTACACCTTAGCGGCACCTAATCCGTGGACACACTGTAGATAGTACAGCAAGAAGTAAATTATTAAAATTTGCAGGAAAAAAACGAAGGGTTCACAATTTTTTTTATTAAATTTGTTGATAATGTCTTTGTCCACCGCGGTTATCTGTAAACTCCCCAACACGTCTTGTCATTGATGCTAGAAGACGGTCTATTTCTTCTTGAGGGATACTATCCCAAGCTACCCGTACTTCATGTCTCAGAGCCGCCAAAGACCATGGGGCTGGGGTATATTTCCAAGCCTTCTTCCCGTCATGCCTCAAACATGCTTTATGTCGAAGGATCCGGCGATCTGGGCGGCCATTGCAAAAGATTCACATGGGTCGCTCCAGAAAAGTTTATACTAACTCCGGCAATATGAGGTCGAGCATTATCTTGCTGAAAGATTGGATTCTCGAGCCGGTTAAGGTGAGGGAGAACATATGGCTCCACTTTTTCTTGAAGGTAACGCAGCGCTGTCATGTTACCCCGAATGAAGACTAAAGGTGATCTATTTGCATGTGTGATAGCACCTCATACCAGAACGCCTGCTGTCCGGTGTACATGACGCTCAACATCAAAATGAGTTTTATGTCTTTTTTCCCGACGTCGTCTAGCCCTTCTTCGGCCATCGTGTGCACACAAGGATAATCGAGATTCATAAAAAAAGACGTCCTGATGCCATTCCAATGTTGTCGTTCTCTGCACCACTGTAATCGTTGCCGGCGATGCTCAACCGCAAGAGGTAGCACAAAATGGGGTCGATAATGCTGCAGTCCAAAAAAACTTATACGGCGGTAAACCGTTCGGACAGTTACAGGATGGCCTTGATCTCCTAACCACTCCTCAGCCAAATATCGAATTGTCACAAATTGGTCTCTAATGGCCATAAGTCTTAGACGTCGATCTTGAACTTCATTTATGCCCCTTCGACGTCCGGTGCCTACTCTTATTCGATTTTGGGCATTATCAAACCACGCTTGACAACATCTCATAACAGTAGTTGGATTTCTGTTCGTACGGTTAGCGATTTCTGGAAATTATAACCCCACCTTCCGTAGACCAATAAGTCCACCTCTTTCAAATTAGCTTAGCTTGCGATAAATACCGCGTACACGTGCTCTGGGCATTTCAACAACAACTAAACATCGACTATGGATATCCTCGAACAGCTGGTTAGTTGTAAAATTCAAACAATTTGCAAAAAACGACTACAATATTTGAGTAACAAAAAATCTTTTCATGAAAATTTAAGTCATTCCCTCCTCGCCGTACTTTCTGTTTCACCAAAAAAAAATCAAAATTTAAACAGCTTCTTCTGGGTGTTGCAGTTTTTTTGTCAATTAGTATAATTTCATTTCATTAATTTCGTATTTCACTTCGTTGATTGTTCGTTCATTAGGCAAATTTTTTTCTAGAAACTTCCCTTGACAAATAGTTTTGATCCCGTAATCTGAAAAAGCGTATTGTACGAATAGTTATTACTATTCAATTTGAATATCAGGAGTGAAAACCTAAAAAAACCTGATAAATAATGAAAATATTCGGTTTTTTCTAACCCCAAAAGTTGAGTAGCAATCCTTCTACACACGTCACTGAAATGGTTAACATGGATGGTACACGATCTCAAGTCATAAAAATTCTTTCTAGCGACGCCACCGAGCAGTTTCGTATCGCCCAACTACATCCCTAATCCGTCGATGGAAATTCAGTCACCGCATCGTCCGAATTCTTCGACCTATTCTAACGGAAACGAGCCACCCAACTATCCATCGAGGAATTCGTTTCCGACAGACGAACCCTACCACCCTTCGGGCAAACCACCGTTCTCACCCACGCTACAGCAAAAATTCCCCAGGCCTCCGAAACCTTCTCCGAGGAGTTCGGTCCACAGGGATGTCCAAGATGCAGGAGAAGTCGAAGGCGGTGGTCGATCAACGGTCAGTTGTAGCTTTATGTGAATGCGCTTCTGTTTAACAGATTAACCAGCAGTTTTGGAGGCTTCGATAACATAAAATGAAATAACCATGTCGATTTTACTTTTTGCGCGCATGTTCTAGGGGAACAGCGTGCTATCGTTTTGTCCAAATGTCTGTAATTTTGGATGATTGAGCCGAAAATGGTCTCAATCGACCAGGTTGGACTCACTGATGACGAATACGGTGTCAAAATCGATTCTGTCCGGCCGTCTGGCCGTAGACACCATAACTGTCGACAGAAGGAAGCTAGCAACTTGAAACTTTCAGGATAGGCTGCGCATCAGAATGCCGCGGTTAAGTTCGTTAATGGGCCAAATCGGTCGAATAGTTTCGGAGTTACAGATACGTGAAGTTTTGAAGTTATTCATTTTTTATTTCAGAAACTACTGGAGCGATTGGATTCAAACTTGGCAGTTAGGTGGAGTATAACGACGCGTAACTTTGAGCCAAATTTCGTCAGAATCATGTTGTCAGAAAATTTAAAAAAAAATTTTTTTCTGGAAACCATTCATCATATCCAAAAAAAATTCCGCTCAGACTTTGAGCTTTATATTTCACAGCAGTGTACCAAATTTCAGTTCGATACGATCATAAGTTTTGGAGATATCGGGAAAAAATATGTCAAATTTCGAGGTTTTCTTCTCGATATCGTTGATTTTTTCGGTATAACTCGAAAAATACTGATTCAGTCCTGATAAAACTTCACAGCTAGTTTTGAGATGCTGAAAGACAACTTTTTGCAAAATTTCGTGATAATCGTATCATTAGAACAATTCGAAAAAAAAAAATTCTATGATTTTCTTATCATATCATCCTCATTAAATTCTGTAAGAAACTTCGAACTGTTATTTTTCGATGAAGTACTGGATTTCAATTCGATCTGATCTGTATTTTTGGAAATATTGGAAAAATAAAATTTTGATTGGGTATATCTTCGGAATCATTGGATGGATTTTACCCATTCACGAATTCGGCCTTCGTAATTAAGGTCCAAACCTTCTCTACAAATATCAAGTTTCTAAGTTGTTTCTTTCGGAAGTTATTGTGTTTACGCAGTCGGCCGTTAGGCTGACCGTAAACACAATAACTTCAAGAAGAAACGACTTAGAAACTCGATATTTGTAGAGTAGGCTTGGGGCTTGATTACGAAAGTCGAATTCGTGAATGGGTAAAATCCGCCCAATGATTCCGTAGATATACAGATTCAAAATTTTATTTTTTCAATATTTCCAAAAATACAGATTTGATCGAATTGAAATCCAGTAATTTATCTGTAAAAAATTTCAAAAAGCACTGCCGTGAAGGCAGCAGCTTTTGCGTGCATGTTCAAATTCGTTGCTGAAGCGGTCATCTACATTGAAGATGCGCGCAAAAGTTGCTGCCTTCACGGCAGTGCTTTTTGAAATTTTTTAAATTTAAATTCTATCTGCTGTAAGTAATAACCGAATAAGGTGTAAAACGGGGTAAGCTTTATCTCGGAATAGATAAATTCAGACGACATCTCGACTTTTTTGGGTGAAAGTTGAAAGGTAAAGCTAACAAATTGGCTGAAGAAGGTTAACTTCTGACGATTCCGAGTATTTTCGAAAAATTAAAACGAGAACACAGTAAGTGATCGATCTGGCACATGCGCCATTTTGCAGCCACTGGACTAACCGCCGTTCACACCCTCCTTGCAGCAAAAATTCGCTAGGCCTTCGAAACCTGCTCCGAGGAGTTTGATCCACAAATATGTCCAAGATGACATGTTTAACAGTTTAACCAGCAGTTGTGGAGGATGCGATAACTTAATACTAATTGATTTCCTTCAGTTACTTAGATAAAAATCGAAATAATCATGCCGATTTTATTATAATTCATGTAAATTCAATCTACTGGGCTAATTGTTTGAGATGTAAAAGGGGGGAGCTTTTCTAGGTTAAATTCGAAAAATGCATCTGATTCCGAGTATTTTAAAAAATTTTGAAAATCGACGCATCAAGCGATTGATTGTCTCCCCCGCCTTTTTGCAACTATAAAATTGGCTCTGATGCCGATGACTTCACAAGGATTTTTACACTATGATCGCGATTGATCTGATGAAAATCTAGAAAAGCACTGACTAGCACTGACGTGAATTCAGCAAATTTACGCTTCCGTTCAAATTCGTTGTCAAAGCAGCCTGTACTTCTAGAAATATTGAGGAAATAACGTCCAATATTCAGATCCCAACGAGATTTGACATATTGTTTCCCTTAGATTTCCGTAAATATCTGATTCTTCACAAAAGTACAGTACTTCATGAGATATCGAGGAGTTAACTTCATATTTCAAATAAGCCTAACGGCCAGCCCGACGGACTGAAAAAAAATTTCAAAAAGCACTACCGTGAAGGCAGCAACTTTTGCGCGCATGTTCAATGTAGATGACCGCTTCAGCAACGAATTTGAACGTGTGCGCAAAAGCCGCTGCCTTCACGGCAGTGCTTCATCGAAAAATAACAGTTCGAAGTTTCATACAGAATTTAATGAGGATGATATGATGAGAAAATCATAGAAATTTTTTTTTCAAATTGTTATAATAACACGATTATCACGAAATTCTGCATAAAGTTGTCTTTCAGCATCTTTAAACTAGCTGTAAAGTTTAATCAGGACTGAATCAGTATTTCTCGAGTTATACCGAAAAAATCAACGATATCGAGAAGAAAACCTCGAAATTTGACATATTTTTTCCTGATATCTCCAAAACTTATGATCGAATCGAACTGAAATGTGGTACACTGCTGTGAAATTAGAAGATCAAAGAGTGAGTATAATTTTTTTTGGATATGATGAATGGTTTCCGAAAAAAAAATTTTTTGAAAAAAAATTTCGAAAAAATTTGGCTCAAAGTAGCGCGTCGTTGAACTTCACCTAACTGCCCAGTTTGAATCCAATCGCTCAGGTAATTTCCGAAATAAAAAATAAATAACTTCAAAACTTCAAGTGCCTATAACTCCGAAACTATTCGACCTATTTTGCCCATTAACGAACTTAACCGCGACATTTTGATGCGCAACCTATCCTGAAAGTTTCAAGTTGCTAGCTTGCTTCTGTCGACAGTTATCGTGTTTACGGCCGGACGGTCGGTCGGCCGGCCGGACAGAATCGATTTTGACACCGGATTCGTCATCAGTGAGTCCAACCTATTCGATTGAGACCATTTTTGGCTCAATCATCCAAAATTACAGACATTTGGACAAAACGATAGCACGCTGTTCCCCTAGAACATGCGCGCAATATACAGAATTGAATTTGACCACGGATTCTCCTTCAGGGAGTCCAACCTAGTCGTTGAAGACCATTTTTGGCACAAAATTAGAAAATAACAGACGTAGTTCCAGAACGATAACACGCTGTTCCACAGAACAAGCTTGTAAAAAGCTAATCTATCGCTAGAATTAATTGATGGCCGCCAATCTATACAAAACGAATAAAAAGTGAAATGCGCAAAACTCAACCTCGAAGCCTGAGTGACCCAACGAAATTTCGATTTGTCTAGAAGAAAAAAGGGAACTCGGAGAAGCTAAAGAGCTATATCATGTCCTTTTCTGAAGCCTCCGATATTTTTTTTAAATTCCTGAAATCGACACAGTACGGATAGACCTGGAGCATTCGCCATTTTGCAACCGCCAAAATCTACTCGTGTGAGTAAGTTTGAAGGCCTACGCTAGTTTTTTTCTGACGTGAATACCAGTTATCCCTAGTTAGTTGACTTCGAACAAAACCGCGTATTTTCTGATAAAAAGCGTCTCATTATCGTCATCTATTATCCCTGTTTCTTTTCGCCGTATTTCATTAGCAGGGCATCAGGTGGAATCTCGCTTCTGGGAAACATTTCAATTTCGGTGATCGCTAATAATGTTATTTTTAAACGTCCCTTACTATGGGCTCCGTTCTTGAAATCATTCGTATCCCAGAGAATAATTAGATTGTTTATCGGATATCTGTTTTTTTAAGATCTTTAGAATTATAAGGCGGCACCCTTGAGGATAATTGACCATTCTGCCTTGATTCTGCTAATAAAGGGTTTTCCAATAAGAGGTGCTATTCTGAATAGCCCGCTATTTCGGTAGATGTCACTTTTGAAGCTGTCATTTTTTGTCATTTGACAAGTAGAAACTACGACATTAATAAAAATGGAACGATACACGCTTCAACAACGCATAGAATTTATTAAAATTCACTATAAAAATGGTGAAAATTTGGCAGAGACGGTTCGTAAAACTCGAACATTTTTGGGTCGTCGTGAAGCACCTTGTCGGACCGCAGTAAAGGAATTGGTGGAAAAATTCGAGCTGTTGGGACAAGTTAGTGATGTGAAGAATAAAACCCGTGCACGTCGCTCAAGAACAGCCGAGAATATTGCTGCTGTAGCCGAAAGTGTTGAAGAAAATCCAGGTTTGTCCCTTCCCCGTCGTTCTTTGGAATTAGGCATTCCACAAACGTCATTACACCGTATTTTGCATACAGATTTGGGTCTTAAGGCTCACAAAGTTCAGTTAACACAAGAACTCAAGCCGGCCGATCATCAACAACGTCGTGTCTTCGCTGATTAGGGATTTTTCTTAACAAACGTCAGAGAAAGTCACTATAGAAACATTCACATTTTACCATCATATATTCACTTATCGCTACACGGTAACTACGCAAAATTGAAGAATTGTGTTGGTTCATTGAAAAATGAGCTATATAAGCGAAGTTAACACATTGCCTCAATTGTAACGGGTGAGTTTTCATGGCACCCATGCGATGGAGCTAACTTGTTTCATGAATAATGAAATTATCCGAAAGGCATTGTTTAGAATGGCTCGATGTATCATGGATCGGATGAAAATTCTATAATTGGGACTGGAATAGACAATATGAATTATTCAGGCCTGGCTGGCACTCCATAGCTATCAAGCTGTCAATTAACATGGCCAGTCACACGAAGGAAATTCAGGTGAATTCTATGACAAAATGTGCTGTTATCGCGTTGAAACATACTTTGTCTGCAAGCATTGTTCCGATATATCGTTCTGATTTATTGTTTAACTTCAGAAGGTGAAGGATATTTCGTACACATTTGTATACACTTCAAAAGTAAATAATTATTCAACAAATCTGTCGATGAGTCAACAAATATTCTAGTTCGATCATGGGTAATCATCCAATCAACTGAAGCATCTGCACGTATGAAGCGATTTCCAAGGAGTACGGTTACCGCAGTTTCACTTTATTTTACCCATCATCAGACTTCTGTCGAAACCTCAGATGGAACTCCCGAAACTTATGACCTGTTAGAAGGAACACTGCAGTATCAATAATTTACAACGCGCCATCTACCAGGAGCATTTCATGTGTATTTCATTTGCGCATCTTAGCCATATGCATATGCTGGACCATATGAAAAAAAAACTACGTTTGGCACGGTCAATACTTGTATAGATGACGGCTTTGACAACGGAACAAGCACGTTAAAGCTCCTGACCTCACGTCAGTGCTTTTCTAGGTTTTTTCCAATATCTCCCTAGACGAATATCCGATCAAGCTGGAATTTGGAACTCCGTTGTTAAGTAGTGACGATTCCGATACACTGCTCGTGCGCTACTGGGAAGTACCGATGAAACTTCCAGGGAATCACCTCATGAGGTGAAAAGTGTGAACAGACGCCGATGTCCCGCATATTGTCGCTCTGGGATCCAGTAAATGCTTCGACTATTCACCAGTAGTTGCCCTGAGAGGTCGATGCGAACAAATATCTTGAACTTAATATTAGGAAAATTCAAAGAATACATATCTGAATGGACGGAAACAGAGTCTTCGAGTTTCCGGTGTCGATCAGAATAAAATTTGAACGGAATCGGATATGTGCTTTCTGTAATATATGAATTTCTGAAATTAATTCTCTGTCGATAAATCACAACTATTCTACCTTGATCAGAGCTTATCATCCAATCGAAGGTAGCATTCGCAAGATACTCCTGGGAGATGGCGCCTTGTACGTAGTTATACTGCAGTGTTTCATTCGATAGGTGATAAGTATCTAGATTCCCATTCTGCGGTTGTATCCAAGGTAAGTTTGTCTAATGATCAGTGATAACTGAGAAACAGCTAAAACATTCTCCTTGGATGCAGCTTCTTCTGTGGAAATGTTTTGGTTGATTGGATGATTAGCTCTGATCAAGGTGGAATATTTGTTGATTTATCGACGGATATTCGTCCTTGTGATTATATTGGAATATTATTACCGGACCTCTCTTTTCTCCACGAACCAATTCCTATCTCTGATTGATTATTCTGTAAAATGTATCCCAGATAGAGATATCTGTGGTGAACTTGCAATCAAAGTGCAGAAATGCATGAGCACATTCAGAAATACTAAAATGCTTGTAACTTTTTAGGTATCGATTGAAGCTTATTCTGGGTTTTGCATCCTTTTTCAGGTTTTTTTCTGGGTTGTCGTTCCCTTATTCTGAAACAGAACTAGTAAAAATTGATTTGAATTTTCTCCATGAAAAACGCCCCAGCGGATTGCAGGATTGAACTTTTTGACCAAAGTCTTTCAAAACAAAAAATCAAAAAAAAAGAATTCTGCAAAGCATTTCGTTTGTCTGATGAAAGAGTCGGATTTGTACTCTGTAACGTCCCAAATCGCTTTGTTAATCGTTTGTTTTGCTACGGAATTGTTCATAAGGTGACCTGTTTTCTAATAAACTGTCCTTGACAAATAACTCAACAATCCTGCTATCCGCAAAGGTGTTTTCCATAAAAAAAAAATAATTTTCAATAGTTCTGTTTCAGATTTTGGGTGTGAAATCCCAGAAAAACCCAAAAATGTTACTTATAATTCTTTACCTAAGCCGAATCTGAAGAAATGGCAAATGAAAGAAGTTTATTTGGTGAAAGGAATATATGGTTAAACTCAATGTACAATCTACAGACTCAACAACTTTTTTTACGTGCTTGTGGAGAGAATTCAAACTTCAATGGTGAAATATTGCTCAGAATATTCTGAACACACCACACTTTATAATTATTTTATAATTTTTGCTTACAAAGCTTTTGTTTTTTCAGAATGATATCAAAGCGAATTCTTCTTAAGTATGAAATCATTTGTATATTTGCATCATTCGATAACTTGTACTCAACAAATTGAGAGTTGCTCAGTTGGTACTTTGTTGTGCTCACGATGGGCCGTAAGTATGACCGTACTAACAAGTACGACGAAAATGATTTTGTATTTGTATAATTAGAAAACTTACAGCAAAGATATCATTCTGATTCACAAATTCTGGATATATCTGCAAAAGTTTCAATTGCCACAAATATGCGTGAAATGTCATAATGAAGTGCTATTTATTAGTTGCTCATACAATTGGCGTAAGTTTCACAAAATTCAATTGACGTTTCTGACATATATGTTCCGGATAAATTAAATTAAATTTAGAGAATATTAAGCCAAGTTTATTTGACAGCCACTATTCATGTTTCATCCAATAATTTGCGAGAAATTAATATTCTACCATTTGTGCATATTTTAACGTGTTGAAATAGGATGTCAAACTATTCTGAATAAAACCTTTCTGTGAAATATCTTCAATTCAGAATAATATCGATGCGAATTCTGCTCAAGTATTTCTCGAAAATGAAACAACTCGCAGCAACAAAAATACCAACCGACCAAATAATAAAAGGTTCTCTGAGATTTTTTTTCATATTCAGTTTTTTTATTTCCATCTTTTCTTTATCCTGTTTTATTCCTTCGTATTTCTTAGATACTCGTTCAACCAGACCATGTTCCATCAAATGAATAAGCTTCTTGTTTATCGTATCAAATAGAGGATGTCCTCTGGGAAATGCTAAAGAACATCGCACACTGAAGAAAGGCGGTTCGATTTTTTTCAACATATAAGTTCCCTTCGATGTCGTGTACTTGTGACGATTTTGTCGAGCTATTTCTTCTGTTATTAGTGATACGACGTCTCCCTGAAGAAAAGTTCGTTTTTCACAACTTGAAAGATGATGATACAGTAAATAACTATTTGGAGGTAATGTGTACTTAATATCAGTGGGCAAAGTTAAAGAAAAACAGATTAAATGATTTTTCAGAATTTCCTCGTTTGTTGGTATCTTTATGTTCAGCTCTGTTCCAGTCAAAATATAATATAGCCTGCCCTTATATATTGAATTCATGATAAAAGTAAAATAAAGAGATATAAACATCAAGATGATTCCCGACCAAAAGTTGGAAGAAAGTTTTTTTGGCTGGTCCAATAGAAAAATTAGTATCGTAGTGCAGTAAGTCAAGACTGTCATCGTTTTCTTCGGCTCACTGACTGAAAATGATCCCATGATAGATGTCAGTGATAATGTGAATATAGAGAAGCAAATCAAGGCCCAAATTTTCCAAGAAAATATTCTGAAGGGATTCATTCCAATGGAAATCTCCTCAGGTGCTTTCATATAAAACGAAGCGGCATCATAAAGGAATGGGTATGTGAATTGGAGAACTTTTGTGTTTTTTATCTGTTGATAACCGTAAATTAAATCGAATTCATGTCGTCTCATAATTTCTGAATATACATTTCCCCCAGCTCTGTTTCCCCTTCCGTAGATAGACTTGATTTTAAGATGATGGAATATTATTTCCATCAATTCATATTCCATTTGATTCCGAGCCTTCATATTCTTGGCATGTATGGTCCATCCTGTCGTATCTTCTATTGGTGAAAACAGCGTGGTTTTGTTCAATTTTTTTTCATCATTCAATCCTGCACAAGTTCCAACACTAACCCTATTGAGATCCAATTTTCTAATGTTCTTATTCTTGAAAGGAAAGTAAGTTGAAATAATTCCCGTAGACCTTTCAATGAAAACCGCTTCGTTTATGTAGAATTGTTGAATTATTTTCGTTAACCAACGTGGTATTTTATCGGAAACAAATATATATTTCGCCTTTTGAGGAAAGCTTCTCACGGTAAACATGTTGTATAAATAAGTGTATATGGAATAGTTGGAATTCAAATCGAAGAGAAATATATTTGGGAGAATTTTGAATTTCCAAGAATCTTCACCGTTGTAGGTTCTGTTCTTCAAACTGAAATATTCCATTCTCATCATTGGCATTTCCAGATCAAAAGTCCCCTTTTGTTGTACTAATGGACGGAAATCTTCATCAGTATTAAGAAATATCAAATTTGTAATACACATCAATGATACCTGATTCATATGGAATTTAAATGTTGACAACAAAATCATGTTTCTCTATTATTTCTACGTCTTATCGGGAAACAGATCCCGATCAAATGACCGTTGAGGATAATATGTTTTTATTGAATTGCCTGTCTGGAAATGGAATCAATGAATAATCTATAAACAGATTAATAGCTTAAACTTTCAGTGGAAAACGAGGAATTATTATAGCTGAATACCTAGGCGACTACGTTGTTTTCTCAAAATAGACGACTTCGGTCAAAGTTGCCAACCCACAATTTTCTTCACTAATTTACTATCACTGGGGAACGGGAATTTCAGAACAAATTTGACATGATAAGGTTCGCGTTATTTATAAATATCCGTAAAAATGCCTCGGCTCCTTGAACAAGATGATTTCTTTCAAATATAGGTTTTTGTCAAGATCATCTCTAATTAACTGTTTGAGTTTACTGTGGATAGAATACTGATAACAAAACAGTGTGTAACTACTCTCTTATTCACTTACACGTTCTGCGTCTAACGCACGTTTCGGAAACCAAGTTTCCTTCGTCAAAGGAATATCGTTACTAACTACATTACAAGTGTACATGTTGCACTAGTGAGAGGATGGTATACAGGACCAGTGGGAAAGGATTGTCAAGGCCATTATGGTAGTGCACTTTGTCATGGCTCATTCACTTTGAGACGATGGTACCTGATGAAATTTGTCACCGAATGAAAGTCGACCATAAAAGTTTTGTTCATGCACAACTTTCAACCCCTACGAGCCCTTTAATGCAGAAAAAAAAATTTTTCACGTGAGGGGGTTGAAAGTTGTGCATGAACAAAACTGTTATGGTCGACTTTCATTCGGTGACAAATTTCATCAGGTACCATCGTCCCAAAGAAGTTACAAACACTTGCCAAAAAAGTACCACATGACCTACATTCAAAAAAGTTAGATGGTTGATTGGGATGGCACAGGGTGCAACAAAAATCCTTCAAAAATATGCATATAAATTTGGTAAAAGTGAAACAAAAATTGACCTGTTTTCTGGATTTTGTTGCCAAATATTTTTCTTCTGAGAAGATGAATTTGTTCCATAATTTTGACGCGCACTTTGTAATATAATTAATAACAATTCAACAAGTACTACGATATGATATAGGTTGATAAAGGATTAAATTGCAGTGTCCTGAATTTTTGGAACCATTCGGTTCATCATATCACAACCATTTTGTTCAAAATTGTGAGTTAGGAAAGGCCTGAATTGAAAAAATGGAACAGCTATTCTAGCGAATTTCAACGCTGAGCGGTGAAAAAGGCTTCTGAAATATTTTACTGAAAATACCAGTAAATGAATCTTCATCAATTCAGAATGATATCAATGCGAATTCTACTCGAATATTTCTGGGGAATGAATGAGCTCGCAGCTAATAAAATACCAACCGACCAAATAATGGAAGGTGCTCTGAAGTGGTCTTTTAAATTCTGCCTTCTCCTTTTCATCATTTCTGTATCTCATTTTCTTTCGTCGTATTTTCTAGATATTTGCCCAACGAATCCATGTTCCGTCAAATGAATCAGTTCTTCATTTATCGAATAGAAAAGGTCAAAGAACATTGCACACTGAAAAACAGAGGATCGATTTTTTTCAACATACTAGTGCCATCTGGTGACAGTTACTTGGGGGGATTCTGTCGCGCTATTCTCTCGGTAATTAGTGATGTACGACGTTTCCTTGGAACATGGTACCTGCAACGTGATTATAACTTACATAATTGTTTGGAGGTAAGAAGTACTTAGTGATAAGTGGTATAGTGTTGGACAGACATATTTGTTGAAGATAATTTATTTTTCCTGAATTTCTCGACTGAAAGGGAAATTATTGAATAATTCACAATATACTGGTAACCGGCGTTGGCTCAATACTTAAAGACATTCGTAGGAATATTGTATGGAACAAAAACCAGACATTCGAGAGGATGTATCATCTGAATGAGTACTTTTTGAAGGATTTCGCTTAATAACCAAGTTTGTCTTGCCCCAGATGTCAAGATACGATCGGTATGAAAATGATAGCGTGGTTTATGTCATATTTGGATAATGTTTTAATCTTTCCTGAAGTATTCGTTATAAGTTTGAATTCCTTCAGGGGTTATACAATAAAATAATATTCCATCTGACAGGTGACAAGTATCTAGAAATCTATTCTGCGGTTAATCCAAGGTAAGTTGGTTCGATGATCAGTAAAAACTGTGGTACAGCTGTAACGATTATCCTTGGATGCCGCTTATTCGATGTAAATGTTTTTGTTTATTGGATGATTAGCTCTGATTAAAGTGGAATGTTTGTTGATCAATCGACAGATATTCGTACTTGTGGTTATGTTAGGTTATATATAATATTTGAATTAAAACGAAATTTATAATACTATCTTATACTACCAACAATTATAAGATCTTCAACAATTCGCAACTACTGCTAAGCGATACGCCCTCTGGCGATAGAAATTCGAACACTTCCAAGCTAGTAGTTTTTCGACGTGCCTGTTATTCTAACGTATTTTGCTTACTTTTGGAGTTCATTTTCGAGCTTTTGTGTTGTTCTCCGAGTTGGAATTTTGGTATACCGAAAGTGTTTGTAATATTCATCAATCGATTCCTTTCTTTCCGATTAAAATTTTCGATTGTATTAATTCGAAATGGCATCCTCCCGAAATGACTATTGTTATGTGCCTCAACTCAATGTAATTCATGGTCAAAGGATCATTTAGTGCCTCTAGTTTTCATTTTTTCCAAAGCCAAATGAAAGTAAAGTTAATTTGGAAACAGCATTTGGCAGGGAACTCAATGATAGAAGAAAGGCATAGCTTTAGAAATTGAAGATTGGAAAACAGGTCACGAAATACATGAAAGTACGTTCACTGCATTTCTCTGAAGATGTTTATTTTTATAAAGGTAAATTACCTACAATGTATTCATTTCGAAACAACTTCATGTCATGATGTTTTCAGGTGTAAATGAAAAAAAGAGAATTTTGAAGAAAAATGCTGCAGAGAAACTACCGAGCACTTCTGCAGCTACCTAATTAACATACTACACAAAATCTTATTCTAAAAGAGTGATCTGCTTGAAAACCTGACAAAAACTAGAAATACTGTTAAAGTTGATAATAGCTGAAGTTATTCATATAAATGCATTAATACTTTTCATTTCTTTATATAGGTAGGTTGAACCAGCTGTGACATTTTTCATTTTGTATGTGTATCTTGAGCTGCTGTAATATGAAAATGAAATCAATTATATGTCTATCTGTTTTCTTTTCTTCAGAAATACGATGCAAAAGAACTAAAGCAGAAAATCTGTTTTCATTTAATTGATTCACTTCTTCGTAAACAAAGAACAAGTCATATCATTTGGATTGATTCTAGATTTACCACATAATATAGCCTGCATTCAGCACTTCTTCACATAAATAAGAGTCCTTAAATTACTTATTGAGGTGCCTATTTTTCCAGAAATTCAAGTAAACTTAGATATTGGTTCATTTTGATCCACCTAGCAATATACACTAAAATAACACCGAAATTATCTTCCAGGAACGATTTAAAGTACGATTTTATTTCGTGATCCAAACGAAAAGTTCTTTCTCAAGAAATCTTAAACAAAATTATAGTAATTTCTTTAAATATTCAAGCTCTGCTTAATGAATATTCGTTCTTCACCACATTTCTGAGGTTTGTTTACATAAAACTACTAGCTTGGGCAGGTTCCAAATTTATCTGTTAGGGCGCTGGCATCTTCGCAGAAGTTCCCAATATCGGGTGGACTGAAAACTCCGTGGGCTGTCCATAAATGGCGGTACTAGTATTAAATTCATATAATTATCAGTTAACCCTCACCTTCAAAAGGCACGTGTATAAAATCGAAAGCTATTTTACTATGAGAATATGAGCTTTAGCATTTTCAGTGGAGTAACCTTCGTCAACTTGAAAAAATGGATAAGAAGGAATTTTATGTATTAATAGGGCATTGCATTTTGGCGAAACAAATATTATTGAAGCCAAGGCTTGGCTTGATAAACATTATTCGGGCTTTGCACCAAAAAAATCAACCGTAAAGAATTGATTTAAGCTTATTTTGAGAGGATCTGGCATAGTTTTTCAGGTTTTTTCTGGGTTTTCAATCTCAATATCCGAAAGAGAAGTTCCAAAAATGAAAGAAAAATTGTTTTTCATGCGGATTGCAGGATTGAACAATTCGTCAAGGGCATTTTCTTGTAAAACAGATTGCCTAACCGGAACAATACGAACGATAAACAAAGCAAGCTGGTACGTTTCAGACTACACATCTGACTCTTTCATCAAAAGAACGAGTAAAGGCCTAAACAGTTCAACATAGGATGTTTCATTGAAGTATGTCATAGACCTGAAAATAAAACAATTTTACTCGTGGAACAATGAACAGTATGGCTTGACCTGTGCTCATTTCAGTTTTGAGTTTGCGTGCCCTCTACGTGTAGAGAATTATTTTAGGCGACTCTATTTACGAAGGGTGTACGAAGATTTGAGGTGGAAAAGAGTAACATAAAGAAAACCTGTAAGTACACTGACGTGAGGTCAGGACCTTTTACGGATTTTTCAAATTTCTTTCCAAAGAGAAATTTTTCTTTCTTCTCTCCAGATTTTCTGAAAATAACGATCGAAAAGACCTGAATTTTATTGTTTCAATAAACGGTTGATAACTTACATTTCCTTAGTTTCATACTTTATTTGCTTCTTTATTTTAATAAACACAAACATGCGTGCCTTGTTATAATAGAGTGCTATTAATAGTTGCAAATATGTGCAACTCTCTCAAGTTTCACAATATGTTGTTTACATAATATATGTTTCGAAAATTGAGCCAAGGATGTTTCATTTTGTTTCACAATCAGAGATGACCTCAACGAATACTTATATTGTTTCCAATAATCTGGTTTGAGGAGCCGATGCATCTTCTTCTCTTCTTCTTTATCAGCCACATCTTGTCCACTCCTGAACGTAGGCCTCCTTCAAATTTCTCCATGCTGTCCTATCTTGTGCTGTTTGAAACCACCCTATACCTGCTTGCTTTTTGATGTCATCGAGCCATCTTTTCTGTGGTCTTCCTGCGCTTCGCCTCGATCTTCTTGGTCGCCAGTGCACTAGTCTATAAGTCCAATGTGTTCCATCTTTCCGCGCCACATGTCCTACCCACTGCCATTTCAGCTCCGCGATCCGCTCTATCACATCCATCACCCTAGTTTTCTGTCGGATATCCTCGTTCCTCTTCCTGTCTCTGAGACTAATCCCGAGCATAACTCGTTCCATTGCTCTTTGCATCACTCTTATTTGATTCGCTGTCTTTTTGGTCATTGCCATCGTCTCCAAACCGTAGGTTGCTACTGGGAGTATACAGGTGTCAAAGGCTCTTCGTTTGAGGTTAATGGGGATGCTTTTATTTTTGAATATATAATTCATTTTCCCAAACCCTGCCCAGGCCAATCTGATTCTCCTTTTTATTTCTGCCGTCTGGTTTTCTTTACCTATTTTAATCGCATGCCCCAAGTATACATATTCCTTCACGTTTTCCAGTTTCGTGCCATCTACATGTATCGTTTCTTCGGTGTTACTTATTATTTTAGTTTTGGCGATGTTCATCTTCAAACCGATCCTCTTCGAAGCTTCGTTTAGTTGTTTTATCATTTCGCTCAGTTCTTGCATACTACTGCTTATAATGACGATATCGTCGGCAAATCGGAGATGACTCAAATATAATCCGTCGATGTTTACTCCTTTTGTTTCCCACTGTAAGGTTTTGAAAACGTTCTCTAGTGCTAGAGTAAAAAGCTTGGGGGAGATTATATCGCCCTGACGTACACCCCGTTTTACTTCGATCCTATCGGTTTTCAGATCTTCGTTAATTTTGACGTGAAAAGTTGCGTTCTTATATATGGCCTTTATGAGATTTGTGTACCTTGAATCTATTCTAGCATCATCCATAGCTTGTAAGAAGGCCCAGGGTTCAACAGAATCGAACGCTTTGTGAAAATCTACAAATGCCAAATGAAGGGGTATGTTATATTCCGTTGTCTTTTCTATTAATATTCTTATGGCTTGTAGGTGGTCAGTAGTGCTGAAACCTTTGCGGAAACCTGCTTGTTCTGCTGGCTGGTATGCATCCATTTTATTGGTTAGTCTATTGGTTATTATTCTGGTGAGGAGTTTGTACATGTGGGATAATAGGCTTATTGGCCGATAGTTTTCTATATTCCCATTATCCCCTTTTTTGAAAAGCAGGACCATTTCTGCATTTTTCCATGTATCTGGGATGTTGCCTTCAAGTAGACATTTATTTAACAAAATTTGTAAGGATCTCTCAATAACCACTCCTCCCATTTTCAGCATTTCGCATGTAACTCTGTCTTCTCCCGGACTCTTCCTATTTTTCATTTGCCTGAGGGCAGCCTTTATTTCCTGCTTAGATATTTCTGGTATATCTTCGGAGCCTACGTTGCATATAACTTTGTTCGTAGCTCTCGGGTCTCGTCTAGTAGATGTATAAAGGTGAGTGTAAAAACGCTTGATGTGTTCCGCGATCCCTGTCCTGTCCGAGATTATGGTACCCTGCTGATCCTTCATCTTGGTGATTTCGTGCTTGCCTGTGGAGAGTTGTGCCCTTAAAACTCTCATGTTTGAGTTATCCTCTATTGCATTTTCAATCATCTTGGTGTTATAGGATCGGATGTTTTTTCTCACTTCCTTGTGTATTTTCTTTTTTAGTTCCTGATAGCCTAATGTATCTCTGGAAGTTCTCTTTCTTTGTTCGATCAGCTGTAAGGTCTCTGGTTGTAATTTAGGGCTCTTCTTCTTTTGCGGTGTCATGCAAATCTTTCTTGTTGCAACGTGTATGTCGTTAGTGATCTTCCTGTTCAGTTCATTTATATCCATTCTACTCAGGGTTTCAGTTGGCTCCAATCTTCTCTCTAGTTCGTTTTGGTAATCTTCCCTTCTGAATTCAAGTTCTTCGGCCGTAGGAAATCTGTTGGTACGAATGAGTTTGCTTCTTTCAGTTTTTAAGTTGAATCTGAAGGATGCTCTTACCAGTCTGTGATCACTACCTGTGTCAAACTGGTTCAGAACTGATACGTCCGTGCATATATTCCTGGAATTTGAAAGTATATAATCGATCTCATTTTTAGTTTTTCCATCAGGGCTTTTCCAAGTCCATTTTCTCTGTTCAGGTTTTTTGAAGAAGGTGTTCAGGCAGTACAGGTTTTCTTTACTTAAATGATTTACAAGCATATCTCCCCTGCTATTTCTCACTCCAAGACCAAATTTTCCAACCCCATCTGAATCGCTTGAGCACTTCTGTCCGACTTTAGCATTAAAGTCGCCACTTATTATTTTGTAGTGGGTTTTGTGTGAAGTCATCGCTTTTGATATATAGCCGATGCCGATGCATAGTTAACGGATATTTCAATTGACGTGAATTTGTTCTGAAATTCCCCTTCCCCGGTGCTGGTATATTGGACAAAATTTTTGGGTTGGCAACTTGGACCGAAGTTTTGTGACAGTAATTACCTGTTCGGAATGTTTAATCAAGAGAAATTAATATTCTATTACTATTTGAACAGATTTTGGTGCAGGGAAATAGTATATCAAACTGTAGTGAATGAATCATTTTTCACGCGCTTGTTCTGGGAAACAGCCCGTTATAGTTTCATCACAATGTCTGTTCTTTTAGAATTAAGGGCCAAAAATGATCTCAAACGATTATGTAGGTTAGACTCTCTTGTCAAATTCAATTCTGTTCGTTCGTCCGGCCGGCCGGGCTTATGTGCTCTAACTTTAGAAGGAAAAGACCTAGTGACTTGAAATTGTCAGATTAAGTTTGGAGTTCAAATATCTCGGACGAGTCCCTTATTGTGTGAAATCAGCCAAACAGTTTCGGAGTTTTGAGGTTAGTTCTTCAATTTCTCGAGAATATGCGATTGATTTGAAACTTTAAATCAGTTGAAAGATACCAATATGGTAGTCGGTGCGAAAGTTCGTGTGGATTCAGAAAATTCTAAAAAAGTATTAATTCGGAAATTCTTCAAATTTTTGTTGAAAAATTTTTTTCTCGACTATATTGACTAGATTTCAATGAAATTTGGCACAAACTTGCGAATCAGTATCTTAGAATATTGTTCCAAATTTCATGTCTATCTGATATTTCACTTTGGAGATATAGGGAAAAAAATTGTGCCAAATTTCTGTGTTATTTGGAATTTTAACTTCATGTCCGCAAAATCTCAAGAGGTAGAAATCAGATCGAAACTTCGTAATCAGGTGAAGAATACCAACGCGTCACTAGGTGCGAAATGTCGTGTTGACCTGATGGTTAGAATTTGAACAAGCGCGTAAGAACTGCTGATCTCACGTCGGTGCTTCTGAAATCCCTTCAATTGAGAATGATATCGATACGAATTCTTCTTAAGTATTTTTCGGAAACGAAAGAGCCTTCAGCTAAGAAAATACCAACGGACCAAATAATAAAAGGAGCTCTGAGATGTTCTTTCAAACCCAACTTTTTTCTTTCAATTTTTTCTTTTTCCTGCGTTATGCCGTCGTATTTCTTAGATACTCGTTCAGCCAAACCATGTTCCATTGAATGAATAAGCTTCCTATTTATCGTATCGAATAGAGGATGTCCTCTGGGGAAGGCTAAAGAACATCGCACACTGTAAAAAGGCGGTTCGATTTTTTTCAACATATAAGTTCCCTCCGATGTCGTGTACTTGTGACGATTTCGTCGAGCTATTCCTTCTGTTATTAGTGATGTGGCGTCGCCTTGAAAAATAGTACGTTTTTCACAACTTGCAACATGATTATACTTTAAATAACTACTTGCAGGTAATGCGTATTTAATATTAGTGGGCAAAGTCCGAGAAAAACAGATTAAATGATTTCTCAGAATTTCTTCGTTTGTTGGTGTTTTCATGTCCATATCTGTACCAGTCAAAATATAATAAAGCTTTCCTTTGTATATTGAGTTTATGAGAAAGCTGAAATAAAGAGATAGATACATTAAGATGATTCCCGACCAGAACTTGGGCGATTTTTTTTTAGACTGTTCTAAGATCAGCATTACTATTGTAGTACTGTAATTCACAACTGTCATCAATTTCTTCGACCCATTAGCTGGAAATGGTCCCATGACTGACATCAGTGATAAAGTAAATATGCAAAAGCAAATCAAGGCCCAAGTGTCCCACGAAAATATTCTGAAGGGATTCATTCCTATGGGAATTTTCTCAGGTGCTTTTATATAAAACGAAGCGAAATCGTAGATGAATGGATAAGTGAATATAATAAAATTTGCGTATTTTATCTGTTGATAACCGCAAATTAAATCGAATTCATGTCGTATCATGAAGTCTGAATATAAAGTTAATCCAAGTTTACTTCCCCTTCCGTAGATAGACTTGATTTCAAGATGATGGAATATTATTTCCATCAATTCATATTCCATTCCATTTCGATCCTTCATATTCTTGGCATGTATGGTCCATCCTTTCGTATCTTCTATTGGTGAAAACAGCGGAGTTTTGATCAATGCTTTTTTATCATTTAATTCTGCACAAGTTCCGATGCTGACTCGATTCAGATCAACTTTTTTTATACTCCTGTTTTTGAAAGGGAAGTAAGTTGAAATGATTCCTGTAGACCTTTCAATGAAAACCGCTTCGTTTATGTAGAATTGTTGAATTATTTTCGTTAAATTACCTGGTATTTCATCGGAAACGAATACATATCTCGCTTTCAGGGGGTCTCTCTTCATGGTGAACATGTTGAATAAATATGTGTATATGGAATATTCGGAATTTAAATCGATGAGGAGTATATTTGGGACAAATTTGAATTTCCAAAAATCGGTACCATTGAAGCTTTTGCTCTCCACATCGAAATATTTCATTCTTACCATTGGTATGTCGAGGTTGAAGTTTCCTTTTTGCTGTACAAATGGACGAAAATCTTCATCTTTATCAAGGAATATCACATTCGTAATACACGTCAATAATACTTGATTTATATGCGATTTAAGTGTTGGCAACAACATACTGCTTCCTTTTATTTCTGTACGTCTTACCGGGAAAATAATTTCGACTGAATGATCAAAATCGATCTATGTTTTTATTGAAAGTCTGCTATGAAAAGAAAATTAATGAATAATTCATAAACACATAAGTAGCTGAAGGTGCTCTTAGTATTAAATGAGGACAAATTAGACTTGAGTGCCTGGGCTTATTACTTCGAAAGAACCTAGTAAAGCACTGACGTGAAGTCAGCAGCTTTTGCGCGCATTTTCAAAAAAGATCACTAGGAGTGCGTTCGGTGAGGCCCATACGTAAAAAAATAACCGCTTTGCCAACGAACTTCAACATGCGCGCGAAAGCTGCTGGCTTCACATCGGTGCTTTTCTAGGTTTTTACAAATTCTTCTGAAACCACGATCATCACGAAATGAGGGTTTCTTCTGAATTTGGGTTATTAGTGCAAATGCAAATTTGAACATGATAATTATGGATTTGATTCATCATTTTCCCAAATAACCTTCAGAAAGTATTCAAAATCAGATTTGAAATTGGGGTTTGGGATTTTCCAGGGATGCACGAAGTGACAACGGTGTTTAGTAGAATAGATTTTTCTGCTATAGAATAATGAAATATTTATTCCTATTCTGTGGTACACACGTGTTCTTTGTCAATATAACCAAAAAATTTACGTTTGCGATTTGTCAGTAATATGACAGTATGATAATATGTGCTCTTCTTTTTCTATTCCTTGGTCGTTGTCTTCTACTCTAACGCGATCGAAGTATAGCTATCTCTGTTTTCCTAAGCAGAGTAACACCTTTGACGTCCTTTTCTTTCCGAGAACGCTGAATTCGACGTTTTCATATCGTGCACTATAGACAAACCCCTTTAAATGTAAATCCCCATTTTAATTTTTCAGTTTTAGGTGATCAAACATTTTTTTAAAAATATAATATTGAAATTTTATGTTTGAAATGTGATGTTCTAAAAGTTTTTCATGAAAATTACTGCATTTTCGTTTGAAGGAAAAACCCCCATTGTTATTTTGATTGAATCGGTACGTTCTGAGTTATTCCGGAAAAATTCGTTTCCAAAACAGTCAACTTTTCATGAAATTTTGTACGAACCTTCGAGCTGACATTTTTCGATAAAGTACTGGATTTCAGTCCGATCTAATCTGTATTTTTTTAGTTGGTGTATATATACGGAATTATCGGACGAATTCAACCTTCATAAATAAGACCCAAGCCTATTCTACAGATATCGAGTTTCAGAGTGTCTAACGGCCGATCGTACACACAATTACAACTTAGAAACTCGATATTTATAGAGGAGGTTTGGATCTTGAATACGAAGCCGGAATGGGTAAATTCCGCCCGATGATTCCGTAAATATACCCATTCAAACTATTAACTGAGGTATCATAAAACTTTTTTTTGCGTGGGGTTGCGAATATTTTGAAGGATGTCCCGGGAAGAATGCGACAAACAGACACTATGAATCAAGTTTTTTTTTTGAATTATTGATTTTGGATTATGCTGAGCCCATACGGGAATTTTTGATTTCATCCCTTGTGAATTGCGATTCATCGGTGAACAATATCCGAGAAATCATTCTTCTGTTTTCATTGATTTTCTTGATGAATTTCTTCTTTGCACTCATTAAAATGAAAATTGACGTACACCGGAAATGTAGGAAGTCCAAAATTTTTCTAGTCCGGGTCACCCTTTATGACGGTGCCAAGCAGAGATATTGAATTTTTATTATGAATTAATTCTTAGTGGTTAAGAAAACGAAAAAAAAATCATGATGTTCACGTACAGGGTGATCCAATATTCACAAAAATAGGAAAAGTCTGAAATTTTCCTAGTTCGGATTTGATTTATTCAATCACAGAAATATCTAAATACAGCGATCGTGAAAGGCGACAAAATTTCAAAATTTGAAATCAATCGGACGATTAATTCAAGAGTTATTGAACTGTGAGATTTCACCCATCAGATGAATATTGAATATCACCCTGTATATTCCAAACGAAGGCCTTCAGTTGATTGAAAACTTGATATGAGCTCTTCTCGATGTCTTTGATTCACGTTATCCGTTTGTCGCATTCTTGCCAGGACACCCTGTATTGTTTGATTATGGCACTTGTTTCGATTGGGAACTTCTGCGAAGATGCCAGCGCCCTAACGGATAAATTTGGAACCTGTAGAAGCTAGTAGTTTTATGTAAACAAACCGTGGTAATGTGCTGGAGAACGAATATTTATTAAGCAGAGCTAGATTATTTGAAGAAATTATTATAATTTTGTGTAAGATTTTTTGACAAGGGACTTTTCTTTTGGATGACGTTCTTGAATCGTGCTTCAAATCGTTCCTGAAGGATAATTTCGATGTTATTTTAGTGTCTGTTGCTTGGTGGATCGAAATGAACCAATATCTTAGTTTACGTAAATTTCTGGAAAGATATGCACCTCAATAAGTAATTCAAGGACTCTTATCAATGAGGAGAAGTATACTTCTTCACACTGATGGTAAATCTAGAATCAGTTTGAATGATATGACTCGTTCTCTTTGTTTACAAAAGAGTGGATCAATGAAATGATAAGACAGCTTTTCTGCTTGAGTTCTTCTGCATCGTATTCCGAAAGAAAGGAAAGCGAACAGATAGACGTATAATTAATTTTATTTTCAGATCACAGCAGCTCAAGATACACATACAAAATGAAAAATGTCACAGCTACGTATATAGAAATAAAAAATATTCAATGTATTTATATGAATAACTTAAGCTTTTATCAACTAAAAGAGTATATTAAGTTGTTCTCAGGTTTCCAACCAGATCACTCTCTTTGAATATGATTTTTTGTACCGTGTGGAGTAGGTACATGCAAAAGTGCTCGGTAGTTTCTCTGCAGGATAAGCAGTTTTCATTAAAATTCCATTATTTTCATTTACTTCTGGACATGAAGTTGTTTCGAGATGAATACTTTGTGATTTACCTTTATGAAGATGAACATCTTCAGAGAAATGCAGTGAATATACTTTCATGTATTTCGTGACCTGCTTTCCAATCTTCAATTTCAAAATCCAGGCCTTTCTTCTATCATTGGGTTCCCGGCCAAATGCTGTTTCCAAATTAACTTTACTTTCATTTGGCTTGGGAAAAAATGAAAACTCGAGGCAGTAGATTATCCTTTTTTTTTGGACCAAGAATAACATTGAGTTGAGTCACACAACAATAGTAATTTCGGGAGGATGCCATTTCGAATTGATACAATCGAAAATTTTAATCGGAAAGAAAGGAATCGATTGATGAGTATTACAAACACTTTCGGTATACCAAAATTTCAACTCGGGGAATAACACTAAAACTCGAAAATGAACTCTCAAAGTAAGCAAAATACGTTAAAGTAACGGGAACGTCAAAAAACTACGAGCAGGGAAGTGTTCGAATTTCTATCGCCAGAGGGCGTATCACTTAGCAGTAGTTGCGAATATGAAGGTTGATTCTCACTATACGTTCCGTAACCTTCCAGTATCCTTCCCGTAAATTATTATAAGGTGTGAATGAATTGATGAATGCACAGTATACATCCCGTCTACGTTCCGTCTAAATGACATTTTTGCCTACTAAATTTTGACGTAAATGATACCGAAGGTATACTGGCAGGTTACGGAACGTATAGTGAGAGTCAAACTTTACTTTCATAATTTTCCCGTATGTTAGTATGAGGCGCCGTTTGGGACAAAAATGTGTTTTCAAATATATGTATTTTAGAGCCAATATATTCATTAGTTGCGGCAATATATTCGTTTTGTGTGCCGATATATTTATTTTTCGTTCCGATATATTTATTTCCTACGCAACACAATATATTTATGAGTTGTGTGTCGCAAATATACAAACTCGTGGTGTCCAATATATTTATTAATTCGACCTATTTCAAGTTGTCACGAGAGGGCGCGCCTGCAGCGTTCAGCACATTTCGAGCATATGGCAACATGACGTAGCCATTAGTACAACATATCACGTAGTTATCTTCTTAATGTGTAGTACCTCCATTGGCTGATAGATGGCTTATAGATTGTCGATATTGAGAGCAGAAAACTAACTTTTTTGTAGCATGTTGTACATAATGGGATGAGTAACAATAAATCAATGTCCATTTTTAATAACATAACCAAAGATATGTTTCTTCGTTATCTATCTTGTCGATAAGTAGATAGTAGAATTATTAGATTAAGGAATACAAATAGCAGTTGTGAATTCTTCCACTTTGTTCTTCTATGAAGATTTCTCGCAGACTCCACATATGGGAACAAAAAACATCTTCTTCATTGAAGCAGAAACAACAGATTTACGAAAAAAAAAAATTTTTCTCGAAAATTTACCAACCTTTAGAAGTTGAGAGTTTTAGGTTTGAATTTTTCCTTTTGGGTCTGGAAGAATCACACCCGTAAGAACCAGCCTTTTATTCTAAAAAACACTCTATGAAGGGGACTGATTTCGTCTGTAAATTCGCGGAATTTCAACAATAAAGCATTATAGAAGGATAAATCTCTTGTGAAATTCAGATTATTTTTGCGCGCATGTTCTGGGGATCGTTTTGTCCAAATATCTGTTATTTGTGATTTTCGAATTATTTCCCCAGAATGGTCTCAAATGATTAGGTTGGATATTTTTCACATTGTCCTCGCGAAATTTTGAATGTACCTCCAAACTACTATTTTTCAATCAATTCGATCCAATTGGGATTTCAAGAAATATCGGGAAAACAAAATCATGTATGGGTACATCTGCAGATCATTGAGTGGATTTCACCCATTCACGATTTGAGTGAAGTGATGACAACCTTCAACACAATACATAGGCTCCGAAAGAAACAACTTAGAAACTCGATTTTTTTAGGGTAAATTCTGGGCTCAATCACGAAAGTCGAAATGGTCAATGGGTCAATTCCGCCCAATGACTCAGTAGAAATACCCATTGTAATTTTTTTTTCAGAATATGTCCAGAAATACATATTGATTCGAATCAACTTCAAGTACTTGAACTTGATCGATAAAAATGATAGTTTGCAGGTTCAGGCAAAATCTTATCGAAGAAGATTCCATCTGGATGTGAAGGTGCGTTTGGCGGAGTCAATGTGAAAACATCCGTGTAAAAATTGCAAAGTTCACGTTAGTGCTTTTCTAAAATTTTACTGTTATCGATTATCGAATTTGCGTACGTTATTATGCTAACTGACAAAGAAACTGCAACACCCAGAAGGAGCTGTTTAAATTTCAAAGTTTTTCGGTAAAATATGGATAGTATAGCAAGGAGTAAGTGATTGAAATTTGGAGAAAAAAAAGAAGGGTTTACAATTTTTTTTATTAAATTTGCTAATAATGTCTTGTCCATAGCGGTTATCTATAATCTCCCCAACACGTTTTTGCATTGATGCAAGAAGATGGTCCATTTCTTCTTGAGGTATGCTATCCCAAGCTACCTGTATTTCATGTCTCAGAGCTGCCAGAGTCCGAGGGGGCTAGGGTAAATTTCCGAGCCTTCCACCCATGATGTCCCAAACATGCTCTATGAGCGAAAGATCGGGGGATCTGGGCGGCCATGGCAAAAGATTCACATGGGTCGTTTCGAAAAAGTTTAAACTAACTCCTGCAATATGAGGTCGAGCATCATCTTGCTGAAATATTGGATTCTCGATCCGGTTACGGTAAGGGAGAACATATGGCTCCCCCATTTCTTGAGGCTAACGCAGCGCTGTTACCTCTAATAAAGACTATAGATGACCTACTTGCATGTGCAATAACACTCCATACCATACCGCCTACTGTCCGGTGTACATGACGCTCAACATCAAAATGAGTGTCACGTCTTTCTCCTGGACGTTGTCTAACCCTCCTTCGGCCATCATGTGCACTCAAAGAGAATCGAGATTTATCAGAAAAGACGACCTGATGCCATTTCACATTCCAATATTGTCGTTCTCTGCACCACTGTAATCGTTGCCAGCGATGCTCAACCGCAAGAGGTAACACAAAATGGGGTCGATCATGCTGCAGTCCAAAAGAACTTATACGGCGGTAAACCGTTCGGACAGTTACAGGATGGCGTTGTTCTCCTAACCACTCATCAGCCCAAGATCGAGTTGTCGCAAATCGGTCTCTAATGGCCATAAGTCTTAGACGTCGATCTTGAACTCCATTTGTGTCCTTCGACGTCCGGTACCTTTTCTTTTTCGATTTTGGGCATTATCGAACTACGCTTGACAACATCTCATGAGGGTAGTTGGATTTCTGTTCGTACGGTTAGCGATTTCTCGAAATGACAACCCCGCCTCCCGTACCAATAAGTCGACCTCTTTCAAATTCACTTAGCTGGCGATAAATTCCGCGTAAACGTGCTCTTGGCATTTTGACGAGAACTAAACATCTCCTCGAACTACTGGTTCGTTGTTAAATCTAAAAAAAAATGCAAAAAACGACAGTGCAAATATTATCGAATTTAGTGTGTTGAAACAGGGTATCGAGCTATTCTGAATAAACCAGATTCTAAACTCTCTTCAATTCAGGATTATATCGATGCGAATTCTTCTCAAGTATTTCTCGAAACTGAAAGAGCTTGCAGCTAAAAAAATACCAACCAACCAAATAATGAATGGTGTCCTGAAGTGTTGTCTCAAGTTCAGCTTTTTTAGTTTCATTTTTTCTTCATCTGGTTTAATTATTCCATCGTATTTCTTAGAGATTTGTTCCACCAATCCATGTTCCAATAGATGAATAAGCTTTCTGTTCACTCGATCATAGAGTGGATGTCCTCTCGGGAATGTTAATGAACATCGAACACTGAAGAACGGAGGTTCGATTTTTTTCAACATATATCTTCCTTCTGGCGAAAGAAAGTTGTTCCGGTTCTGTCGACCTTTCCTTCCTGTCATAATAGTAACGACGTCTCCTTGAAAAATAGTACGTTGTTCGCAACCCAAAATATTATCATACTGTACAAATCTGTAACGAGGTAATACGTGTATAATGTTATTAGGCAAACCTTTCGAAAAACAGATAAAATAATTGTTCAAAATTTCTTCGTTTGTAGGGGATTCCTTGTTGAATTCTGTACCAGTCAGAACATGGTAAAGTTTTCCCTTGAAAATTGAATTAATCATGAAGCTGAAATAAACTGTCATGTACATCAATATGATTCCCGACAAGAACTTCGAAGAAATTTTCTTAGACTGTTCCAGGATTAATATAATAATCAAAATGCAATAATTCGCAACTATCATAATGTTCGATTCGTCAACTGGAGACGTTTGGAAGATTGATATCACCGATAAAGTGAATATAGACAGGCTAATCAATGCCCAAATTTTCCAGGAAAATATTCTGAAGGGATTCATTCCTATGGAAATTTCCTCAGGTGCTTTTATATAAAACGAAGCGTCATCGTAGAGGAAAGGTTCTGTGAACATTGCAAAGGTTGCGTATTTTATCTGTTGAAAACCGTACGTTATATCACATTCGTGATCTGTCGAAAAGTCGGAATAAAGATTTTGCCCAATCGTGTTTCCTCCAAGATAGAAAAACCTTATTTTCAAATGTTCGAATAATATTCTCATTATTCTAAACTCAATTCCATTTCGCGCCTGCATATTCATAGCATGTACAATCCAACCTTCTGTATCTTCTGTTGGCGAAAATAGCGGGGTGATGTTCAAACATTTTTTACTATTCAATTCTGCACAAGTTCCAACGGTTACTCGATTGAGATCAACTTTTCTTATGTCCTTATTTTTGAACGGAAAGTAAGTTGATATAATTCCCGTTGACCTCTCGAGGAAAATAGCTTCGTTTATGTAAAATTTTTGGATTATTCTCGTTAAATTATCGGGTATTTTATCGGAAACAAATATATATTTCGCCCTCTGAAGGAATTTCCTCACGGTGAACATGTTGAACAAATATGTATATATGGAATATTCGGAATCCAGATCGATGAGGAATATATTCGGGAGAATTTTGAATTTCCATGAATCTGTACCATAGGTTCTGTTCTCTATACTGAAATATTCCATTCTAATCATTGGCATGTCGAGATCGAAGGTTCCTTTTTGTTGTATTAATGGAAGAAAATCTTCATCTGTATCTAGAATTATCAGATCCGTGATACACGTCAATAATACCTGATTTATAAGAGGTTTTAGTGTTAACATGATGCTTCGGTGTTTCGACACGTGTCTTTGAGAATCTATTCCGGGGTCGTACACTCCGCCTTGTTAAGGATAATTTGTTTTTGCTGAGTTTCTTGTCTGAAAGGGAAAGGAATGAATAAATAATACTAAAAATAAGTGGCCCCAATTTGAAAAAAAGGTATTAGATTAACTCACGTGTGATTCCTTAGAATAGAGGGAAAAGTAATTGTGAATCTGACCTGCAAATTTTATTTGCTCCATTATCTATCATAAATAATATATATGTTTTTATTAACTTCAGTTCATTATATCATCGTATATTATCGAAAGTAATATCATAAGGGCATCTAATTTTTCCGAAAAAATCGAAAATACACGTTGCTAAGTAATATTTTAACAAGAGCATGAGTGCTGGTGGCAACAAAAATCCGAGTCGAAGACGGGGATATTTGCACCTGCACGAATGCGTTTCTATAAAAAATATTACTTTGCAATGCGTTTTTTGGATTTTTTCCACAGGAAAAATAAGATGCCCGAATTGTATTTGACAAGACTATTTCATGAATAACAGATTAATCTGTATGCATTATGTATAGGTATTAATTTTGAAACTGAAACAGGTACCTAATTAATTTCATCAAAAATATAGGGTAATAAGATAATAAGGTAATAAGAGGTGTTATTTTGATATTCAAATAAAAATGCCATTTTTCGTTATAAATAATCGTATGTTTATTTCATTATAAAGAAGAAGCTATGCCGTTAATAGTGGAAAATAACATCAGGCAAATGACCACCATCACCACGCTTCAGGACCATATCCTTTTAATGAAATTTTCCATAACCAAATCGCAAAGTGGCTGCATTATGTCCTCGATAGCCTCACGAATTCCATCTTTGAAGTCTTGAATCGACGCTGGGCTATTGGCGTAGACCTTCTCATTCACGTGGCCCCAAAGGAAGAAGTCGCAAGGTGTTAAATCACAAGATCTCGGTGGCCAATTGTGATCACCTCTGCGAGAGATGCATTTCAGTGACCCAATCAGCAACGACACGACGTTGTTGATGATCAGCCGGCTTGAGTTCTTGTGTAAACTGAATTTTATAAGCCTTAAGACCCAAATCTTTATGCAAAATACGGTGTAATGACGGTTGTAGAATGCCTAATTCCAAAGAACGACGAAGAATGGACAAACCTGGGTTTTCTTCAACACTTTCGGCTACAGCAGCAATATTCTCGGCTGTTCTTAAGCGGCGTGCACGGGTTCTATTCTTCACATCACTAACTTTTCCTAACAGCTCGAATTTTTCCACCAATTTCTTTATTGCGGTCCGACAAGGTTCTTCACAACGACCCAAAAATGTTTTACGAACCGTCTCTGCCAAGTTTTCACCATTTTTGTAGTGAACTTCACTAATTTCAATGTGTTGTTGAAGCGTGTATCGTTCCATTTTTATTAATGGCGTAGTTTCTACTTGTCAAATGTCAAAAAATGACAGCGTCAAAAGAAACATCTACCGAAATACCGGGCTATTCAACATAACACATCTCATTGGAAAACTCTTTACTACAAACTTCATTATTTATGGTAAAATTGAAATATAAATTGCAATTTTTGTACACGGTAGGGGTAGATATGGTAATTTTTGGTGACAACAACTGTCAAGTTTTGCCGCGGGTAAACTCGAATAAACTGCTGACAGCTCCTGCCAAACAGTTTTTCCATCTAGAAACCATTTGTAATTTAAAATTGCCTGTTTCTGATTGGTGGAAATTACGACGAGGGAAAAAGTCAGTGGTAATACCCTTAGGGCCTTTATAATACCGAGATAATTTTTTCATAGAGAATGCTGAAAGCGTGTTGCTTGATTATCCTTAAGCAACACGCTTGAATGATTCTCCATGACAAAATTTTGAGGATTCATCAAGGCCCGAGGGATATTCGATAAGATAACTTTTACTTTGTAGATTCAAAAAAATTGATTGTCAATCTGACGTTTAATTTAAACTCGATGATCCTCTTCGTCGAAAACATCAAACTGAAAACTCAAATGTAGGGTATTATCGCTGTAATCCATTGGTGATTGGATGAAATTCGACACATGACTCATAATTAAGTAATTTGATTGGTTACTATAGTGAGTAAAAAATTATCATGGCCAGTTTTCAAATATTTCCTTAATTCAGAATGACATCGAAATGAATTCTTCTCAAATATAACCCAGAAATGAATGAGCTTGCAGCTGAAAAAAATACTCCCCGACAAAATAATGAAATATGTTTTATATCGATTAAAACAAATATCTTCAAGAGCAAACAATACCTTGAATGTAACGCCGGTGACTTTTGGAGGAGTTCGTTCTTTCAAAAAAAAAATTCGGGTGCGAATGATCGAAAAAAATTGTGAGATATTTGTGTTATTTGTATATTTTGTCTAATTCAATAATATTTTAGCTCCCTGAAGATGATCGCATTGCCGACCGAAAGCTTGGTATGATAAGAGATAGCTGAAACATTGTGATTAATGCACCCGATAATCCTTAAAATAATGAAATATTCGGAATTTTGAGAGTCCCGAATCGAGATCGAGAAATTTTTTTCAAGAAGAACATCGAGACGAGAAATAAACAAACTCTGGCCTCGATGTTTTTCTCGAAAACAATTTCTCGATCTGCTGAAGGTACCGGATTCGAATCCCGGCGAGGTCATGGATGGTAACTTTAGGGTGAACGTATATGTTCGTTTGTCTTAAAAATGAAAATTGTCTCTATTATAGTATGAATCTGATTGAATGTAATTGTAAAAATATATAAAGATTTCGTGACTGGGCACATAACCACAGGTTGAACCCAATAAGTGTGAGTGAATGAATGAATGAATTTCTCGATCCATAGGTGTAAGCGCCATAATAACAGATGCGAGAATCAACTGTATTCTCTCCTTATTCATCGAATCATATAAAGCAAAGATTAAAGAGAGGTTAGTAAACATAACCAAAAATAACTTATTTAATATTATAATATAATAATATTTTAACCAACCTAGTTTACATACGAGACTGAAGGTGTCGCTGGCGTCATATTAGTCGCTTCGTTTCATATCTTCCTCTCTTTAATTTTTGATATGAAGGATGTCCTCTAGGAAAGTTCAAAGAACACTGCACACAGTGCACACTGAAAAACGGAGGTTAGATTTTTTTCAACATACTAGTGCCATCTGGTGACAGGTACTTCTGGGGATTCTGTCGCGCTATTCTCTCAGTAATTAGTGATAAACGACGTTTCCTTGGAACATGGTACCTGGAACGTGATTATAACGTACGTTATTGTTCGGAGTTAAGGAGTACTTAGTGATAAGTGGTATAGGGTTGGACAGACATATTTGTTGAAGATAATTTGTTTTTCCTGAATTTCTTGACTGAAAGGGAAATTATTGAATAATTCAATATAAACTGGTAACCGGCGTTGGCTCAATACTTAAAGACATTGGTAGGAATATTGTATGGAACAAAAACATGACATTCAAGATGATTTATCATCTGAATCAGTACTTTTTGAAGGATTTCGCTTAATAGCCAAGTTTGTCTTGCCCCAGATGTCAAGATACGATCGGTATGAAAATGATAGCGTGGTTTATGTCATATTTGGATAATGTTTTAATCTTTCCTGAAGTATTCGTTATAAGTTTGAATTCCTTCAGGGGTTATACAATAAAATAATATTCCATCTGACAGGTGACAAGTATCTAGAAATCTATTCTGCGGTTAATCCAAGGTAAGTTGGTTCGATGATCAGTAAAAACTGTGACACAGCTGTAACGATTATCCTTGGATGCCGCTTCTTCGATGTAAATGTTTTTGTTTATTGGATGATTAGCTCTGATTAAAGTGGAATGTTTGTTGATCAATCGACAGATATTCGTACTTGTGGTTATGTTAGGTTATATATAATATTTGAATTAAAACGAAATTTATAATATTATCTTATACTACCAACAATTATAAGATCTTCAACAATTCGCAACTACTGCTAAGCGATACGCCCTCTGGCGATAGAAATTCGAACACTTCCAAGCTAGTAGTTTTTCGACGTGCCTGTTATTCTAAGGTATTTTGCTTACTTTTGGAGTTCATTTTCGAGCTTTTGTGTTGTTCTCCGAGTTGGAATTTTGGTATACCGAAAGTGTTTGTAATATTCATCAATCGATTCCTTTCTTTCCGATTAAAATTTTCGATTGTATTAATTCGAAATGGCATCCTCCCGAAATGACACAATAGTGTGCCTCAACTCAATGTTTTTCATGGTCAAAGAAGAAAGGATCATTTAGAGCCTCTAGTTTTCATTTTTTCCAAAGCCAAATGAAAGTAAAGTTAATTTGGAAACAGCATTTGGCAGGGAACTCAATGATAGAAGAAAGGAATAGCTTTAGAAATTGAAGATTGGAAAACAGGTCACGAAATACATGAAAGTATGTTCACTGCATTTCTCTGAATATGTTTATTTTTATAAAGGTAAATTACCTACAATGTATTCATTTCGAAACAACTTCATGTCATGATGTTTTCAGGTGTAAATGAAAATAAGAGAATTTTGAAGAAAAATGCTGCAGAGAAACTACCGAGCACTTCTGCAGCTACCTAATTAACATACTACCCAAAATCTTATTCTAAAAGAGTGATCTGCTTGAAAACCTGACAAAAACTAGAAATACTGTCAAAGTTGATAATAGCTGATGTTATTCATATGAATACATTAATACTTTTCATTTCTTTATATAGGTAGGTTGAACCAGCTGTGACATTTTTCATTTTGTATGTGTATCTTGAGCTGCTGTAATATGAAAATGAAATCAATTATATGTCTATCTGTTTTCTTTTTCTTAGAAATACGATGCAAAAGAACTATAGCAGAAAATCTGTTTTCATTTAATTGATTCGCTCGTTTGTAAACAAGCAACAAGTCATATTATTTGGACTGATTCTAGATTTACTACATAATATAGCCTGCATTCAGCACTTCTTCACATAAATAAGAGTCCTTAAATTACTTATTGAGGTGCCTATTTTTCCAGAAATTCAAATAAACTTAGATATTGGTTCATTTTGATCCACCTAGCAATATACACTAAAATAACACCGAAATTATCCTCCAGGAACGATTTAAAGTACGATTTTATATCGTGATCCAAACGAAAAGTTCTTTCTCAAGAAATCTTACACAAAATTATAATAATTTCTTTAAATATTCAAGCTCTGCTTAATAAATATTCGTTCTCCACCACATTTCTGAGGTTTGTTTACATAAAACTACTAGCTTGGACAGGTTTCAAATTTATCCGTTAGGGCGCTGGCATCTTCGCGGAAGTTCCCAATATCGGGTGGACTGAAAACTCCGTGGGCTGCCCATAAATGGCGGTACTAGTATTAAATTCATATAATTTTCAGTTAACCCTTACCTTCGAAAGGCACGTGTATAAAATCGAAAGCTATTTTACTATTAGAATATGAGCTTTAGCATTTTCAGTGGAGCAACCTTCGTCAACTTGAAAAAATGGATAGGAAGGAATTTTATGTATTAATAGGGCATTGCTTTTTGGCGAAACAAATGGAATTATTGGAGCCAAGGCTTGGCTTGATGAACATTATTCGGGCTTTGCACCAAAAAAATCAACCGTAAAGAATTGATTCAAGTTTATTTTGAGAGGATCTGGCATAGTTTTTCATGTTTTTTCTGGGTTTTCGAATTCAATATCCGAAAGAGAAGTTTCAAAAATGAAAGAAAAATTGTTTTTTCATGCGGATTGCAGGATTGAACCATTCGTCATGGGCAGTTTCTTGTAACACAGATTGCCTTACCGGAACAATACAAACGATAAACAAAGCAAGCTGTTACGTTTCAGACTACACATCTGACTCTTTCATCAAAAGAACGAGTAAAGGCCTAAACAGTTCAACATAGGATGTTTCATTGAAGTATGTCATAGACCTGAAGATAAAACAATTTTACTCGTGGAACAATGAACGGCTCAAACAGTATGGCTTGACCTGTGCTCATCTCAGTTTTGAGTTTGCGTGCCCTATACGTGTAGAGAATTATTTAAGGCGACTCTATTTACGAAGGGTGTACGAACATTTGAGGTGGGAAAGAGTAACATAAAGAAAACCTGTAAACAGACGTGAGGTTAGGACCTTTTACGGATTTTTCAAATTCGTTTCCAAAGAGAAATTTCTCTCTCTTCTCTCCATATTTCTGAAAATAACTATCGAAAAGACCTGAATTTTATTGTTTCAATAAACGGTTGATAACTAACATTTCCTTGGTTTCATACTTTATTTGCTTCTTTATTTCAATAAACACAAATATGCGTGCCTTGTTATAATAGAGTGCTATTAATAGTTGCAAACATGTGCAACTCTCTCAAGTTTTCACAATATGTTGTTTACATAATATATGTTTCGAAAATTTTCACTTTGTTTCACAAAACTTTGATTGTCCAATCAAGGGCTTCGTTGTTGATCAACAGTAAATTATATGCTCACATCCAATAGACGACTCCGATCCAAGTTGCTTACCCAAAAATTTCGTAAAATTAACAGGTACTGGGGAAGGGGAATTTCAGAACAAATTCGACATGATGAGGTTCGCCCAATTTATAAATATCTGTAAAAATTGTACCCGAAAAAAAAGTTTATCACGGAGTTTGATTGATGAAAATGCAATCGATTTTCTGCTACCTGCATGACAGTAGATTTTCCATGGTAGAGAACAATCTATGGACCATATCAACAACAGGTATAACTACTAACTATGGTCTATCATGAAGTGAATAAATAAATATCTTTGCTATATCGTTTTGGTGACAGAAAACTGATCGCTCTTTCATCAATGAAATTCCGTTATTAACCTTTTTTCAACAACAAATCGAAGTTGATTTGCGAAACTTATTCGATATAATCTTAACACTATTGACGTGACATCAGTAACCCTCAAATTTCAGCCAATCAGAGATGACCTCAACGAATACTTATATTGTTTCCAATAATCTGGTTTGAGGAGCCGATGCACAGTGTAGGGATATTTTAATTGACGCGAATTTGTTCTGAAATTCCCCTTCTCCGGTCCTGGTATATTTTTGGGTTGGTAACTTGGACCGAAGTTTTGTGGCAGTAAATACCTGTTCAAAATGTTTTATTAAGAGAAAAGCGAGAAATTAATATATTATTACTATTTGAACAGATTTTGGTGCAGGGAAATAGTATATCAAACTGTTGTGAATGAATCATTTTTCACGCGCTTGTTCTGGGAAACAGCCCGTTATAGTTTCGTCACAATGTCTGTTCTTTTAGAATTAAGGGCCAAAAATGATCTCAAACGATTATGTAGGTTAGACTCTCTTGTCAAATTCAATTCTGTTCGTTCGTCCGACCGGCCGTGCGTATGTGCTCTAACTTTAGAAGGAAAATACCTAGTGACTTGAAATTGTCAGATTAGGTTTAGAGTTTTGAGGTTAGTTCTTCAATTTCTCCAGAATATGTGATTGACTTGAAACTTCAAATCAGTTGAAAGATACCAATATGGTAGACGGTGCGAAAGTTCGTGTGGATCTTGAAAATTCTAAAAAAGTATTCTTTCGAAAATTCTTCAGATTTTTGTTGAAAAATTTTTTTCTCGACTATATTGACTAGATTTCAACGAAATTTGTCACAAACTTGCGAATCAGTATCTTAGAATATTGTTCCAAATTTCATGTCTATGTGATATTTCATTTCGGAGATATAAGGAAAAAAATTGTGCCAAATTTCTGTGCTATTTGGAATTTTAACTTCATTTACGCAATATCTCAAGAAGTAGAAATCAGATCGAAACTTCGTAATCAGAGGAAGAATACCAACGCGTAACTAGGTGCGAAATTTCGTGTCGACCTGATGGTTAGAATTTGAACAAGCGCGTAAGAACTGCTGATCTCACGTCGGTGCTTCTGAAATCCCTTCAATTGAGAATGATATCGATACGAATTCTTCTTAAGTATTTTTCGGAAACGAAAGACAGTGCAGCTAAGAAAATACCAACGGACCAAATAATAAAAGGAGCTCTGAGATGTTCTTTCAAACCCAACTTTTTTCTTTCATTTTTTTCTTTTTCCTGCGTTATGCCGTCGTATTTCTTAGATACTCGTTCAGCCAGACCATGTTCCATTGAATGAATAAGCTTCCTATTCATCGTATCGAATAGAGGATGTCCTCTGGGGAAGGCTAAAGAACATCGCACACTGTAAAAAGGCGGTTCGATTTTTTTCAACATATAACTTCCCTCCGATGTCGTGTACTTGTGACGATTTCGTCGAGCTATTCCTTCTGTTATTAGTGATGTGACGTCGCCTTGAAAAATAGTACGTTTTTCACAACTTGTAACATGACTATACTGTAAATATCTATTTACAGGTAATGAGTGTCTAATATGCATGGGCAAAGTCCGAGAAAAACAGATTAAATGATTTCTCAGAATTTCTTCGTTTGTTGGTGTTTTCATGTCCATTTCTGTACCAGTCAAAATATAATAGAGCTTTCCTTTGTATATTGAGTTTATGAGAAAGCTGAAATAAAGAGATAAATACATTAAGATGATTCCCGACCAGAACTTGGGCGATTTTTTTTTAGACTGTTCTAAGATCAGCATAACTGTTGTAGTACTGTAATTCACAACTGTCATCAATTTCTTCGACCCATTAGCTGGAAATGGTCCCATGACTGATATCAGTGATAAAGTAAATATGCAAAAGCAAATCAAGGCCCAAGTGTCCCACGAACATATTCTGAAGGGATTCATTCCTATGGGAATCTTCTCGGGTGCTTTTATATAAAACGAGGCGAAATCGTAGATAAATGGATAAGTGAATGTAATGAAAATTGAGTCTTTCATATGTTGATAACCGTACATTAAATCGAATTCATGTCGTATCATGAAGTCTGAATATAAATTTGATCCAACTGTTTTTCCTCTTCCGTAGATTCCCTTGATTTTCAGATGATGGAATATTATTTCCATCAATTCATATTCCATTTCATTGCGGGCCTTCATATTCATGGCATGTATGGTCCATCCTTCCGCATCTTCTATTGGTGAAAACAGCGGAGTTTTGTTCAATGCTTTTTTATCATTTAATTCTGCACAAGTTCCGACGCTGACGAGATTCAGATCAACTTTTTTTATACCCCTGTTTCTGAAAGGGAAGTAAGTTGAAATGATTCCTGTAGACCTTTCAATGAAAATCGCTTCGTTTATGTAGAATTGTTGAATTATTTTCGTTAAATTACCTGGTATTTCATCGGAAACGAATACATATATCGCTTTCTGCGGATTTCTCTGCATGTGGAACATGTTGAATAAATATGTGAATATGGAATATTCGGAATTCAAATCGATGAGAAGTATATTTGGGACAAATTTGAATTTCCAAGAATCGATACTATCGGAGCCTGTGCTCTTATCATCAAAATATTCCATTCTTACCATTGGCATGTCGAGGTTAAAGTTTCCTTTTTGCTGTACAAATGGACGAAAATCTTCATCTTTATCAAGGAATATCACATTCGTAATACACGTCAATAATACTTGATTTATATGCGATTTAAGTGTTGGCAACAACATGCTGCTTCCTTTTATTTCTGTACGTCTTACCGGGAAAATAATTTCGACCGAATGATCAAAATCGATCTATGTTTTTATTGAAAGTCTGCTATGAAAAGAAAATTAATGAATAATTCATAAACACATAAGTTGCCGAAGGTGCTCTTAGTATTAAATGAGGACAAATTAGACTTGAGTGCCTGGGCTACTAACTTTTATTACTTCGAAAGAACCTAGAAAAGCACTGACGTGAAGTCAGCAGCTTTTGCGCGCATGTTCAAAAAAGATCACTAGGAGTGCGTTCGGTGAGGCCCATACGTAAAAAAATAACCGCTTTGCCAACGAACTTCAACATGCGCGCGAAAGCTGCTGGCTTCACATCGGTGCTTTTCTAGGTTTTTACAAATTCTTCTGAAACCACGATCATCACGAAATGAGGGTTTCTCCTGAATTTGGGTTATTACTGCAAATGCAAATTTGAACATGATAATTATGGATTTGATTCATCATTTTCCCAAATAACCTTCAGAAAGTATTCAAAATCAGATTTGAAATTGGGGTTTTGGATTTGCCAGGGATGCACGAAGTGACAACGGTGTTTAGTAGAATAGCTTTTTCTGCTATAGAATAATGAAATATTCATTCCTATTCTGTGGTACACACGTGTTCTTTGTCAATATAACCAAAAAATTTCCGTTTGCGATTTGTCTGTAATATGACAGTATGATAATCTGTGCTCTTCTTTTTCTATTCCTTGGTCGTTGTCTTCTACTCTAACCAGATCGAAGTATAGCTATCTCTGTTTTCCTAAGCAAAGTAACACATTTGATGCCCTTTTCCTTTCGAGAGAGCTGGATTCGACGTTGCCATATCGTGCACTATAGACAAATCCCTTTAAATGCAAATCCCCATTTTAATTTTTCAGTTTTAGATGATCAAACATTCTTTAAAAATATAATATTGAAATTATATGTTTGAAATGTGATGTTCTAAAGGTTTTTCATGAAAATTACTGCATTTTCGTTTGAGGGAAAAACCCCCATTCTGCATTAAGTTGCTCATCAACATTTTGAAACTAGTTACCGATTGTTATTTTGATTGAATCGGTATTCCGGAAAAATTCGTTTCCAAAACAGTCAACTTTTCATGAAATTTTGTACGAACCTTCGAGCTGACATTTTTCGATAAAGTACTGGATTTCAGGCCGATCTAATCTGTATTTTTTTAGTTGGTGTATATATACGGAATTATCGGACGATTTTTACCATTCACGAATTCAACCTTCATAAATAAGCCCCAAGCCTACTCTACAGATATCTAGTTTCAGAGTGTCTAACGGCCGATCGTACACACAATTACAATTTAGAAACTCGATATTTCTAGAAAAGGTTTGGATCTTAAATACGAAGCCGGAATGGGTAAATTCCGCCCGATGATTCCGTAAATATACCCATTCAAACTATTAACTGAGGTATCATAAAACCTTTTTTGCGTGGAGTTGTGAATATTTTGAAGGGTGTCCCAGGAAGAATACTGCAAACTGAAAACACCACATGTAGGGTATTATCGTTTTAATCCATAGGTGATTGTATGAAATTCGACACATGACTCAAAATTAAGTAATTTGATTAGTTACTATATTAAGTAAAAAATTATCATGGCCAGTTTTCAAATATTTCCTTTATTCAGAATGACATCGAAACGAATTCTTCTCGAATATTTCCCTGAAATGAATGAGCTTGCAGCTGAAAAAAAAACTCACCGACAAAATAATAAAATATGTTTTATATCGATCAAAACAAATATCTTCAAGAGCAAACAATACCTCGCCGGTGACTTTTGGAGGCCAGAGTTCGTTCTTTCAAAAAAAAATTGGGTGCAAATGATTGAAAAAACTTGTGAGATATTTGCGTTATTTGTATATTTTGTCTAATTTAATAATATTTTACCTCCCCGAAGATGGTCGCATTGCCGACCGAAAGCTTGGTATGATATTGTAGCGATTTCATCCACTTCAAGAAAAACAGAAAAAAGGGCGGAGTCGAAACACGAAATTCAAATCTCCGAAAAATCGTATAAATATATTTCGCTCCCCTCTCAAAAATCACTCCAATCCATCTGCATTCACCGTTCAGGTCACCGCTAAGATGATATTCTATCTATACGCTGCATTCCTGACTCGACATCTGCATTCATTGTTATCCTTGTCAAGGCGTAGAAATTCAAGTATATTTAGCGCCCCAAGAACATCTGTGTTTTTTACCACCCTCGACGACGGTAGCGCCCCCGACAGTACCGACCGGCGCTTAGGCATCCCTGGCTCCACGATCGACCCCAGCCCGGCGTCAGCGAAGGTCAACACTCAAGGAGATTTACAACAAGAATATTTAGCCTGTGCCTTCCATCAAAAAGAATTTTATTGCCTTTCGAATTCTCTTCTGTTGTAATACTCGAGAGTGAAATAAACAGGCTAATCCTTTTTCTTTATTGCGTGTTTGATTTCACAGGACACACGAAGCCACAATATAATAAAGAGACAGCTGAAACATTGTGATTACTGCATACCCGATAATCCTTACATTAATGAAATATTCGGAATTTCGAGAGTCCCGAATCGAGATTGAGAAATTGTTTTCGAGAAGAACATCGAAACGAGAAATAAACAAACTCTCGCCTCGATGTTTTAATCGAAAACAATTTCTCGATCCATAGACGTGAGCGCCATAATAACTGATGCGGGAATCAACTGAATTCTCTCGTGTTACACTAGAAATGTCTCGAGTCAGGCTGAAAATTCATGGAGAGAAAGTGAACCATCAACTCACCATCGTATTTTATAACTTCATCTTCCTGAAATACGTTGAGAAATGTTGAGGTCTGAATATCGAAAACCCCTCTGTCAACTCAATTTCGGTTTAGATTATGAATTTCTCCACTTTTTTTTACCCTTCCCCTCTGTGTACGAATGTCGCTATCTGTGACGCTCTGATTCCTTAATGTCGTTAACTGCTACCGTTGATGAAATTCCAGTCAACGAATGAAAAAGCATCAAAAAGAAAGAAATGCCCTTTTCCACCTTACTGTATCACACTAGGACACGAAAGAATCTCTTTTTCTTCCCTCTAGTTCGGCGTAATATTCTATGGACGAGTCTGTTGAATTAGAGTCAATCCTTATATGGAACTTTTCTGATACAATTTCAAATATGGACGGAAATATTGAATATTTAACCTTCGCAAATTTTTCCGTATCAGTACGAAGTTTGAAATAAGATTCGGCCAAAGTCTGTATGTATATTTTTGGAAATTTCGAAAGGATATATCTTTGGAATCATTGAACGGATTTCACCCATTCACGAATAGGACCTCCGTAATTGAGCCCAAAACCTACTGTTCAAATATCGCAAATCTAAGTTGGTTCCTTCGAAAGTTATTCCTGTTTAAAGTTGGTCTAGAGCCGATCCTGAACACCGAAGTCGATCTCGTGGATGGGTAAAACACAACCAATGATTCCACATATACATATATCCAATAAATTTTATTTTCTCCCTATATACAAAAATACAGATTCGATAGAATTGTGATCTAGTACTCGATCGAAACGTGTCAGCGCGTGGGTTCATGCAGAATTCGTGAGAATCATATCTGCGGAATACTTGGCATTAGTTGAACATTCATGAATTCCACCTTAGTAGTCAAGACCTAAGCTACTTTACATATCGAGACTCTATTTTATTCCTTTCAGAAGTTAGTGCGTTCACGGACAACATAGAGGCCTATTGTGAACACAATAGCCAACTCTTAGACCCGAAATAATTAGTACTGTACGTCAGGAGCTTGATAACGAAGTTTTCGTTCAGTTATGGATAAGTTACATAAAAAATCCGCCGTTCGAAATTTTATTTTTTCAATATTGCCGAAAGAACATAATATATTTGGAATAGCTGGAATGAGGTGCACTTCGGTTGAATATAGACTACAGTTTCATGCCAAAGTTCATCGAAATCTGATGAGCAGTTTCCGGGAGAAAATTTGGAACACATTTGAAATTCGATATTTCACAACAGTGTTCCAAATTTCATTTCGATTCAAATACTACTGTCGGGAATATGTCAAATTTCGTGGCTTTTTCCACGGTATCCTTGTTATTTCCAGAATAATTCAAAAATACTGCAAATTTTACACAAAGGTTTATTATTTTCTTAGTTAAATAACCCAATATACCATTGATAACTTAAACAACTTAAAACCGAATGCTATGATTCATTTTCGACATTATTGGAAATTTGCAGCGTTTTTCTTTATAACTCAGGAAACATTTGTCGGAAATCAGACGGGGAAAATTCTTTAGGTTTAGTTAGGCAACAGTAATCAACGTTTAAAATTTCATTAAAACTGGGTGATAAATTTTCGAGAAATATTATAATTTTTTTTTTTCCCCAACCCCCCATTTAGAGCACTGAGGGTACACCGATCTTGCTGAAAAGCTTGAAGGATCAACCCCGAGTGACACACGATTTTCCCACCAAATTTTAAGGATTTCCGTTCAGTACTTCCAGAGAAAAGATTTTTTTATTCGTTTATTCAAATGTACATACTCCAAAACGTAAACTGTGAAATTTTCAGGGGGGGTTAAAATTTTTTTTTGGTTGGTCGATCACTAGGGTTTATTATTTGATTTTATCAAATAACCAAACATGCTAAATCTTGGTTGATCGTGTCTTAGAATTTTCATCCAAATATTCCATATTCTGGGATCTTCTGATGATATTATCCTCAAGAAATTCTGCATGAACCTTCAAGCTGACATTTTTCAATCAAGTTCTGGATTTACATTCAATCCAATCTGCATTTTGGAAATATTGGAGAAATAAAAATATTAAATGGGTATATATGCGAAATCATTGGATGGATCTTACTCGTTCACGAACTCGGTCTTCGTAATTAAGGTCCAAACCTACTCTTGAAGAGAAGGTTTGAGTTTTATTACGAATGTCGAATTCGTGAATGGTCAAAATCCATCCAATTATTCCGCAGATTCCCCTATGCAAAATTTTATTTGCCAAACTTTTCCAAAAATGAAGATTGGATTGATATGTTAAAAGTTGTCCGCTAAGGTAACGAATTTTATTCCGGAGCAAAAGCTGCTGAATTCACGTCATTGCTTTTCTATACTTTTTTCATTGTTTTATAATAGGATCTTCGAAAAATATTTCCCAGATTCTCTCTTTGGCATCCAACAACTAATAAAGAAATTCGAATCTGAACGCATCGTTTTTCTTGTGATTTTGGGGAAAAACTCAAAATTTAAAATGGGTATTAATCCTACACCGTTGGGGCGAAACTTGGCCATTAACAAGCTCAACTAGAATATTTAGGATCCAAGAATACCATGTAGGTTTAAAACTTCTAGAAGTTTTCTTTCAAAATTTGGAGCTCATACGTCCGGCTGGACAAGCAGAATTGGATTTAACCACGAGTTCTACATCATTTAAGTCGTTTAAGACCATTTTTGATTCATCATTGAAAAAAAACCCGAAATTTTGACGTTGTTATTTCTCAAGTCCAATCCGATCTGTATTTTGGAAATATTGGGGAAATAAAATTTTAAATTGGTATATCTGCGAAATCATGGGATGGATCTTACTCGTTCACGAACTCGGCCTTCGTAAGTAAGGTCCAAACCTACTCTTGAAGAGTAGATTTGAGTTTTATTACGAAAATTAATGGGTGAAATTCATCCAATTATTCCGTCAATTTACCCATGCAAAATTTTATTTTCCAAACTTTTTCAAAAATAAAGTTTGGATCGATATGTTGAAAGTTGAGCACTAAGGTAACGAATTTCATTCTGCGAGCAAAAGATGCTGACTTCACGTCATTGCTTCTCTATACTTTTTTCATTGTTATATAATATGATCCTCGAGAAATATTTCCTAGGTTCGCTCTGCGGCATCTGGCAACTAATAAAGAAATTCGAACCTAAACGCATCGTTTTTTCTTTTGATTTTGAGGAAAAACTCAAAATTCAAAATGGGTGATAATCCTACATCGTTGGGCGAAACTTGACCATAAACAAGCTCAACTAGAATATTTAGGATGCAAGAATACCATGTAGGTTTAAAACTAGAAGTTTTCTTTCAAAATTTGGAGCTCATACCAACGGACGTTCGGCTGGACAAACAGAATGGGGGTTATTACTGCAAATGCAAATTTGAACATAATTATTATGGGTTTGATTCATCATTTTCCCAAATAACCTTCAGAAAGTATTCAAAATCAGATTTCAAAATTGGGGTTTGGGATTTGCCAGGCATGCACGAAGTGACAACGGTGTTTAATAAAATAGCTTTTTCCTCTATATAATAATGAAATATTTATTCCTATTCTGTGGTACACACGTGTTCTTTGTCAATATAACCAAAAAATTTCCATTTGCGATTTGTCAGTAATATGACAGTCTGTGCTCTTTTTTTTCTATTCCTTGGTCGTTGACTTCTACAACTTTAACCAGATGGAAGTAAAGATATCTCTGTTTGCCTAAGCAAAGTAACACATTTGACGTCCTTTTCTTTCCGAGAAAGCTTAATTCGACGTTGCCATATCGTGCACTCAAGTCAAATCCCTTTAAATGCAAATCCCCATTTTTATTTTTCACTTTTAGGTGATCAAATATTTTTTTAAAAATATATTGTTGAAATAATATGTTTGAAATGTGATGTTCAAAAGGTTTTTCATGAAAATTACTGCATTTTCGTTTGAAGGAAAACCTCCATTGCATTCAACCCCGAGTTCTACATCATTAAAGTCGTTTAAGACCATTTTTGGTTCATCATTAAGAAATAGCCCAAAATGTTGACGCTGTTATTTCTCAAGAGAAGTTAGTCAAAAATAAGCCATATTCAACTGAACTCTTGAGCTCGAATAACCAAGAATTCATAATATTCTGACTCAACGGAGTGAATACTATTGCCATAATTTTTCGGAATGCTGATTTCACAGGCAAGTGTAACGAATGTTGGATAATTCCTATGTTCACTTCGGTGGAATGCAAATATACGTTCTAGCTTTCCATTCCGTACTTGGTGGAAATTATCCAGATCAGGTTTCAGTGTTTGCAAGTTCAGCCACTCGTGCGGATCGGCCAAATGTCTCTTGCAGGAAATTCTGGCTCCCCAAAATTTAAATTCTATGGTTGCAATGATGAATGGATAGTGAATCGAGTTCCTCCATTGCTAAAGTCTTTTCATAAAATGACATTATTTGGTTTTTTCTATGCTATACTAATTGGGGGTGGAATTTCACCCCGTGGATCCCACGGTCAGTCGATGAAATTTTTAAACTCAATCACATGACACAAGTGTGGTTGATTTCTACTTTATTATAAACACATGACGCGTTTCACTACATTGTAGTTTCATCAGATGCTGAGTTGCAACTGTCTCAAAAAGTGTGTTACAGTTTTACATAAACCAATACAGGTACAGAGATATTTCCAACGGGTAATCATGGAAAAACCAAACCGGGCTCCTAGTTGAATAGGTTTAACAATGGTGAATTTGACAGTTCCGTCTGGTCGTTTAATAAATTCCCAGAATTTCTTAAACGGTTTATCTCTAGAGCCTCCAATAAATTCAACTTCCGCACTTTGTTCTCTATGTGTAGAATCTTGAAATTTTCGTCGAATTCGTGTTTTTCTATTATTAAATGTTCGGCGTACGTGGAGTTTAATTTATTTTTCAAAAAAGATAGACAAGTTCTTTAAATTAAACTCCACGTACGCCGAACATTTAATAATAGAATAACACGAATTCGATGAAATTTCAAGATTCTACACATAGAGAACAAAGAGCGGAAGTTGAATTTATTGGAGGCTCTAGAGATAAACCGTTTAAGAAATTTTGGGAATTTGTTAAACGACCAGACGGAACTGTCAAATTCACCATTGTTAAACCTATTCAGCTAGGAGCCCGGTTTGGTTTTTCAATGATTGATCCGTTGGAAATATCTCTGTACCTGTATTGGTTTATGTAAAACTGTAACACACTTTTTGAGACAGTTGCAACTCAGCATCTGATGAAACTACAATGTAGTAAAACGCGTCATGTGTTTATAATAAAGTAGAAATCAACCACACTTGTGTCTCGTGATTGAGTTTAAAAATTTCATCGACTGACCTTGGGATCCACGGGGTGAAACTCCTCCAAGCTTTTCAGCAGGATCGGTTTACCCTAAGTGCTCTAAATGGGGGTTTGGGGGAAAAGAAATTATTTCTCGAAAAGTTATTACCGAATTTTCATGAAACTCTGAACGTTGATTACTGTTGCATAACTAAACCTTAAAAATTTTTTCCGACCAGCGGCTCCTGAAATATATAGAAACACGCTGAAAATTTCCAATAATATCGAAAATTAATCATCGCATTCGCTTCTAAGTTGTATAATATATAAACGGTATATTGGGTTATTGAACTAAGAAAATAATCAACCTTTGTGTAAAATTTGCAGTGTTTTTTCGGATGTTATTGTTTTTACGATCGGCCATTAGGCCCTACTAGCTGACTCTTACTAGGCGGGCTCTTATAAGAATTACATTATTCTACATATTATTCGTTCATTTTAATGGCGCTTTTCGTATTGATTGATTTCAATAGAAATAATGGGTGTATCCGTCGTTTATGAATGCAATTACAGGAAGAAAAATAGGAGAATTGAAAGTGTCGAGGTTGAAAACTTTTCTCTTGATCGTTTTCCTTGAGTTCCGAATTGAAGGAAAAATAGATTCTAGCGATTAGGAGAGATAATTGAAAACAAACCGATTATAGTCGTGTTTCGAGTGACCAGTTTGAAGAAAATGATTAAAATAATTCATCCTCTTTTCGAAGGCACTTGAGAAAAAATCTAGAAAAGCACTGCCGTGAAGGCAGCAGCTTTTGCGCACATGTTCAATGTAGATGACCGTTTCGGCAACGAATTATAACAAGCGCGCGAAAGCCGCTGCCTTCACGGCAGTGCTTTTCTAGATTTTTTTTCGATAAATTACTGGATTTCAATTCGATCTAATCTGTATTTTTGGAAATATTGGAAAAATAAAATTTTTAATGGGTATATCTACGGAATCATTGGGCGGATTTTACCCATTCACGAATTTGACCTTCGTAATAAAGCCCCATACCTTCTCTACAAATATCGAGTTTCTAAGTCGTTTCTTCCGGAAGTTATTATGTTTACGGTCAGCCTAACGACCGACTGCGTAAACACAATAACTTCCGAAAGAAACAACTTAGAAACTCGATATTTGTAGAGAAGGTTTGGATCTTAATTACGAAGGCCGAATTCGTGAATGGGTAAAATCCACCCAATGATTCCGTAGATATACCCAATCAAAATTTTATTTTTCCAATATTTCCAAAAATAGAGATCAGATCGAATTGAAATCCAGTACTTCATCGAAAAATAACAGTTTGAAGTTTCATACAGAATTTAATGAGGATGATATGATAAGGAAATCATAGAAATTTTTTTTTTCAAATTGTTCTAATGACACGATTATCATGAAATTTCGCATAAAGTTGTCTTTCAGCATCTCAAAACTAGCTGTGAAGTTTTATCAGGACTGAATTAGTATTTCTCGAGTTATACCGAAAAAATCAACGATATCGAGAAGAAAACCTCGAAATTTTACATATTTTTTCCCGATATCTCCAAAACTTATGATCGTATCGAACTGAAATTTGGTACACTGCTGTGAAATATGAAGCTCAAAGTGTGAGTGGAAAAAATTTTTGTTTTGAATTTACTGACAATATACTGACGAGATTTGGCTCAAAGTTGCGCGTCGTTATACTCCACCTAACTGCAAAGTTTGAATCCAATCGCTCAAGTAGTTTCTGAAATAAAAAATAAATAACTTCAAAACTACAAGTGCCTATAACTCCGAAACTATTCGACCGATTAGGCTCCTATCCTGAAAGTTTCAAGTTGCTAACTTGCTTCTGTCGACAGTTATCGTGTCCACGGCCGGCCGGACAGAATAGATTTTGACACTGGATTCGTCATCAGCAGTGAGTCCAACCTAGTCGATTGAGACCATTGTCGGTTCAATCATCCAAAATTACAGACATTTGGACAAAACGATAGCACGCTGTTCCCCTAGAACATGCGCGCAAAAAGGTTAATTACAGAATTTGATTGATGAAAAAACGTCAATGTTCTGTGGTAACATACGGATATGTTACCATAAAACATTGATTGTCGTTTTGGTGCACAGGCTTAATATGTCTATGTTCTGGTGACAGAAAGATTGATTTTCATCAATCAAATTCCGTAGTTAACCTTTTTCTCAGGAACCAAACGAATATTTCATATTTACAGAACGGAAACTGGCCACCGAAATAACCAAGTTGATTTGCGGAACATATCCTATGTAAACTTGACACTTTTAACATGAAATCAGGAATCCCAACTTAAATGTCAGCCTAACAAAAGACTATATTTGGAAGGAATTATCTTGTTTGCGGTGCCGAGGCATCTTTTACGGATATTTATAAATATCGCGAACCTTATCATGTCGAATTTGTCCTGAAATTCCCGTTCCCAAGTGATAGTAAATTCGTGAAGAAAATTGTGGTTGGCAACTTGGGCTGAAGTCGCCTATTCCCTTAGAACATGCGCGCAAAAATGAATCTGCCTGCGGCAGTATATTAACCTAGTATGTCAATGAATGACACTTGTAATTTCTACCCTTATCGTAATTCCGAATGGGTTTGGAGCCCTCCAAATTAATTGAAAGCAATAATTGACCAACGTTTACATAACGTCGGAGGAGTTTCAGCATGCATGAGAAATGCCACCTATTATTCAAGTACATTATCGCACGAACATGCCGTATACAGAGTGTAACAGCCAAATGGAATAAATTCGATAACGAATAAATGAGGGGGTGTTAGGAAAAAAGCTCGGATATGTCGATTTGTAATTTTAAATGCGCATATTTTTCAAGAAAATTATATTATATAGGGTGTTCCATGTGACCGTGGCCAATACCAACTTTCTTATTTCAAATGCATACCCCTGTATATTATTTATTTTTTGGATTCTTCAGAGAATTTTAGACACAATTCATGCACAATTTCCTATACCTATCTTTAACTATTTCGGAAATATTGAGTGTTTTCAGATTTAGTGCAAAAATCAACGTTTTGAATAAAAATTATTTTATTTCACAAATTCGGTACATTACGCTTAAAACCTAATGAGTAATACTGATTACTTCTTAATAATTAAAAAAAAAAACAAAAAAACATTGATGTCAATGTAGGAAATGTTCGAAATGCTCGCCGCGAACGTCTTGGCAACATGCTAATCTGGTGTAGAATTGTCTTCTAACGTTACTCAACATTTCTGAAAACACTTAATTTTTCCGAAAAAGTTGAAGATAGGTATAGGACATTGTACATGAATTATGTCTAGAATTTTCTGAAGAATCCAAAAATTAAATAATATACAGAGGGTTACATTTGAAATAAGAAAGTTGGTATTGTCCACGGTCGCATGGAACACCCTATATAATTTTATTTTCTTGAAAACTATGCGCATTTAAAATTACAAATCGACGTGTCCGAGCGTTCTTCCTAACACCCCCTAATTTATTCGTTATCGAATTTATTCCATTTGGCTGTTACACTCTGTATGTAGGACTGTTGATGGATCATTGACGAATTTCGACTGAAATGTATGTTGTATGATGAATCTGTGCTACACGGCCACGCAAAATCTGGACACAGGTTTCGCATTAATCTGTATCGGAATTGTCAGCTGGCTCCAACATGAAACTTCCACATTTGCCTTCTAATTCAAAATTTTCCCGAACGTTTTAAATGGAATAGCGGAAAAATGTGATTTTCAAACTGAGTTAACGGGTTCACAACAGATGTCCAAATTCGGATGATGGGGTAAAATGGGAGATACGTCAACTAGAAAAATTCTAGAAAAATCACTGTCCTGAAGACAGCAAGATTCGCATGCATGTTCAGATGCGTGGGCAAAAAAAATTTGGAATTTTTTTTCGATCGTTCTGAAAACACGGCTGTCATGAAATCTCGTACAAAATTGTGAATCAGTAGTCGCCAACTAATAAGAAAGTTTCGTCATGGTCGGATATGTATTTTCAGTGATTTCGATGACACCATAGACTTATAAAACTATAAGGACATGGCTCAGAGAGAGAGGAAGCAGGCTGATAAAGATGAAACTAGGGCGGTCCAAACCATATAATACGGCAAAAATAAGACAGATCAGTTTGAAGCCATAGAATATAGGAACTATAAGTTCATGTTTGAAATATGTTTTTTTTCAAAAGTTTTACAAATAAAATTTGTATTTTCGGAAGTATTTCAAAGCAGATTTTGTGTTATTTCATTCCTAATTCGAATATAAAGACTGTATAGAAGATATAATTTTCGTTTTTTGTCTTTTCGTAAGCTTTTTGAATAGAATTTGATTTCCTTCATTTCAAACCGGGTTCACTGGTACAGAATAATGGTAAATTCGTGTTGTGCCATTAATTGTACGAGGAGATATAAAATGAAAGTAAAATACAATGATTTGGAAAGAGCGTTAAAAAATTAAATGAATGTGTAATTGCTATGAATCCGAGCGCAGAAATGAATTCCGCACAGTCCTTCACTATTCGGTGCATTCCAATCGTTTGAGACCATTTAATGCACAAAATTCAAAAGCGTACAGATACGCGAGCTGAGCGACTTTCTACGCAATTTGATTCGGCTTCCTCGCAAGTGGAGGGTGTTGAGTGGCTCGCGAGCTGTTCAAAACACCTTATATACTTGTGAGGCAGCCAAATTAAAGTGCTCCGGAAGCCGCTCAGCTTGCGTGTCTGTAAACTGCTCAGGGGAAAATCATTTGGAGCTAAGGATACCTTCCTGAAACCGGCCCAAGAGAATTTGAAAGAAAAAGAGTCATTTATCAAATACTGTTATTGATTAATCATTTTGAATATTCATATCGGAGTTATGTTCACATTCATCACCAATTTTCAAAACTTCAATGTAATATAAGATACCAAAAAGAAGTCATTTCCCCGGAGATTCCCTAAGACAATGCTTGATGTTATCTGTCGATCGGCGTCAAATTGTGCAAGTGAATTCCGAACACTATTTTGAAAATTTCAGAATTTGAAAACCAAACAAAATGTGCGCTTACACCTACAGTGTCATTTAGAGAGCATCGTTGCCAGACTGCAAACTTAACCCTATGCCACAAGAATATCCTGTTTAAATTCTGTCTCTTCCATATAAGTTATATCAAATGTAACTTGGGTAGGAATCTTGAAATGTGAGAAATATGTTTGAATAGTTAAATAAGGGCAATTCTGTACAATTTTTCCTTTTCGAAACAGTGATATAGTATGTTTCTCAATAGTTTTCAATGATGGGCCACCCATATCTTTATTTTACGATTTGGATTGGCACTGTCCTAAATTAAACGAACCTTACCAAACCTAGGGCCTCAACAAATCAGAAAATGAAATTGCACAATTCCAAATTTAATTTCTTTTGATTTGCACTAAACTAATATAACCTCCCTTAGAATGGGGGTTTTTCCTTCAAACGAAAATGCAGTAATTTTCATGAAAAACCTTTGGAACATCACATTTCAAACATAAAATTTCAATATTATATTTTTAAAAAAATATCACCTAAAACTAAAATAAAAATGGGGATTCGCATTCGAAGGGATTTTTCTTGAGTGCACGATATGGCAACGTCGAATTCAGCTTTCTTGGAAAGAAAAGAACGTCAAATGTGTTACTTTGCTTAGGAAAACAGAGATAGCTATACTTCGATCTGGTTAGAGTAGAAGACGACGACCAAGGAATAGAAAAAGAAGAGCACAGACTGTCATACTGTCATATTACTGACAAATCGCAAACGGAAATTGTTTGGTTATATTGACAAAGATCACGTGTGTACCACAGAATAGCAATAAATATTTCATTTTTCTATAGCAGAAAAAGCTATTCTACTAAACTCCGTTGTCACTTCGTGCATCCCTGGCAAATCCCAAACCCCAATTTTAAATCTGATTTTGAATACTTTCTGAAGGTAATTTGGGAAAATGATGGATCAAACCCATAATAATTATATTTGCATTTGCAGTAATAACCCAAATTCAGGAAAATCCCCCATTGCATGACTAGTTCCTGAAATATCCGGAAAATAATCTCAATATTTCTGACGACCATAACTCCAAAACAATTCGATCGATTTGCCCCATTCACGAACATAACCGCTGCATTCCAATGCGCGACTTAATCTAAAAGTTTCAAGTCGCTAGCTTGCTTATTTCGGCAGTTATCGTATCGTCGGCCTGCCGGCCGGACAGAATCAGTTTTGGCACTGGATTTGTCATCAGCGATTCTAACCCAGTCGTTTGAGGCCATTTTCGGGAAAAAAATCGAAAAATACAGACATTTGGACAAAACTATAGCACGCTGTTCCCCAGAACATGCTCGCAAAAAGTGTTTCATTTGATGAGAAGAATCTATGGTTGAAATTAATGTACAACTTGAAGACTCACCCTGTATATACTTTAAAGCTTCTCAGTTTCAACGTGAATTATTATCTATAGATTTTACATGTAGAAGTCATAAGTGGGCGGAACTCCCCTTCTCTAACAGCCTGTAAAAAAAGTTAAACGCTTCAACGATCAATTCCTTCAACAAAATCGTTAAACACACACATTAATCACTCATGCATCGGTTGATGCTGAACAGTTGATAGATGAGGGGAACTGAAAAAGAATTAACAAATGAGCATTTTGCTACTCGAATTTCAGCATGAAGGCATTATCGACGTTGAAGGGTGAAGGATACAGAATGCACATTTGTTTATTACAACAAATACTAAAGGATGTTTTTTTCAGAGGTATTCATAAGAAAATCTTTTGGCATTTACCTTCAAGGCTCCTCTTTACTTTAGGGACGGTGCTCGATTTTGATACTGATTTTTTTATAGGTACAGTTTTTCATGAAACATCGATTGGTACCAGTCTCAACGTCAGCAAACTCGTAGTTTAAGAGTTATGAATTTTTGAAAATTGCAATTTTCTCTCATATTTTGACAACACATATGCATTTTCGCTTGGTTATGTCTATCAGAAATATAGATTGTGGATTTTTTCTATGGTTTCTATGAGTTCCACTACAGAATACAAACATAAATCCTCCCAAAATGTTTAGAATTCTATGCATCTAAATCCTACTCGACACTCGATTGCGTTTAGATCCTGTCGTCTTTTAATTTTCACATTTTTGGATTTACTGTTATTTAACTTTCAAATTTTCGATTCGAAAGGTAGTAGCAACAATACGAGATTTTTGGCTTGTTCCGATTTACTAGAAGGGACATGACAAAATATAACGAAGGCACCAGTGGTGAGACTATGTGCAATTAGTACACAAAAACATGCAACAGACCTCTTCAGATTCGTTTTTCTCGTCGAATTTCGATATTGTATGATAGAAATAAAGAAATATTCAATTAACTACAGCTTAATGTATTTGTTTATTGAGGAAGGTAGAGTTATGCTCTTTATTGGCGTTTTAAAAGATGATGATATTGACCAAAGTTTATGCTCAAATACGATAGCAGCATGATGAGATTTCAATGATCCTTTCAATAATTTGATGTTTTATGTCAAATTCAGTACAAAAAATCAATTTCCAAAAAATATCTCCTAAACTGCGATCTACGATTCTACCGGATTCGAGACTGATACCGATCCATATGCCTAGAAAAACTGAATATATTTGAAAACCGATCAAAAATCGAACACCGTCCATAAAATAGAGTTGGTTAAGTTCGATTTTGTTGTCTGCTTAGGTAAGGTTAGTTTAATTTAGGACAGTGTCAGTTTAAATCAGAAACGGAAATTTAATTCAGGATTGTGCCTTGAATTTTGTGTTCTGAGTTGTTAAGGTACTTGGTTTGGTCAGTTCAGTTTAGGGCAGTGCCAGTACAAATCTGAAGAGTAAATTAAATATAGAATAGTGCCCTTGACTTTCGTACTCTGAGTTGTTGGGGTTTTTGGTTAGGTTAGGTTAGTTTAATTATTTACAGTGCCAATTCCGAAGAGGACGGTCCCAGAAAAGGAAATTGAATTCAGAAGAAATCAAGGTCTTTGGTTGAGTGCGGTTGAATGGATTTGGGACAGTTACAGTCCAAATCAGAACTTGAAGTTAAGCGGCACTATCTTATAATGAAATCATAATGGTTTAGGAATTTTGCAAGTTTACCTGTGAAAAATATAAAAATATGAGCGGCCACGCAATTATGAGTTTTTGTCACTGTGAGTTTTTCGAGATTGATACGTTATAGTTCTCATAATCTCATTACATTAATACGAGACTAAATACTAAGTATGCGGGTTTCAATATTGACATGAAGCTCCAGGCTCCAGGAGATTTCAGTCGTAGTAATCTGTGATTTCGGTGAAGCCACAAGATGGTGGCCGCCCTAATGCTCAGAATATTCTTCTCTGATTTATCTCCGAATATTTCATGGTCCTGCTAGACAAGAATACGCCAACCATGAAAAATATTGTCCTTATGTAACAAATACGTCAAACTCAGTACCGAAAAAATGTGATTTCAATAATTAATATCTTCTAAACTACGAATTTGCCGTAGTTGAGACTGGTATCAATCGATTTGCTACGAAAAACTGCATCTATAAGAAAATCAGGATCAAAATCGAGAACCGTCCCTAAGGTAAAGTTTTACCCTTTCCGTGTTCCGTTAAAGTCTTTGTCACACCCTGTTTGAATAAAAGAAGACAAAAACATATTTTGATCTTTTTCCAGCAATGGGGTAAAAGCAAGATTCATTTAAGAAATCGAAATTCAATCTTAACAGGGAAACAGATGATTTCTCAAACATCAGTTCGCTAACAGCGTCACGCCGGGGCATGGGCAAAAACTAAAAACAGATTTGAAGTGTAATTATCACAAAGTTCCGTTATAAATGATCCTTAATAGAAAGCTAATGTTCCATCCAGTCTCAATTCACCATCTGCTTCCCATTTCACGCCTTCTATCGACACTCCGTCGTAGTTGTTGGAAACAGGAAACACGAGAACACCGTCCTGTGTTTATAATTGAACGGAATAGGTCCCGAAATTCCAATAAGCCCCAATAATAAATTAACAGACGCCCGGAATGTTCCTCGATGTGTGCCTCTTGTCTGGAGAAGTAACTTTGCTCCAGTCAGATGCTTTAAGCCCCGTCATATTCGCTTAGTGAGAAATCCTACATTTGGGGCCTTCCTAGAAATGCAATTCACGACTGAAGCCTCCCTTGAAATCCGAACTGAAAATACAGCCTTATATGGTTACCTTTGAGGACATACCAGCGACCCTATTCTTTAATGTGATGAAATGAACGTTCTCTATCGTTCCTTCAAAAATGCACCCCGTTTCCCTGACAACAGCGTCGACACGCCTATTTTCTCCCTTCCCCGTTTCAAGAATAGGGACCCTGGTGTCCCAGAAATCAGGTTGATTTCCAAAAAAACTACATTTTTCAAGATATGTGAATGAAATTTTTGACATCGATATTACAGATTGTTTCTCATCGACAGAAGTATTTTATCTGCGACTCCCTGTCTAACCGGAAGTGGGGGTAACTTAAGATTTTCTCCAATGAACTGATGTACATTTTTGCTTATTCGTAGTATGTGTCACATCTTAAATGAGTATAATTAGGAAAAAAAATGAAATCAAGAAATTATTTTCTTGTTTTTGACTGTGGTTGTTATGCTTAATATATGAATTTTTGCGATAAACTAAATCTTTAAAATTCATTTCCACTAGGAATTGAACAATTGGTCGAAAGTTACACGTATTTTGTTTGAGAAACATGCGTAGTGTGGGCCTTTTGCTCTACCTCTAATTATTTTGGGTCTAGGTCCCTAAACTTTTGCACGCCTATTGTCTGGTCACACAGTATTTGTATAGGGAAATAGTTTTAGTCATTTTTCAATATTATAGAGGACATTTTTTCCACATTTGGTTGGAGCATTCGATTTCATACCATTTTTCACAAATCGAAGTTCGAAAATTACTGAAATTATACCTCTACACTACTGTTGAATCGATAGTAACTAAAAATGAAATCCGTGGGTTCAATGAAACGACCAAGTTGCACTAAGCCGACGTTTCGTCCATATTGTTGGACTTTATCAAGGCTACAGAGACAGACGAAAAGAGTTACTAGTTAAAACACAACATATATATCTAAAGTATAAATAAAATCATAAAACGACAATAGAGTCGAATTTGAAATTGTTCTTACCAAGTCGAATATTGGTTGTAAAAGAATTGGTTGCAGTTTGTTGCCGAAGAATATGAAATTTGGGCACAACGGACTATGCATCAAGAAAATTTATTATTTCAGTTGTTGATGTAGTTTTGAGGAACTGTCAAGGGAATCATTTTCAGAATGATTTATCTACTCGCGTCATATGTAGTCTATTCGCGCACTTACGGAACACAGAACTCACGATAACCTGTCAAATAAATTTAAATAAACCTGACTGAGATCTTGTGTGTCGGTCCTGTAATTAACAGTATTATTGAGTTTGATAGAAAGCAATTCTTTTACAACCAATACTCGACTTAATGAACTTGGTAACAACAATGTCAAATTTAACTCTGTTGTCGTTTTATGATTTTATTTATATTTTATATTTATATATATATATTTGTTGTGTTTTAACTAGTAACTTTTTTCTGTCTCTGTAGCCTTGATAATGGCGAACATCTCTCTGTTGTGAATCACGGCAAGAGCCTTGGTCTCATTATAGACTCCAAGATGCGTTTCAGGGAACATGTAACTAGCAAACTTAAAATAGCTTATTGTAACTTGAAGATGATCTATAGTCATAGACATTACCTCTCAGAGGACACAAAAAAAATGCTGTGTGATACCCTCATCCTCTCACACTTCAATTTTTGCAATAGCATTTATATGCCTTGTTTGGACGGTCGCGACCACTACCGAATACAAAAAATTCAAAACTCGTGTCTTAGATTAATATACGGGGTGAGACGTGGAGACCACATATCTCCGGCTCTAAATCAATCCGGCTGGTTGAACATGCGCAATAGAGCACAGGTACATATGGCTTGTTTCTCTTTCAAAATAATGAAGTACACGACGCCTGCCTACCTCCACCAGAAGATTACTTATAGAACCGATGTTCATAACTTGAATCTCAGACGAAGAACTTTACTTACAGTCCCACAACATAAAAAGCAAATTTTCAAGAGATCATTCACTTACAATATTTCTCATGTCATGAACTCCATCGCTTCACTTGATCTCAAACAGTCGGCAACCACATTCAAGATAAATTTCAAGAGCAAACTGTTACAATCTCAGAGTTAGAATGTACTAGCCCTGTCGATCAATTGCTACCTCCAAAATTTCTACATTTTTTCTCTATCCTTTTCCACCTCCTGCCTTGTTCCTCTCCCTTTATGACTCAAATTGCATTTTTATTAACTAAGGCCAATAGTTTTTCAAGCAACTTTGAGGCCTGAACAGTTTCTGGGTAACCAGAAAACTGCAATTACCAAGGCCTATTGTGTTTTTTGCATTGTTTCAAATATGTATTAGAATATAATGGTTTTCTTGTATGACTGGCAAAAACAACAATAAAATTATTTATTATTATTATTATTATTATTATTATTATTATAAATTCCAAATATATGGAAGAAACGTTGCCTTCTTGTGGAGGAACCACCTGTACTTGGTTTTTCCCGTTGTGAGGGTTCTGTAAAAACTGCAGAATTACAGATACATCTCCTTATAACGAAATATGTGTGGGGTCGTGTGTCCTGTGAAATCAAACACGCAATAAAGAAAAGGGATTAGCCTGTTTATTTTACTCTCGAGTGTTACAACAAAAGTGAATTCGAAAGGCAATAAAATTCTTTTTGTTGAAAGACACAGGCTAACAATTCTTGTTGTAAATCTCCTTGAGTGTTGACAGGTAGTTCCTTGCTGACGCCTGGCCGGGGTCGATCGTGCTGTTGGGGGCGCTTCCGTCGTCGAGGGTGGTAAAAAGCCAGATGTTGAGTCAGGAATGCAGCATGTAGAATATCTTCTTAGCGGTGACGTGAACGGTGAATGCCGATGGATTGGAAACCACCCTCGACGACGGAAGCGCCCCCGACAGCACGATTGACCCCGGCCCGACGTCAGCAAGGAACTACCTGTCAACACTCAAGGAGATTTACAACAAGAATTGTTAGCCTGTGTCTTTCAACAAAACGAATCTTATTGCCTTTCGAATTCACTTTTGTTGTAACACTCGAGAGTAAAATAAACAGGCTAATCCCTTTCCTTTATTGGTTATTGTTTGATTTCACGATTCGATTTAGAGATTTCAATTTGAAACTACTCAACCGCGGACCGGCGCATTCGCCATTTTTATCTACACTTTTCCAGGAAGATTTCATATCGAAGACGTTTTTCCATCCCATTGACATATATTGGTTGTCCGAACAAAAATGTTACTACTTAAAGAACTCAGAGTTCTCGAAGATAAACAAAACAGGTCAGCTTCTCTTTTGAGGGGAAAGATTTTCCATCATGAGTTTGTTCCAAAAAAACCCTCCCCATTGAGAGGTGGCCCCCAACATGTCGAGCGTTGGTTAGTTTGAAAGTTATTCATTTTATGTCACAGCCCACTGAGAATTTTCAAACTCGGTTCATTGTTCATGGAAAAGTGTAATAATTGAATTACCGCAAAAATTAAGTTCTTCAATTATTGCATTATTTCGTGAATAATGAAAGGAATTTGAAAAGTCTCACTGGGTTGTGTATATTACATAAATAACTTCCAAACTAATCAACACTCGACATCTCTTCCCTATTCAAAAATGTTGATACCACCATCATAGGGGTGGTTTTTTCGCCAAAAGGTAAAAAATTCTCAGTTTCTTGTGTTTTGCGGTTCGAATGTACGTTCAACATCATTTTTTGATGTTAAATTATCAAGCTATAATTATAACTTTATTTCGTGAATAATGAATCAATTTTGAAAATTTCAACTGGGTTGTACACAGAACATATATAACTTTCAAACTAAGTTATCTGAACGGACTCAATATGGTTATTTTTCTTCCTCATAAAAGGAATGGACCTGTTCATGGTATCTCGTATTCTCGTTGGGACACCATGTATAGAGCTTATGACATTATTCGAGAACTAAGCTTTCCTTGAGTGAAAAATTCTCGTGCATCGAATCAGAAGTTTCTGACACATTTGAATATTACCGAAACAGATGGATTCATATTTTTTTTTCTTTTTTAGGTGAGTACTTCCAACCGAAGGATATTCCTGAAGGTAATTATATCAATCAATAGTAGAATTATATGAAATGGGCAGCTTTCTGTATTTGTTTTTAATTGAATATCCACACTATACATTATTGAATGAGTGGTAAGCTAAAGGGTAATTACGCGTTTTTTAATAAAAAATAAAACACATTTTCGAAAATTTTCTATTGATAATTGAAGTATCAGTTATGACATTTATATACGAAAAGTAATATCTGTCCAATGGATCCTCTTGCAGTTCTAAGGACGTCCACTCTTCTGTCAAAATTTTTGATGACATTTCGACATAATTGAGGCTCTATCTCACAAATGACACGAACGTTTAGTTCAGAAATCGGTTGTGGATTATCCTTAAAGACCTGGCTTTCCACATAATATCAAAGAAAATAATCCATCGGTGTCAAATCAGATGATCTTGGTGGCCAATTGACATCATCGTTTCTTTATATTATTCGTCCAGGAAATTTTTGTCTCAATTGTGTCATTTGCAAAGTGGCGTGTCGCGCCATCTTGTTGAAACCAAGTGTCCTTCGATCATCATCCGACGGTATCGATCACCATTGACAGTTACAGCTTCACCAGAACATTTTCAAAGAATTATGGTCGAATTACACCACCCTACCAAAATGCACACCAAACAGTGACTCGTTTAGGATGCATAGGTTTCTCATGAATAATTCGTGGATTATCTGCACCCTAGATACAACAATTTTGTTTATTAACAAAGCCACCCAGTTGAAAATGTGTCTCATCGGAAAACATGATTTTTTGAGAAATATCAGCTGGTTGTTCATTGATGAAATTGACGAATGAACGACGTTTTAAATGATCTAATGGCTTTAGTTCCTGTGTTATTTGAACCTTTCATGCCTTCAGAGCTAAATCCTTGTGTAAAATACGCCATGTTGTGGACCAACTAAGTCCACCTTGTTGTGTACGTCGTCTAATGGACACTTTCACGAAACAAATCAATATTTTCTTGTGAACGACCGCTACGACTGTATTTTTCACTTTTTTGATCTTCCACCGAACCGGTCTCTTGAAATTCTTCAATAATTCGACCAATAGTGCTTTGACATGGACGATTATGTAAACCATAAAATTCACGTAATTTTCTAAAAACACTTTTCACAGAACACTGATTTTCATAAAATAATTCAACAATTTGTATGTGTTGTTGTATCGTGTACGAAGCCATTTTTATAAATGTCATACATCACATTTCTTCAATGTTAAAATACCCAGACGAATTGAGTGCGCCATCTATATGTTATTTATTCCTGAAAAAAACGCGCATTTTGAAACACTCTTCAGTTAAGTCTAGGAAGAATAAAATAAATCCACTGACACGACATCATAAGGCGTACTGATTCAGGGAAGAAAAAATGCTGAATTTTCTGCTTTCTTCTGAGGTCATTTTATTTGGCGAAAAAATTTTGCAACAATTTTTGTTTATAATTTTGCTTGGTTTGTTTTCTTCATTACATTGAAATATCGAACCGGTATATGATTCATGAGAAGGTGACCATATCCTGAATAACTACATATTTATGTTCGTTTGATTAACTGAAGGGTTTTTATAATTTTGTTTTCACTACTCCATCGTACATGTACTCATTTCAAGTGCAGGAACCTCAAAGAATCGACACAAGTACGAGTGACGGAACCTTTCGAGGCATCCAACAATTATGATATTTCGTTTTGGTTTCTGAATTTTCTCTGTTAACGTTTTGAAAACTATTAGATTTCAATGAATGATTGTGGAAAAAATTCATCAATTCTAAGAGAACTGGTCGGAAAAATCTAGAAAAGTTCATCCAATTTCGAATTTTCAACGCCTGAATAAAATTGCGGCATTTGATTTCTGGAAACCAATATTCTATTGGTATCCAGGAAATTGGTTATTAGTCAATTTGACATTTCGTTCATCTGTTTCGTGACACTTTTGGATAAGTTATAGATGCATAGAATACATCAGGTGTCGACACTTTCCTACTATTACCCACTTAAATTTTGGGTCCAAAACGCGGTCCTAGAATTGTCAAATCTTGGGCAAGCGCCATCATCGTTCACAGAGCCAAGTAGGCTCTGTGAACGATGATGGCGCTTGCGTCGCTTTGGAAAGTGCATACATTTGATTTCGCTGAATGAAAATGAATTGAACTATAATCTATAATAATTATGGAGTTTAACAAATGTGGAACATCTACTCATTAATAATATGAAATATGTGTGAGGGAATAAGGAGCAATATCAGGCTTATCTTGAGAACACTTTCATGGATGCATACAAGAAGTTATTTCGAAGCCAAACCAACGGTAGAAACGAAACGGGAGATTGATATTACTAATGGATTCTATTGGATAGTTTAGATCTCCTTTAAATTTTGTATGTAACTATTGATACATATTCAATTCAAAAGTTATAAATTATGTTTCATTCCTACTTATGCAAATATTTGGACGAAATGTTCAGGTTTATCATTATTGAAATTGATATATGAATTTTCACTTTGCTGTTCATGTTCATACGAATTTATCAGACAAATTTCAAACCAGACAAATTAGTTGTAGTATCTATCGTTCCAAAGGATTTCTTGTGTTTTTTTTTGAGAACACAACTCTGGAATACTTCCTATCCATGAACTAAATATTGGGATAATAAATACCTCTCGTAATATGCAGGTATTCAAAAATATCAAGTTTCAGACTTGTGTATTCAGAGACGAAGGATATTACCGCCATTCTGACTGAATGAAATGAATAATCATAATTCAAATTCGTCAAAATGAATTTATTATCGGAAATTCTTGAAAATAATGTATGGTCCAACTCAGAAAATCAGAAAGGAGTTCTGATTTGACTAGTTCTGATATGGCAGGTCGGTTACTTTCGTAAATATTTCAGATTTTATTTGGCAGACTTTCCTATGCTGGCATCTATCGGCGAAAACTGAAGTAGGCCAACAAAGCCGTATTTTGACAACGTTTGAACCTCATTTCGGACTCAAAATATGTCAAAGAGTGTCCGCACCTTATGTATTCTATGCATCTATGAAGAGTTGATGTTCACAAAACCGTATATAAAGGTTATGTTTGTGAATTCATGAAAAACTCACGAAATGTTTATGAAGTATGGTTATTTTCTTCTAGGGTCACAAAATACAGTGTTATCAACTCCTAAATCACCGATTATGGAAATCCATGATAGCAACATTTCTATGACGAAATTCATAAAAAACATTGCTATAACACTCGGAACAGAATACGTTATATCATGGCCATATTGCTATAAATTAGAAAGAAAGCAGTAGGTATGAATTGCAAGGTTTATAGCAATACGCAAACAGAATCAACCTATTTATATGTTCATTGAATAATATACAATTGTTTAAATAATAATTGTTTCAATATAAGTTCTGAAGAAAATTGAAAATATGTTGGTATACATATACTGGATGTTCAGTGTAAATCGAGTGGCAGGTTATATTTAAATAATCACTCCAATACATCATCAATAGACGACTTCGGTCCAAGTTGCCAACCAACAAATTTCTTCCAAATTTACTATTACTGGGGAAGGGGAATTTCAGAACAAATTCGACATGATATAAGGTTCGCGTTATTTATGAATATCCGTTAAAGATATCTCGGCTCCTCAAACAAGATAATTCCTTCCGAATATAGGTTTTTGTTAAGATCATCTCTGATTAGCTGAAATTCCTGATTTCATGTTGATAATGTCAAATTTATATAGGATATGTTCCGCAAATCAACTTGGTTATTTAGGTTGCTCGTTTTCGGTTCCGTGAATACGAAATGTTCGGTTGGTTCCTGAAAAAAAAGGTAAATTACGAAATTTGATTGATAAAGAAGCAATCTTTCTGCCACCAGAACGACAGTCAATGTTCTATGGTACCATATCCGTGGCATATAGAACAATCCATGATGTTTTACTTACATCATGGAACAATCTTAATTCACTTTAAGATCCATAGACCATACTCAGTAATCATTTCATTGTTAATTGTTGTCTCGTCTATGTTCTATGGATCATAAAGTAAATAAAGAGTATTCTATACTATGGAAATGTTACCATAGAACATTGTCTTTCCTTCTGGTGACAGAAAATACGTGTTTTCATCAATCAAATTGCGTAATTAACCTTTTTTTCAGGAACCAACCATGATGTCAAAAACATGGCGTGCTCATTTGAAAAATGAGTGACGTCAGCAAGATTATACAAAGAGTTGTATATTCTGTGCTTTGAATCAACATGCAAATTCAAAGCACAGAATATACAACTCTTTGAATTTCAATCTTGCTGACGTTACTCATTTTTCAGATGAGTACACCATATTTTTTAAATCATGGAACCAACCACGATGTAAAAAACATGGTGAGCTCATCTGAAAAAAAAAGACGTCAGCAAGATCAAAATACAAGGAAATATAAATTCTCTGCTTCGAATTTGAATGAAAAAGTGATATCATCATTGGTAAATAAGATCACAGATGAGCACACCATGTTTTGCTTACATAATGGAACCAACCGAATATTTCATATTTACGGAATGGAAACCATCAACCGAAATAACCAAGTTGATTTTCGGAACATATTCGATAAAAATTTGACACTATTAACAGGAAATCAGGAATCCCAACTTAAATTTCAGCCAATCAGAGATGATCTCAACAAAAACCTATATTTGGAAGGAATTATCTTGTTTGAAGAGTTGAGGCATCTTTCGCGGATATTTATAAATAACGCGAACATTATCATGTCGAATTTCTTCTGAAATTTCCCTTCCCCAGTGATAGTGAATTTGGAAGTAATTTGTTGGTTGCCAACTTGGACCGAAGTCCCTATTGGCGAATGAAGACAAGCGCTACTCCCTCTGGTGGCTATCCGAGTAACCCGAGGTACAGACATTATCATTGACAAGTTAAAAGAAATGTTAAGAAAATGAGAAAGTTAATGCAGTTTTCTTGGTGTTGTGTGATTTTGCAAGTGCTTCTACTGATGAAAAGCAAACTCAAATGCCCCTTCCCATAGATTTCCACAGCCCGGTGAAAAATTTCGAGTTAGGGTGAAAGAAACTTCCTTTAAGAAGTCGGTCCTGAAAGTGTTGAAGAATCGATAAAAACCAACAAACAAGATTTATGAGAGTCTGTTACCTGCATTTTACCGATGATGATCATTTTTATAGAGGAAAGCACGAATTGCTCATTAAATATTAGATCACATTCATGAAGACAATTTTTTCCAGGCCCCTAATCCAAGCAGAGAAATTATCTTAAGAGGAATGCTCTGCCTTCCAGAAATCTGCCTGTTGAACTAATCATTAAGTAACAACGTAAATGTTTCAGTGATAGAACTGACTGAGCATTAGTTTCATGTGAATGTAATAATTTTATTCACAATATATTGAGTATTTAGTCCTTCGCTATAAAAATAGTAAAGTTATGACTGTTATGCGTATTTGTCTATTATTCCGAAAAGTATGTTTTACAATACTATCAGTTTTTCAACTTTCAAGACAGCCTAAGAAATCCACCAAAGTCAATCTTGCCATTCGGATCTGAAAATAAATTATAATAAAATACTGTCTAACCTTGGAGATATTCCCGTAACTTTAGAGTTGCTACACTCAATTAGATTGAAGGATGATTCATAACTAGTTTATAAGAATGGAATATGTACTCCCAGTAATGCTCTCGTCAACTATAAAAGTCTAAAAAGTCTTTGAATAAATCGTGAAATCAAAAATTATCAAACCAAACAGTACAAAATCGACCATCAAAACAAATCTATGTCTGTACCTAAGGTTCCAAAACTGGCCACCGTGGCGCTGCAATCTTAAATTCAGACGCCAATTGGGCTTTCAAGAAACCAAAAATTATTTCAACGTGACATCGGACTTTTTCACAACAGATGTTCCCGTTGATGCACTGACGGAGTGTGGGCTAACTCACGCCAAGAAAGCATTCAACCTGGAGAGTGACAAAGGGCACGACTCCGCGATAAATAAAACAAAGTCTACCAGATAAACGGCAATTGGTGCATCGAGCATACGGGCGTACGTCTTGGAGCAACATTCGCTAGACAGTTGCAGCATGTGATAGACGACGCTTACATACACGCAAGCACTCTCAAATATGCTCAATTAAGTTGAGTTATTTTAAGCCCGTGTCGCGCGACGTCCTGGAGTCGGGCTCTTGAAAGTGCACATCCGTCCACCCGAAATGTCACCGCCATAGAGGTTTTGGGACAGTCGCGAACTTCGTGAGTGCGATTACGGTACTTACCGCTCTTTTTTTTGCGCGATTGTCGACTGCAAATTTCGGAGGTGCGACCACATTTCACCGCGATATGTGCAGGTCAAGAAGTGTGCATTTTTTCCGTGATAGTGAGTTGATATGTGGGTTTGTAATGGTTGTTTTTCTTGGTGTTCGACGGATTGATCGAGTGATTCCGATTTTTTTCGATGAGATGAAGGCCACACCTTGGTGCATCAACTTGCATAGGAATGTATTTAATGATGGTTTGAGTTTTGAGGACGAGACGATTCGTTCATGTCGAAACGTATTTACCGAAATAGAAAAATGTTTACGAATGCGTGAAAAAGAACGAAGCTCTAGGTTTAAAATAGCTACAGTTAATTGAGTGAATAGTTTCGAGGGAAGCTTCGAAAGGTTCTTAAATTTATGGTGGTAATTTACTTACAAAAGTTTTATTGTTAGTCTGTTTCGAGATTTTTCCTAAAAAATAACTGCTATATGAACGTATCTCTAATTGATGATTCCAAACCTCAATCATCCGATTCAACTACTCGACTTTTTGCTATTTAAAATTGCGAACAGAAAGACCCATATCTAAGCTGCAACTGAACAGTTTTCATTTATGGGAGCAACCAGAAGTTCACCAGTTTCCCAAGTAGAATCATTTTCTTCAGAGTCGAAAAAACTAGAGAAGCAATTACGTGGAGTCGGCAGCTTTTGCGCGCATTTTCACTTCTGGATGGAAATATACAATTATGAATGGGTATATCTTCGGAGTCATTGAGCGGATTTCACCCACTCTACAAAATTTCGATGTCCATAAAGTTAGCAGAGCCACTTGCACGGAAGTCAATGAAAACCATCTCATTAATTGTCGTATATTTGTCGAGAATTTGTCGTGAAAGAAAAAAAATTGTCGCGCTTCTAGTTTTTTTTTTAAGGGGTGGCTCTGCTAACTTAATATTAAGTTAGCAGGGCCATTCTAAAACATGCATCGAACTCGATCAAAAATGTTATGAGTAATTGTTGAGTATTTGTCGTAGACCATCTAGCCTGAAAAAACCAGAAAAAATATTTTTTTTATAGCTTTTTTATAGGTTTTAAGGAAATGTTCTGGTTTCCTAGGAAATTTGTCATATCCGGCAACACTGCATTGGTGAATTGATATTTCAGGTATATTTTCCGTATCATTATTGACTGATATTGGGTTGTATATGTTAAATCTTCTATTTCCCGAGATGAACAATTTTCGTTTCAATGCTGAATAATGGAAATATTCCATTTCACGGATATACATCAACGTAACTTTGTGATACAAGAAAGTTGATTAGATGACCGTTTTTTCTTCCGAAAATGAGCTGAACGATTGAAGGACGAACTTAATATTAAGTTAGCAGAGCCACCCCTTAAAAAAAAACTAGAAGCGCGAAAAATTTTTTTCTTTCACGACAAATAAGTATTGGTCGTCCTTCAATCGTTCAGCTCATTTCCGGAAGAAAAAACGGTCATCTAATCAACTTTTTTGTATCACAAAGTTACGTCGATGTATATCCGTGAGAATGGAATACTTCCATTAATCAGCATTGAAACGAAAATTGTTCATCTCGGGAAATAGAAGATTTAACATATACAACCCAATATCAGTCAATAATGATACGGAAACCATACCTGAAATATCAATTTACCATTGCAGTGTTGCCGGATATGACAAATTTCCTAAGAAACCAGAACATTTCAATAAAACCTATAAAAAAGCTATAAAAAAATAATTTTTTCTGGTTTTTTCAGGCTAGATGGTCTACGACAAATACTCGACAATTACTGATAACGTTTTTGATCGAATCAGATGCATATTTTAGAATGGCTCTGTTTACTTAATATTAAGTTAGCATTTAAAAAAAAACTAGAAGCGCGACAAATTTTTTTCTTCCACGACAAATTCTCGACAAATAAACGACAATTAATGAGATGGTTTTCATTGACTTCCGTGCAAGTGGCTCTGCTAACTTTATGGACATAAAATTTCGAGTTTCAGAGTCAGTTCTTCAACTTCCGAAAGAAACAACTTTGAAACTCGATGTATGTAGGTTTGGACCTTGATCATGGAGGCCGAATTCGTGTATGGGTAAAATCCACCCAATGATTCCACAGATAAACCCATTCAAAATTTAATTTTCCCAATATTTCCGAAAATACAGATTAGCTCGAAATGACATCCAGTACTTTATCGAAAAAAACCTTGAAAAGCACTGACGGTTTTTTTTTCAAATGATCTTTCTTGCTAAGAATGCGCAATGCTGCGAGTTTTTTTCATTCTCCAATCCATATAATTTTTTGTCTGAAATACATCAAAACAAGAATACGAACGTCCTATCCATTCCTACTATCTCTCAAAATCCTTCGACCGAAAAAGAATTTCGTGAATATCAAATTATTCCTTTCATCGAAACCCAGGTTACATTCCTGCTTTTGAGAGCAAGAAATGACTCGAATATAACGTGGGTTAATTTCGGAGGCCCGAGTATTCTTCGAAAAATTTTTTTGTTGCAAATGGTTGCGAAAAATCAAAAGACTGCGCAATGTTGCTACTTCTTCGAATTCAAGAATTTTCGAAAAAATAAAAACTAAAATGGGGTGAAAAATTTAAAAACAACTAACATTACGCATTTTCACGAGAGAATTAACAACATCCCCAAAAAAATTTCAAAAAATAATCACTGAAGCCTGCAGAACGACTCCGTTTTCTTCTTTAAACGTCGAAATTTCTCCGAATTCTAATATTCCTCGCGACTATTGGCGAGGTTAAAGCATGTAGACCGTGTACAGGTGCCTGACCTTGAGATATTAACGAAGTTTGATGAAACTTAAATGTGGCTGTGTTGCCGAAACCTCAATTTACCAGCACGTAGTAGTGTTTACCCTTAAGCGAGTTAGGGCCGCTATTATAAAACTTAACTGGAAGTTATATTTATTATTATATTATATATATTAGGACATGACTGTCAAAACTGTCAGTTAAAGTTAAAGATAACTTCCAGTTAAGTTTTATAATACCCGGCCCTTAGTCTTCACAATTCTGCCTCAGTGTACCAATCATACATCTTCATCGGAATTTTAAAAGAGTGTTTTGAGTTGAATCCGTCCAATGATTTCTCAGATATATCCATTAAAAAAATTATTTTCTCTATATTTCCATCAGGTTTAAATCCAGTACTCGATTGAAAAATCTAGAAAAGCACTGACGTGAGGTCAGGAGCTTTTACGCGCTTGTTCAAATTCTAACTATTAGATCAACACGATTGCACCTAATTGCGTGTTGGTAATCTCCACCTGATTACGAAGTTTCAATCTGATTGCATTTGTACTCCTTGAGATATTGCGGAAATAACGTTAAATTCCAAATAACGAAATTGGGCACATTTTTTTTCCTTATATCTCCGAAAGTTAATATCGGATCGAATTGAAATTTGAAAAATTGTTGTTAAATACTGACTCCAAGGTTAGAGAAAAAAAAGTTTTTCACCAAAAATTTTTAAAACTCGAATAATTTTTTTTTAATTTTTCTTAGTACTGGATCCACTCGAAATTTTGCTATAACTTACGCGTTGGTATTCCAAAACTGTCCACGAAGTTTCAATTCTATCGAGTAAATACTTCATGAGATATCGAGGAATTAACCTAAAAATTTCAAATGGGCCTAGCTTCGAAACAATCCAACCGATTCCACCCATCAACTAACTCAACCGAGATATTTAGGCACCAAACCAAATCTGACAATGTCAAGTCGCTAAGTCTTTTCCTTCGAAAGTTAGAGCACATACGGGCGGACAGAATTGAATTTGACCACGGATTCTTCTTCAGGGAATTCAACCCAATCGCTTAAGAACATTTTCGGCTCAAAATTCGAAAATTACAGACATCGTGGCGAAATGATAACGCGCTGTTTCCTAGAGCAAGCGCGTCAAAATGACAGTTCGAAAGTTTATGCAGAATTTCGAGAGAATAATATGATTTCAAGATAGACGAATCAGGGAGTAGAGCTGCGTTCGGCAGGGTCAATACTTGAAATGATGACCGTTGTGGCAACGAATTAAAACATGCGCGCAGGCGCTACCGAATTCACGTCGATTCTATTGTGAATTTTTTTCTTTCGTCTTTTCACAAATTCCTTAATTTCATTTTATTGTTTTTATTGAAATTTGTAAGCAAAACGGTTACCCATCCATGTATTGATCGCACCTAAGGCTGCTCGGTTTTCTGAAAAACTTGTCTGTGAGCTCGTAATCGTATTATCCTTCTGAAATTCCACATGGATGCCACACCTTGGTGCATCAGTTTGCATAGGAATGAATGGTTAATGTTTCAATGACTAGGCGATTCCCCATTTCGAAACGTATTTACCGAAATAGAAAAATGTTTACGAACGCGTTGAAAAGAATAATAAAGCTCTCTGTTTTAAACTCTATCCGAAAATAGCGACTGCCAGTGGAGCGAATAGTTTTAATGGAAGCGTCGAACAGTTTTTTAATTTCCGATGGTAAAATCCGAACAAGAGTGTTCGTTGTTCGAATACCTTCGTTTTGTTATATTTTTTCTGGAAATGAATGTGACTCGCATGCATTTCTCAATGATGACTTCAACCTGAATCATGAGAAATTCAATGCTCGTCCCTCTCTTGATGAATTACATGGAGAAAAATATATACAGGGTGTTTCCATATTACGGTACGATACGTCGTAGGATGATTCGTTGTGTGGTTTCAAGAAAAAACCTAGAAATGCACTGACGTTGAGTCAGCGCACAAACACCGCTGAATTCAACTCGGTGCTTTTCTAGGTTTTTATGAGTTATCCCGGAAAAAAACAGCAATGCCGTGGGAAGAAAACCACCAAATTTGACATATTTTTCCCAATATCTCCAAAAATCATCATCGTATCAAACTGAAATTTGTTGCACTGCTGTGAAATAGAAAGCTCAAGGTCTAAATATGTTTTTTTCCAAATATGGTGAACAATTTCCGAAAGAAAATAATTTCGGAACAACTTTTGAAAAAAATTTTTTTTTTTTTTTTAATTAACTGACTGAGATTAAAAAAAAATTCTGCTAATACTTGCACGTCGTTATACTTAAACTGCCAAGTTTCAATCCAATCGTTTCAGCAGTTCCAGAATAATCACGGCAGAAAACCCATAATTTCAAAAGGCTCTTTCTTCAAAACAGTTCGGCCGATTTTGACAATCAACGAAAGTAACCATCGAATTTTGAAATGCAACCGGGCCAGAAAGTTTCAGGTCGCTAGGATTCTCCGTGCGCCCGTAATCGTGCATACATACACACGGACAAAATCGGTTTTGACATCGAATTAGTCATCAGTGAGTCCAACCTAGTCGTTTGAGCCTTTTTTCGGGAAAAAAATCGAAAATTACAGACATTTGGAAAAATAATAGCACGCTGTTCCCCAGAACATGTGCGCAATAAGTTTCTATGATCACATGTTTGGAGTTGCTTCCTTTCTGATATAGAGGGCGTGAAGTTCAAAAAATTATTTATAAAATGCCATAAATATTCTTAAGCCCATTCGGTTGGAATTGTGTACAGACATTGGAAGAAATATTTTACTTGGGTAGCCCTAGCTAGATTGAATAATTTGGTCCAATGGGCAGTGGGCACCCCAGACACTATAGAGAAAAGAATACGCCACTGATTTTTCGTGTTATCTAGTTGAAAATACACTTTTTCGGTCTCTTATGTCTTCTTCATATTTAGCATCGTTCTTGAGGATAAAAATAATGCCATTCATGAGACCAACTGACAGTGATGGTATTGTCTCATCAGTAAATGTATATTCTTTTTCACAAACGCAGCATGATAAGAAGAAAATTTCAAAATTGTGCACATGACAGCAATCAATGTTCTCAAAAAAAATATCTAAAAAGCAGTTATGATTTTATAATAAAATTTTTCGTAGCAGGTCTGTTATTTTTTTGTTAACACTCTTTTCTTGTATGATGTAGTCTTTACGCTCGTCTTTACGGCACTGTTTCCATCGATATCCAGTAGAGTACTTCGAAATAGTCAAGTCTTTTTCGAACTAATTCATCTATGCTTTTAGTTTTTCGTAGTAGGTTTGTTAGTTTTTTTCTAACACTCTTTTCTAATATGATGTAGTCTTTACGCTCGTCTTTACGGCACTGTTTCCATCGATATCCAGTAGAGTACTTCGAAATAGTCAAGTCTTTTTCGAACTAATTCATTTATGCTTTCAGTTTTTCGTAACAGGTTTCTTATTTTTTTGTTAACATTCTTTTCTAGTATGATGTAGTCTTTACGGCACTGTTCCCATCGATATCCTGTAGAGTGCCTCGAAATAGTCAAGTCGTTTTCGAACTAATTCATTTATGCTTTTAGTTTTTCGTAGTAGGTTTGTTAGTTTTTTGCTAACACTCTTTTGTAATATGATGTAGTCTTTACGCTCGTCTTTACGGCACTGTTTCCATCCATATCCAGTAGAGTACTTCGAAATAGTCAAGTCTTTTTCGAACTAATTCATTTATGCTTTTAGTTTTTCGTAGTAGGTTTGTTAGTTTTTTGCTAACACTCTTTTCTAATATGATGTAGTCTTTACGCTCGTCTTTACGGCACTGTTTCCATCCATATCCAGTAGAGTACTTCGAAATAGTCAAGTCTTTTTCGAACTTATTCATTTATGCTTTCAGTTTTTCGTAGCAGGTTTGTTATTTTTTTGTTAACACTCTTTTCTAGTATGATGTAGTCTTTACGGCACTGTTCCCATCGATATCCTGTAGAGTGCTTCGAAATAGTCAAGTCTTTTTCGAACTAATTCATTCATGCTTTTAGTTTTTCGTAGTAGGTTTGTTAGTTTTTTGCTAACGCTCTGTTCTAATATTATGTAGTCTTTACGCTCGTCTTTACGGCACTGTTTTTATCGATATCCAGTAGAGTACTTCGAAATAGTCAAGTCTTTTTCGAACTAATTCATTTATGCTTTTAGTTTTTCGTAGTAGGTTTGTTAGTTTTTTGCTAACACTCTTTTCTAATATTATGTAGTCTTTACGCTCGTCTTTACGGCACTGTTTCCATCGATATCTAGTAGAGTACTTCGAAATAGTCAAGTCTTTTTCGAACTAATTCATTTATGCTTTCAGTTTTTCGTAGCAGGTTTGTTATTTTTTTGTTAACACTCTTTTCTAGTATGATGTAGTCTTTACGGCACTGTTCCCATCGATATCCTGTAGAGTGCTTCGAAATAGTCAAGTCTTTTTCGAACTAATTCATTTATGCTTTTAGTTTTTCGTAGTAGGTTTGTTAGATTTTTGCTAACACTCTTTTCTAATATTATGTAGTCTTTACGCTCGTCTTTACGGCACTGTTTCTATCGATATCCAGTAGAGTACTTCGAAATAGTCAAGTTTTTTTCGAACTAATTCATTTATTATTTTAGTTTTTCGTAGTAGGTTTGTTATTTTTTTGTTAACACTCTTTTCTAGTATGATGTAGTCTTTACGCTCGTCTTTACGTCACTGTTTCCATCGATATCCAGTAGAGTGCTTCGAAATAGTCAAGTATTTTTGGAACTAATTCATTTATGGTTTTAGTATTCATGATAAACATTTAAATCGTTAAATCTGAGTGCTAGGAAAAAAGTAAAAGTTATTCAGTACTCAAATCAAATGAAACAGAATATGAATACGATGAAATAATTTCGAAATAAGAGATCTTCGTGTCAATTGAACAGTATATTCCCATCATAACCTGCCAGATCGATATATGACCTACTCAACACGAACAAATTGTCACCATTTAAAATGTCTGCAACCCTTATGATTTTAAATTAACTCCGCATAGATTTAAATTCAGTTTTGGGGTACTAATGGGTGTTTTTTTAAAAGTATAGAAACTGGAATAAAACAAGGATGAAATGTTAAAATTGACATGAAATCGACTTTGTTCAAAAGATAATCTTTTGGCATTATAATTCAAATATAATTTCTGGCATATGACCGCCACAACTGGCTCTGACATCTGATCTGAAGGTCCAATTTTCAATCACTTTGAACAACATTTATGACCGTATATCGGCAACAACGCGGCAAATGTTGTCCTCGAAGGGGTCGATCGTTTCAGGCTTATTGGCGTAGACGGGCGACTTCACATATCCCCACAGAAAATAGTCTAGCGGCGTTAAATCGCACGATTTTGGAGGCCAATTCACGGGCCCGGAACGAGAAATTATGCTGTTATCAAACGTTTCCTTCAGTAAATCAATTGTGGCACGAACTGTGTGGCATGTTGCGCCGTCTTGTTGGGACCACAGCTGCTGCACAGAAGGGTTTTTCAATTGAGGAACGAAAAAGTCGGTAATTATGTCTCTATAGCGGTCACCATTGACTGTAACGTTCTGGCCAACATCGTCTTTGAAGACCTACTGGCCAATGATTCTCCAGTCCATAAAGCACACCAAATAGTCAGTTAGAGTAAACGTACTGCGGAAACGGTCCATAGTTAGTCGAATTAATTGCTCTGATGGACAATTACGTTGTCCGTAAAATGGACGTGGAGCGGGATACGTATTTCGAACAGAACCATTATTTTCAGAATAAATTTGCACTATTTCTATTCATGTTGAAATGCCACACCAAACTTAACACAAATCACTTGACTGCTGATAAAATGGCCGCTAGTTAAAACAGTGTTGCCAACTTTAAGTTCTATACCTCTGAGAAAACACCCTTTACTTGCTTTTGATGGTTGGCTCCTAATAAACACACATAATCATATCAAAGTAGAAATGTTTTATCAATCACAAGCCATTTATTATTATGTAGGTGAAACCTATTTCATGCTGAGTAGTTCACATAACCAATTATTTTCTGGGTATTAATTATATCGCTAATAAGAACTGATTGATTCCAAACAAAACATCCATTCAGAATTCACGGAGATGAATAATCTTTAAACTGTCATCTTAGCTCTCGTATACAAGTCATTAACACGATAAACATTTATTTACTCACTGTGTAAACCCGGCAACTGGGTGACATGACAGTTCAAACATTCCTGGAACCGAGCAGGATTACTATAATAATATTTATCGATAAATTGTCTCCATGTCATTGTTAGAAATTCCGCTTTATCCATTCGATTATGCGAATTCGTGATCATAAACGACAGGTGACTTTTAATGAATAAATGAAGTATGTGGGCCAAGGGCGTCGCCAGCCGATGGCCTAGGGGGGGGCAGGTTGATATGAATGAAAGATGGGGAAGTATGAATTGTGGGAACAATCAAGAGTATCTTTACTGTACCGAAATAAAACGTAACCTTAACTATTGCATTTATTAGAGAAAGTTTATTTATTGTATTCAATACATAAAAGTTAATTGAAACATAATTTTCGGGGGTTTTTCGTGAATTTTTCGACCACTTTATTACGAAAATCCTGCAAGTTTTCGTTAATAAGTGCTCTATGCACACTCATCATGGCCAGACCATTGGGGTGATCTTCCGACATAGTGCTCCTCAACCATCGTCACTGGTATATTCTTCTTCACTTTTCGTTATTCATCAAAACTAACAACTATTATTATAAATTTCTCAACTCTAACAGTCTATCAAATGTAATAAGTACCGTTTCACATTTTCACGTCTCTGCGCAAAACCTTTCTACAAACGTATTCGTAGCTTGTCAAAAAACATACACAATAAAAGGGTATTCAATTTTAATTCTCAATTACTTATTTAAATTTAAATCCTTAAAAAGAGCGAAACTATCCACTGAAAAAATTTACAGTTTTTTCTTGGCATTGTTTGAAAGACACGTATTTATGTACCTTGTAACCTTTCAGTAGTGCTGCGATATTTCTAATTAAAGAATCAAGTGTATGTGAATAGTCGATGAAAATGTCAAGAATATAATTTATGAATGATTTATTTAAGATAGGTAGGTAAATACATGGTGTTTTCAAAGGTGGATATTTTCTTTTAGCAGAATTTTGTAGAACCCGTTTGAATAAACCATTTCACAAAAAATCCCCCCTATGAAAGTTTCAAAGTAACGCCCTATCGCCCTCCTTCATTCAGATCACGGAGCAAAGATTCAAGGTAGGTTTATCCCAAACATACCTTAAAACATCTTATAACTGTATGTGATCCAACCAATAATGTGAAGCTAAGACCACAAAACCGAGTTGACTACGAACTATGCGACATTATTTTAATTTCACTGACCCATAAGTATTTTGTGTTGAAAGTTTTCTAGGGCGCTTTTTTGTGGAATGGACCCCCAACGGTCGTTACTGATTAAAATTCATTGTGTCATTGTAAAAAACTGCACCTAAGTCGATTTACAATGAATTCATTTCGATATCCCATATTGATTCCATATTGTACCTTTGTAGTTGATTTGCTCAGTTATTTATATTTCACAAAAAACAATTTACCTCATTCCAGGGAATCTAGGAAAGTAAAACGCTAAAAACTCACCAAAAAACTATTAACTGTCTAAACTGAGAACTTATTAATCACTAGTCATTATTCCCTATCCTCTACGAACGGAACGAATAAGAAAAATTTGATCCTATCTTATGTGTTATGCCGCGCAAAAAACAGACGATAAGGTTGTGGGGTTCATAAATAAATTGGTGAAAAATTTGAAACCAAGGCAGTATTGCCTCCACACTCGTCACTCACATCGCTTTAATATAAACAAGGCAGGCGACAGCGCTGGCGGATGTTTATTTATTTTTTGGATAATTGGAACCCCAACAAGCGAAAGCTCCACTTGTAGACGGATAAACTATGAGTAACAACATGGGTATAAATGTTATGAAATTGGAAAGGAATTAGTGAATTCATTCGAGTTTCGACATGTAGGAATTATCGAGAGCTTGGACCTAAGGGACATTTGGGAAAATTTGTTGGTTTCTCTAGGGGGGGGCAGCTGCCCCTACCTGCCCCCCCCTGGCGACGCCCTTGATGTGGGCTGACTTTGATTATGTGTAGCACGTAATTTTAGGATCTTGAAATTCGGATCACGAATCAACGGCAACGAATTTGAACATGCGCGCAACAGCTACTGCCCTCACTGCAGTGCTTCTCTAGGTTTTTTCGATAAACTACTGAAATCCAGTATTCTATCGAAAAATGACAGTTCAAAGATTCATACAAAATATCATGAAGATGATACCATCAGAAGATCACAGAATATTGAATATTTGGAAAAAAAAATTGAATTGTTCTCATGACACGATCATCACGAAATTCTGCACAGAGTTACCTATCAGTATTTCAAACTAGCTGCCAAGTTTTCATTCCGATTAAATCAGTAATTTTTGAGGTAAACAAGAAGAAACAACGATATCGAGAAAAAACCACGAAACTTTATATATTTTTTGCCAATATCTCCAGAAATTATGGTTGTATCGAAATGAAAATTAGTATATTGCTGAAAAATATGATTTTCAAGGTACAAGCGAGAGTTTTTTCCCGATTCAATAAATAGTTTCCGGAAAAAAAACTTTTTCGAAAAAAATTTCAAAAAAATTTTTATAAAATTTACTGACAGTGTGCTCTCAACGAATTTCCGTGAAAAGTGGTGCGTTGTTATGCTTCAACTAACTGTCAATCTTCAATCCAATTGACATCCCCGTTTCTGGAGATTATTCGTCCAGGAAATTTTTGTCTCAATGAATAAATTGTGTCATTTGAGTGAGGTGTAGCGTCATCCTGTTGAAACCAAATGTCCTCTAGATCTAGATTCGATTAACATCCTACGATCCTATCGATCATCATTAATAGTTACAGCTTTACCAGCAGCATTTTCAACGAATTATGGTCCAATTATACCACCTGACCCTAATGCACACCATAAAGTGACTCGTTTAGGATGCATAGGTTTCTCAAGAAGAATTCGTGGATTTTCCTCACCCCAAATGCGACAATTTTGTTTATTAACAGAGCCACCAAGTTGAAAATGTCCATCATCGGAAAACATCATTTTTTGAGAAAAATCAGCTGGTTGTTCACTGATGAAATTGACAAATTAACGACGTTTTAAATGATCTAATGGCTTTAGTGTAGTTTGAACCTCATATGCCTTTCAAAGCTGAATCCTTGTGTAAAATACGCCATGTTGTGGACCCACTAAGTCCAACTTGTTGTGAACGTCGTCTAATGGACATTCCAGGGTCTTCTACGACTGTATTCTTCACTTTTTGCGCGCATGTTCTAGGGGAACAGCGTGCTATGGTTTTGTCCAAATGTCTGTTATTTTGGATGATTGTGCCGAAAATGGTCTCAATCGACTAGGTTGGACTCACTGATGACGAATCCGGTGTCAAAATCGATTCTGTCCGGCCGGCCGGCCGTAGACACGCTAACTGTCGACAGAAGCAAGCTATCAACTTGAAACTTTCCGGATAGGTTGCGCATCATAATGCCGCGGTTAAGTTAGTTAATGGGCCAAATCGGTCTAATAGTTTCGGAGTTATAGGAACTTGGAGTTTTGAAGTTATTTATTTTTCATTTCAGAAACTACTCGAGCGATTGAATTTAAACTTGGCAGTTAGGTGGAGTAAAACGACGCGCAACTTTGAGCCAAATTTCGTCAGGATCATATCGTCAGTAAATTCAAAAAAAAAATTTTTTCGAAATTTTTTCCCAAAAAAAATTTTTTTCGGGAACCATTCATCATATCCAGAAACAAATTCCACTCACACTTTGAGCTTCATATTTCACAGCAGTGTACCAAATTTCAGTTCGATACGATCATAAGTTTTGGAGATATCGGGAAAAAATATGTAAAATTTCGAGGTTTTCTTCTCGATATCGTTGATTTTTTCGGTATAACTCGAGAAATACTGATTCAGTCCTGATAAAACTTCACAGCTTATTTTGAGATGCTGAAAGATAACTTTGTGCGAAATTTCGTGATAATCGTGTCATTAAAACAATTTGAAAAAAAAAATTTCTATGATTTTCTTATCATATCATCCTCATTAAATTCTGTATGAAACTTCGAACTGTTATTTTTCGATGAAGTACTGGATTTAAATTCGATCTGATCTGTATTTTTGGAAATATTGGAAAAATAAAATTTTGATTGGGTATATCTACAGAATCATTGGGTGGATTTTACCCATTCACGAATTCAGCCTTCGTAATTAAGGTTCAAACCTTCTCTACAAATATCGAGTTTCTAAGTTGTTTCTTTCGGAAGTTCTTGTGTTTACGCAGTCGGCCGTTAGGCTGACCGTAAACACAATAACTTCCGGAAGAAACGACTTAGAAACTCGATATTTGTAGAGTAGGTTTGGGGCTTAATTACGAAGGTCGAATTCGTGAATGGGTAAAATCCGCCCAATGATTCCGTAGATATACCCATTCAAAATTTTATTTTTCCAATATTTCCCAAAATACAGATTAGATCGAATTGAAATCCAGTAATTTATCAAAAAAAAAATTCGAAAAGCACTGCCGTGAAGGCAGCAGCTTTTGCGTGCATGTTCGAATTAGTTGCTGAAGCGGTCATCTACATTGAACATGCGCGCAAAACCTGCTGCCTTCACGGCAGTGCTTTTCGAAATGTTTTGATCTTCCACGGAACCGGTCTCTTGAAATTTTTTAATATTTCGACCAATAGTGCTTTGAGATGGACGATTATCTTAACCATAACCACGTTATTTTCTAAAAATACTTTTTCCAGAACGCTGATTTTCATGAAATAATTCAACAATTTGAACGCGTTGTTGTATCGTGTACGAATTCATTTTAATAAATGTTATACATCACACTTCTGAAATGTTAAAATACGCAGGCGAATTCAGTGCGCCATCTATATTTTATTTATTCTCTAAAAAAACGCGCAATTTGAAACACCCTTCATAATTCGAGGTTGAGCTAGAGTGCCATCCACACTATTCGCCGAATCGTTTATCAAATTTATTGTATTAAAATTTGCAATAAATTGCAAATTGTTCGGATTACATTCATCTGGACCCAGCTTCAAAAAAGAAATAGAAAATAAATAAATATTAATAAAAAATCTTCGGACGGAAAGAATCAAATTTCACCAGGGATTCTTGATCAGTGAGTATAACCTATTCGTTTCAGACAAATTTTAGCTCAAAATTCGAAAATACCATACATTGTGACGAAACGATAACGCGCCGTTCCCCAAAAGATGTGACAGCGCATTCCGTCCATTCCTAATCGGATTTCAAAGAGTATCGGATATGTTTGAAATGCCTGGCATTTTATGCATATCCCAAAATAAAATTCCGGCAGTTTTATATCGCAGTCGTCGAACTTAAAACGACAGTGAAAAAGCGATTTCTTCTTACGGCCTTTTTGTTTCCGAAATAGAATCCCAGACTTGAGTCATTCTAGACGGAATGACTGTTGTGTAAACTATCCATTAAATCCTTGTCCGTATTCCATTACATTTGCTATTTGCTTTCTTTATCGAGATGTTGCCGATGTGTGACAGAACTTAGATGCAGAGATCGTCTTTCGGAAAAAGTAATAACCATGATACTCGATACACGAAATTTGATAGTGTGAAAATTGTTTGTGCCACTAGATTGCAGGAAAGTCGATGGAAAATGCAAACATGAGGAGAGTCTTGAAAGGATGAAACTTTCAAAAATCTGGAAATGCTCACTTAACTTCCGAAGAAGCCATTAGCAATTATAAAAAGTATTAAAGGCTCTAAGGGCCACTTGCACCGTATTACAAAACCATCGATTAAGACCATAACCAAGGTTTAGGTAAAAAATTATCTTGCACCGTCACGAAATCCCCGTTTAATGGCCTTAACTGACTGTTAAATTTAAGCCCTGGAATTTGGGGGTTTAAAAGAAGGATTAATGGTAAGCTTCGAAATCTAACCCTTCTTTCGAGCGATTTCGCACAACTTTGACATTTTTCTGGACGTAACCTCCAGTTTGTTTACATTTTTTTTTGTTTACATTTTACATTCATGAAGAACTCATACGAGTTTATGGATTTGATAATCAAATTTTGATTAAAAGTTATTGAATTTCAGATGATATTCATGAAAAATGATATAGAGAGATAATGACATCAGTAGGCATTGAATCGTATCTTTTGAAGCATGAAGCATTAACATCAGTATTTCCATTGAGTTCGAAAACTCAATGGTTTTTCTTATAAGCCTTCAACTACTTGAATTGATAAAGTTACAATGACATATTTGGAATGCAAAAGCATAGTTTCATGAAGATTCTTCAGTACTATTTCATTAAGTGATGTATTACGTGGAAAGCTATCATATACTACTTTATTATTGTGCAGGTGCTGTCTCTTTGCTATCATTATCCTCGATTATATATTAACTGAACTCAAAATGTAACTACAAATGAATTAATGTAAAAGAAATTGCATCCTTGTGTTAGTCGATCTTCAAACGTACACCTTCGTCAATCCATCCATACATGATACTTCAATATTCATATAGAATACTTTTTATTCTGCGGATCTCACATTAGAGTTTTCATTATAGTCGACCAAAATATAAGTATATTCATAATATACTTGTTACAAACAAAATAATTCGATAGAAAGTCTATCCTTGGATAAGCCGTTCCTTATACGAAAGTTGTTTTGGATAAATCAATACTATTTATTTATTCATTTTACAAACGACAGGATTGTAATTCCATGCAGAAGCTAAAATCTTATGATATAAAATATAAGTTTACTTGAGTATATAACTATAAATTTGAATAATGTTTAAAGCCTGATGCAGAAGTAAGAGCACAGATATGTAGTAAGAGATCCCTAGTCTTAATGATAATAAACAAGTCGGGAACGTTACATGCAATATTTTCATGGAAGCTTTAAAGTCTGTCAGATATATTTTTTCGGTGGGTTTTTCAATAGATGCATCTTGATTTTTCATATATCATGGAAATATGGTAGAACCCATAAAATGAGTTTCATCTTTTGAATTAAAATATTTCATCAATTAGGGTTAAAATAAATAACATGAAGCTAGTCACAAGTACCAATTCATGAGAAAGTAACCAAATTTGTAGATTAACTTTAATCTAGTTACATTCAGCCTCGGTGCAAGCCGAATATTTTAACCAGAGCTTAATAAGTTTATCGTCGCTTAACTAACTGAAGCTTAAGACAAATACGGTGCAATTGGCCCTAAAGGCTCTAAAACTACTCAGTTAATCCTTAAGTTTTGAAGATGAGTTGAAACCCGTAACGTATATAAAGGGTGTTTCAAATTGCGCGGTTTTTTTCAAGAATAAATAAAATACATAGATGGCGCACTGAATTCGTCTGGGTATTTTGACATCTAAGACGCGTTATGTATGACATTTATAAAAATGGCTTTGTACAAGATACAACTACGCGTTAAAATTGTTGAATTATTTTATGAAAATCAGCGTTCTGTGAAAAGTGTTTTTAGAAAATGATCCGAATTTTATGGTTTACATAATCGTCCATCTCAAAGCACTATTGCTAAAAATGTCAAGAGACTGGTTCGGTGAAAAATACAGTCTTAGCCGTCGTTCACAAGAAAATGTTGATTTGGTTCGTGAAAGTGTTGCTGAAGACCCTGGAATGTCCATAAGACGACGTTCACAACAAGTTTGACTTAGTGGTTCCACAAAATGGCGTATTTTACACAAGCATTTAGCTCTGAAGGCATATAAGGTTCAAATAACACAGAAACTAAAGCAATTAGATCGTTTAAAATATGAAGTTTTTTTCGAATTGATCTAGTGACACGATCATCACAAAATTTTGCACAGAGTTATCTTTCAGCATCTTCGAAGTAGTTGCGAAGTTTCATCATGACTGAGTCAGTATTTCCTGAGTTATACTGAAAAAAACAATGATATCGAGAAGAAATCCACTAAATTTCACATATTTTTTTCCAATGTCACCGAAACTAATAGCCATATCGAATTGAAATTTGGTACACTGCTATGAAATATGGAGCTCAAAGTAGGCGCTGATTTTTTTTCTCAAATGTGGCGAACAGTTGGCGAAAAAAAAGTTTTTTTCGAAATTTACTGATAGTATGATCTCAACAAAATTTCGCGAAAGGTTGTGCGTTGCTTTACTCCAAGTAACTGCCAAGTTTCTATCCAATCGTTCTAGCACTTCCCGAACTATCGCCAAAATAATGTCAATACTTTAAGAGGCTCTAACTCCGAAATCGCTTGGCTGATTTTACCCGTTAACGAGCTTAACCCTCGCATATTGAAATGCAACCTACCCTTTTTACGCGCTTGTTCCTGGGAACAGCGCGTTATCATTTCGTCACGATGTCTGTAATTTTCGAATTTTGAGCCGAAATTGGTCCCAAACGACTAGGTTGGACTCACTGATGAAAAATCCGTGGTCAAAATTCATTCTGTCCGTCCGGCCGTGTGCGCTGTAATTCTCGAAATAAAAGAGTCTTGAAATTTTCAGGTTAGGTTAAGATCCTGAATATCTGGGTTGAGTTCGTTAATGGGCAAAATCTGCCGAATGGTTGATTCGGCATTTGAAATTTGGATTTTTCAATAACCCGAAAACTTTTTATCTGAACGGAATGAAACTTGTTTGGAAGATGAACAGTGTCAATGAGAAGAATTATTCATGGAAAAATTCGAAAAAAAATTATTTTTATTCGAAAATTTTTATATATCGTTAAAATTTCACTGAAATCTCCAAGTCACCATTTCGCAATGTGAACAAGTGCGAAAAAGCTGCTGACTTCACGTCAGTGCTGTTTCGTTTAAGAATTTGATCATGCGTGCAAAAACTGTTTCTTACACATTAGTGCTTTTCTGGAGTTCGTGAATTATTTTTTGGTTGTGTTGTGAAAGCTCTATGATCATTTTGTAGATATAACCTATTTCTCTTCAATGCTTCAAGTATTCCACACGCTAACATTCTGAAAGCAAATTATTTGCATCCCTCCTTTGTTGGATTTACATGAAATTACGGAATATCGGAGTTGCCCGCACAATTACGATGAATCAGATTGAATGGCTTTAAAATCTGCGAAATCCACGAACCCGCACAGAAAATCAATCACAGAATTGCAGAATATCATCGTTCAATTTTCATGGCCTCACTCCAACAGGGCCAATGAACTCCAAATCATAGAACGTATCATGGTCGTATGTAGAAAACGGGAAGAGGAAATGCCAATATGGCATCGGTATCCGATATGTACGTGGGGAAGCCGAGCTCTCGTGGAAATTGGGAAAACTAATCAATGCGTAATTTTCCACACTAATCAATAGACGACTTCGTTGCAAGTTGCCAACCTACAAATTTCTTCCAAATTTACTATCACTGGGAAAAGGGAATTTCAAAACAAATTCGACATGATAAGGTTCGCGTTATATATAAATATCTGTGAAAGATGCATCGGCTCCTCAAACGAGATAATTCTTTCTAAATATAGGTTTTTGTTGAGATCATCTCTGATTGGCTGAAATTTGAGTTGGGATTTCTGATTTCATGTCAATAGTGTCAAGTGTATAAAGGATATGTTCCGCAAATCAACTTGATTATTTTGGTTGCCGGTTTTTCGTTCCGTAAATATGAAAAATTCGGCTGGTTCCTAAAATAAAGGGAAATTACGAAGTTTGATAAAAAAGCAATCTTTCTGTAACCAGAACGACAATCAATGATCTATGGTAACACATCTATGGCATGGAACAATCCATGATGTTTTACTTACATCATGGAACAGTCTTTATTCACCTTATGATGCATAGACCATACTTGGTAATTTTTTCATTGTTGATTGTTGTCTCGTCTATGTTCTATGGATCATGAAGTAAATAAAGATTATTCTATTCTATGGATATGTTACCATAGAACATTGACTGTTCTAGTGAGAGAAAGAACGTTTTTTCATCAATGAAATTCCGTAATTAGCCTTTTTTTCAGAAACCAACCGAATATTTCATATTTACGGAACGGAAAACCAGCAACCGAAATAACCAAGGTGATATGCGGGACATATCCTATATAAACTTGACACTATTAACATAAAGTCAGGAATCCTAACTCAAATTTCAGCCTAACAAAAACCTATATTTGGAAGGAGTTATCTTGTTTGAGGAGCCGAGGCATCTTTCACGGATATTTTTAAATAACCCGAACCTTATCATGTCGAATTTGTTCTGAAATTCCCCTCTCACAGTGATAGTAAATTTGGAAGAAATTTGTGGGTTGGCAACTTGGACCGAAGTCATCGTCTACTGGAAATTCCTATCATCAAAAATTATTAGAAAGCACTGAAGTGAGCTCAAAAGCTTTTGCAAGCATGCCTTGCGAAATGGCATGGTATCGTTTTGACCAAATTTCTGTAATTTTCGAATTTTGAGCTACTGATGACGAATACAGTGTCAAAATCGGTTCTCTACTGCCGGCCGGCTGTAGATTCGATTACACTGTCGACTTGAAACTTTCAGGGTAGGTTGAATTTCAAAATGCTACAGTTGGATTCGAGGAGGAGCAAAATCTTCCAAAAGGTTTCGAAGTTATAGTCATTCCAAATTCTGAGATTATTTCCCTGATATTTCAGGAACTACTCAGCGATCGGATTGGAACGTTAGCAGTTTTGTTGAGATCGTACGGTTCATAAATTCGAAAAGAAATCGAAATTTTAAAAGTATTCGGCCAAGACCTTGAACTTTATATTTCATAGCATTGTACAGTTTTATACGATTATAATTTTAGGAGATATAGGACAAAAGTGTGTCAATTTTTGTGTTTTTTTTTCCTAGATATGGTGTTTTTTCTCGAAATGACTGTAAAAATACTTATTCAATCATGAAGAAACCTATTACCTAGTTGTATAATGCTGAACAACAGATTTGTGCGAAATTTCGTGATGATACTTTCATCACATTCATTTGGAAAAACAAATTATTTTTCAAATACTCTTCTATAATCTGCGGTCTTCTGTTCATATAATCCTCACGAAATTTCGTTCAAACCAATACTGGATTACAATTCGATTTAATCTGTATTTTTGAACACATTTTAGAGATAAAATTTGTTATGGGTATATCTACGAAATCATTGAGTCATCACGGCGCTTCATGAGAACAATATCTCCCGAAAGAAACAACTAAGAAAGTTCATAATTGTACGCCATCTCATACGCTTACTATTGGGAACTTCTGCGAAGATGCCAGCGCCCTAACGGTTTAATTTGGAACCTGTCCAAGCTAGTAGTTTTATGTGAACAAACCTTAGAAATGTGGTGAAGAACGAATATTTATTAAGCAGAGCTTGAATATTTAAAGAAATTATTATAATTTTGTCTAAGATTTCTTGAGAAAGAACTTTTTGTTTGGATCACGATATGAAATCGTACTTTGAATCGTTCCTGGAGGATAATTTCGGTGTTATTTTAGTGTATATTGCTAGGTGGATCAAAATGAACCAATATCTAAGTTTACTTGAATTTCTGGAAAAATAGGCACCTCAATAAGTAATTTAAGGACTCTTATTTATGTGGAGAAGTGCTGAGTGCAGGCTATATTATGTGGTAAATCTAGAATCAGTCCGAATGATATGACTTGTTCTTTGTTTACAAACGAGTGAATCAATAAAATGAAAACAGATTTTCTGCTTAGTTCTTTTGCATCGTATTTCTGAAGAAAAGAAAACAGATAGACATATAATTGATTTCATTTTCATATTACAGCAGCTCAAGATACACATACAAAATGAAAAATGTCACAGCTGGTTCAACTTACCCATATAAAGACATGAAAAGTATTAATGTATTTATATGAATAACTTCAGCTATTATCAACTTTAACAGAATATCTAGTTTTTGTCAGGATTTCAACCAGATCACTCTTTTAGAATTAGATTTTGTGTAGTATGTGAATTAGGTAGCTACAGAAGTGCTCGGTTCGGTAGTTTCACTGCTGCATTTTTCTTCAAAATTCTCTTATTTTCATTTACATCTGAAAAGATCATGGCATAAAGTTGTTTCGAAATGAATACATTGTAGGTAATTTACCTATATGAAAATAAAAATCTTCAGAGAAATGCAGTGAACATACTTTCATGTATTTCGTGACCTGATTTCCAATCTTCAATTTCTAAAGCTATGCCTATCTTCTATCATTGAGTTCCCTGCCAAATGCTGTTTCCAAATTAACTTTACTTTCATTTGGCCTTGGAAAAAATGAAAACTAGAGGCACTAGATGATCCTTTCTTCTTTGACCATGAATAACATTGAGTTGAGGCACACAACAATAGTCATTTCGGGAGGATGCCATTTCGAATTTATACAATCGAAAATTTCAATCTGGAAGAAAGGAATCGATTGATGAATACTACAAACACTTTCGGTATACCCAAATTTCAACTTGGAGAACAACACAAAAGCTCGAAAATGAACTCCAAAAGTAAGCAAAATACGTTAGAATAACAGGCACGTCGAAAAACTACTAGCTTGGAAAAAACAGCTGAATTGACTAAAACTTATGCAGATTACTGTTTGAATTATTCTGTAATATGCCTATACAAGTGGTGCCATTCTGAGCGTCAACTGAGAAACGTATTATATGTCATCTCATCAAGTATGCCGTCTCAGACTCACCTCCCCTATATCTGACAAAAAAGTGTATTCATCTCGAAAAGTATTATCCAAGAATATTAAAATTCCAAAATGCCCAACACGTCGTCAAATCAAAGTGTTCAAGGCACAGCATTTAAAAAACTTGATCAATTCCAAGAACCCTCGTAAACAACATCAGCAACAGCCAATAGACGAATTCGGCCCAAGTTGCCAACCCACAATTTTCTTCACAAATTTACTATCACTGGGGAACGAGAATTTCAGGACAAATTCGACATGATAAGGTTCGCGTTATTTATAAATACCCGTAAAAGATGCCTCGGCTCCACAAACAAGATAATTCCTTCCAAATATAGAGTTTTGTTGAGATCATCTCTGAATAGCTGAAATTTAAGTTGGGATTCCTGATTTCATGTTAATAGTGTCAAATTTACTTAGGATATGTTCCGCAAATCAACTTGGTTATTTCGGTTGCCGGTTTTCCATTCCGTAAATATGAAATATTCGGTTGGTTCCTGAAAAAAAGGTTAATTACGGAATTTGATTGATGAAAAAACGTTCTTTCTGTCACCAGAACGATAGTCAATGTTCTCTGGTACTATATCCATAGCATAGAACAATCTTTATTCACTTTATGATCCATAGAACATAGAAGAGACAACAATCAACAATGGAAAAATTACCAGGTATGGTCTATGGATCAAAAGGTTAATAAAGATTCTTCTATGCTATAGATATGTTACCATAAAACATTCATTGTCGTTCTGGTGCATAGACTTAATATGTCTATGATCTGGTGACAGAAAGATTGCTTTTTCATCAATCAAATTGCATGAGGAACCTTCTTTTCAGGAACCAACCGAATATGTCATATTTACAGAACGGATATCCTTTATAAACTTGACCCTATTAACATGGAATCAGGAATCCCAACTTAAATTTCAGCCTAACAAAAACCTATATTTGGAAGGAATTATCTTGTTTGAATAGCCGAGGCATTTTTACGGATATTAATAAATAACGCGAACTTTATCATGTCGAATTTATTCTGAAATTCCCGTTCCCCAGTAATAGTAAATTTGTGTGGAAAATTGTGGGTTGAAAACTTGGGCCGAAGTCGTCTATTCAATAACGTTTTCTTCACAGCCTACCGCTCCAATAAATTCGATCCCGTTCGAAATCCCAGAATCTTGCGTCATCGTATTGTCATTGACAACCAATTGATCCGAATTAATTATAATCACATTCTCCGACCGACACCGCCGCAATGAGGGACTTGAAGTGCAAGCTAGGAACCGGCAACATGGTGGCCGCGGTAGTGGCGGTACTCGAAAAACAATCGAACGTCGAGAAAGAAACGAAAAACGACGCGAAAATCTACGAGAGCGACGCGGAGCTTTTCCGCAGGAATCAGCAGGAACGCGCGGCGACCAGGAATTGGCTAATCGAAAGGAGCGACGAGATTCGTAGTGAAACTAGTACGCAATCGGCGGCTAAAAATAGTGACCAGAGATTGGAAAATAGCATCTTTAGCGTTTTGTACGACGGCGGCAGTAAAGAGGACGAAAGTTTCAGGACGGCCGTCGAGGATTTCGACAGTGTGGCGGAAGATGTGCAAAGGAACTTCGGCAAGACCGACTCGCTAAGAAGAAGAAGAGAAGTGATCGGTGGCGAGGGTGACGGAGACGTCAATGAGGCTTACAGGGTGAGTTGGGTGGTGTTTGGCTTTGGTTTAGTTGAGGGAAGTTCGGGGGAAACAAGAGATTTTCATAGGGAAATTTGGAAAGTTTCTCTCTTGAATTGATATCAATTTTCCTCTCAAAAGTGGGTGTTCTTCTGGAGCTGCTAACTGTGATGATAGTTTTCATTCTCACTGAAGGTTTTTCGTGTTTTTCAACCAAATTCATGTTCTGTTGCTTTGCAGTGTTGCAAATGTCAAGTATTGCTTATTTTGACGTTACTCTTGTTCGCTGATAACCCGCAAGATTTCCCGTCGCGAAGCTATAAGTAAGATATTCACATCATTGTAAGCAGTGTGAGTTCCTGAACAAAAAATATGAAGGCCAACATAGGCGGTCTCTCTTTGTTTGGAAGATATGGGCCCCCAAAGTTCCAATTTGTTGCATTTTCAGATCCTTTTTTCTGCCATAAAAATGATCTCTCACTTCTCAAATCTAGTTCATAAATCATCTTTGGACCTTCAACCAACGAATAGCGACACTTTCTTTCAAGAATATTCATTATTTAAATGAAGAAGAGTGAAAATATTAGACAACCACTTAACCTATATTTCTACGAAATACTTCTCAATGTTCAAGCGGAGCTTGGCAACAGCGTCTTTTTATCGCTGGCCAACGTATTATGACCGAAGAGTAGTTGCTGGCTGGAAATATGTAATGGACAGTTGAAGGATATGATTGTAAGGAAAATGCTTCTGTTACCGGCCGTTAGAGTATCGCAGTAAACAGTAAGAACTAAGAACATTTTTCATTTTTCTCACCAGCAATAATCTGTCATTCACGAATACGCACGATGGCACGATTCCGACCGATGAAATTCGCGCCATTTCCAAACTTCACTTTTAGTCTGAGTCGAAATCAGAAGGAATAGAAGTTAAGTGGTTGTCCAGTAATTTCATTGTTTTTTCATTAAATATTGATTATTCTTGAGAAAAGGTGTTACTTATTGTTGGTTTAAGGTTCAAAGGTGGTTTGTGAACTATACAGATGACGTGAGAGATCGTTTTTATGGTGGAAAAAGGGACCTGAAAACGACTCATTTTGGAACTTTGGGGGCCCATATCTTCCAAATTAAGGGAGACCGCCTTTGTCCGATTTCACATTTTTCATTCAGAAAATCACACTGCGTAAAATGATGTAAATATCTTTTTAATATCTCGGCGACGGGAAATCTTGCGGGTTTACCCAAGTTTCTTCCTATAATCCCTTTCCTCTAGTTATTTCTTAGAGCTCAAGTGTTTCAACGAATATTAGTTGTCTAGTGTGTCTTCAGTAACAGTCATGTTCATACATGAACCTTGCACTTTTGTCAAAATTCCCGTGCCAGAAACTATCATATCTCGATATTTATTCGCAATATGGAACATTTTTTAGTTTTGCTATCTCTGTAGTTCCTGACCACTATTTTCCATTAAAACCATAACATTCTTTTGAAATTTAGTTATAATTCCTACGACAGGAATTTCCCATTTGCACGGCATCATGTATCCCATCAGTAGAAATTACAGAGACATCAATATCAAATTTATCTGACGGTTGTAGCTCTTTTGCATATTCCTTACGAGAAAGCATCTCTTCTTCTTCATTGACACTGATTTTCAATATTGCCTGTTCACCTTATGAGAAAATACTAACATTTTCGTGGAAACTCATAGCTCATAGCTCAGTTCTCAACCGCACAGTACTTAGTTTCATGTTTTCTCAATAGGAGGTACAAAGCCATGTGTGTTATGTATGCTGGTTCCTTTCCTTTGACTATTGGCTCCCAATTTGAAGAATTACAGTTTTTGCTATTTGCTATTTTCTCATTCAGACTAGTTCGATATGATTGAGGTCTCATTCACACAACAATTTCTTTTGTGTGTTTCTCTGCATCCTTTTCTGTTATGTATGAATACTGCAGTTTCCTTTATCCTAACTGTCGGCTCGCTATTTGCTAGTTGAAACGTATCATCGTTCACTCAACCATTTCTTTCGTATTTCCTCTGTAGTAGGTTCAGAGCAATACCTGCCATGTATGAATGCTACATTCTTCTTTTTCGATATTATGCTCGCAATTTGAAGGAATCCAAATTTTGCTATTTTCCTGTACAATGATATCAATTTTCTCACTGAAACTAGTTCTCCGTGGATCAGGTCTTAATCATACAACAATTCTTTTTGTGTTTAATCAGTAGCGTTTTTGCTATTTTCCTGTTCATAGATGCCCACTCTCTCGTTGGGAATGCTTCTCTTCAGTTGAGGTATCATTTAAGCAATAATTCCTTTCGTGTTTTCTCACCAGGAATTACAGAGCCATGTCTGTTATACATGTATGCTACATTTTCCTTTCCCCTTCACTTTCGGATTGCAGATTGAAGAAATCCAATTTTTGCTATTCGCTATTTTCCTATGCATAGATACCAATTTTCTCGTTGAAACTGGTTCTCCATGGTTCAGGTCTTATTCACACAACAATTTCTTTGGTGTTTCTCAGCAGTAATAGTACTTTGTCCAGTATGAAAACGGCAGTCCCATTTAAAGATTCCTATCTAGGATAGCAGATCTTGGAGTCGGCCTGCAATATGGAAGGTTTTACTCGATCTCTAAAAATCAATGGCTCTCTCCTGAACACCAAGAAAATTGTTGTGAAACAGAAACACTTATCCTTCACAATGGGTGTGACAGTATGTGAGAATGCTACTGTTTTTGCTCACCATTTGGGAAATTCCCAGTTTCCACTTTCTGCAGTTGTTCATTTTCGAATTTCCCTCTGCAGAGAATTCCCAGCGGCAATGGGATGAAATCCAAACAGTTTTCGAAAAGAGGTGGTATTGTCATTCAGCATATAATCCTCATGGAAGATATTATTCCCTCAACAACTAAAAATACTATTGGAAGGCCTCACCCAGTCGAAACAATCGATACATTTCTTTCTCCAACATTTACGTTTCTCTCCAGATTGAAAGAGCTCACTCTCTCAAATCGATCAGGACCAATCCTTACGTCACCTGTCAAGATTACACAAGATCCCTCGGCCGCAGAGAACTCCGCAAAAACGACCAACCACTCTTACCGACGTCTCTATCCACCCATTCCTTCACCAACAGCTGGTCGCCCAGTTCCATCGTAGCAGGTCATGGGTCAAGGTTCCGTCCCATGCCTACTAGACCGGAACAGTACACGTCACAGCAGCAACCGTGCAATCTGACATCTCGAGAGTTTGATGGGGTTATAAATATAGATCGGAATTGCGTGGATGAAGATGACGAGAGTGGATCTTACCACTTGAGACAGCATGAAGATGCCGATTACAAGAGGTTGTCTGGCACGGATTCCAGTACAACGGAAGGTCTGACCAGTGCCAGTAGCAGTTCGGGTGAAACTTCGGACAGTGACGAAGATAGTGATACGGAGCGCGATCATGTGATGGTGAAAGGTTTGGAGACGATAGCGGAAGAGGATAGGATCACGCCGAGTAGTCTGAGGTCTTCCAGGAAAGGTAATTATTGAATGGTCATTTGGAGTGTCTTGTTTGATTCATCATGGTTTCCTGGCATTCCTTCATACCATACTTCGGTTGCTACCTATGTTTTGGTCCAAATTTTTCCAAGCGGTCACCTTTTCACGCATTGAGCTCGCCCAACGCTTCTTTACTTCCTGATGGAAGGATTTGGCGGTCTTCTTTCCATATGGTCGTAACGGAATTCTGCATGAACCTTGAAGCTATCATTTTTCAATCGACGGATTTCAATGTATTTTTGGAAATATTTCGGTAGAATCAGAATTTAAATGGGTATATATCTACGGAACCAGTAGGAGTTTTTTCCAATTCACGAAGTGAACCTTCATAATTAAGCCTCAAACCTACGCTAAAAATATGGAGTTTTCAAGTCGTTTCGTTCGGGGGTAATTGTGTTTACGAAAGGCCCAATGGCTGATTATAGTACTTGATCGATAAATGATATCTTGAAAGTTCATGCAGAATTTTTTGAGGATAATATGATCAAAAGATCGCAAAATATTGAATGATTGAAAAAAATTTATAATTTTTTTTTATTACATGAACGAGATTTTGCACGAGGTTGTGCATCAACATTTGCCAACTTTTAAGCGAGTTCCATCGGGTCATATCTGAGTTATTCCGGAAATAATAACGATTTATGATGATAATGTCAGATTTGACATATTCACGTCAGTGTTGCCATGTCTCAAAACTTGAGTAGCAATGCTTGTATTGAACATTCAACCACATTCAGCTCAACCCTTTCATTTCACACTTCTCTTTCATTCGATTATTTGAAAACATCGAAAACTATAGTTAGTATGTACAAACAAGTCCAACAAATGATTCGATTCATTTTAAGATGGCTTTCCATCTTAATGCTGAATACATGATTCCGGAAAGTTTTTCCCTTCAAGGTACAGAAAGTTAAATTTAAAATTAATGGTTTATTGGTTTATTTTTTGATACATTCAAATAATAAACCTTATAACCTTATAATCTCGATAATCAATAATCGCATTCGGTTCTAAAATTGGGATTCATGCAATGGAATAATCGGTTAACTTCTCATCCAGAATCATGTATCTAAAAGTGGATGAAAAGATTGATCATCAAATTTTCAACACATATCGAGAAATTTTTAACTGATTCGTTTATTATTTTATAAACACAATGTGCAAATGCCTAATCGATATTCTTGAAAATTTCATAAGCGTAAGTAGTTCAAATTAAATATCTTCGGGTTTTATCTGAAACATTACTATACTAAAAATCGGAGAAAAATTATTATTCATAGAAATCACCCTGTGGATCACGGGATTAAAGATTAAATTAATTGATGAAGCTCATTCATTTCTCAAACAACACTTATATATTATTCATAAATGATTGGTTTTTCACAACAAAAAAAACCAATTCCATGAAAAAATTCATTTGAAACATTGAAATCTCAATAAATACTCTTGAATAACTGAATATTACTTTTACATGCAGAACGCAAATTAAGTAGCGTAATTCAAAATAATGAAGATTTCCAAAAAATTCGGTTGATCGGAGGTTTCCATCAATTTTGGTTTGCGTAGTACAATTATCGTCAACATGTGGATATCCATTACTGGTTTTAATCGAAATCCAATATTTTTTGTGCCAGGAGTTTGAAATAAGGGTGAATATAAAAGATAATGAGCATGTATATGAAAAAATAAATTGGAGGATATATCCAAAAAAATCAATAAAAAACCGGAAAACTCATCAATTGTTGGTATTTATAGCGTTACATTTTATCATCCATGTACATCATTTTTTATATCCACCCTTCTTTCAAAGTCTCTATAGAAAAAATTGGATATCGATTTAATCTAGTGAAGGATATTCGCAATTTGGCGTTTGGTGTACTACGCAAACGAAAATTTTGGGAAACTCCCGATAAACCGAATTTTCTGAAAATTTTCATTAAATACTAGACCTTAATGTGAATTAGGCCTACAGGGGAAACCACGTCAAAAGAAACTCATCTAGGAGATTCTTTTGAGAATTATATCAGTTTGTTTCGAGTGATTCTCGAAGAGTTAATCTGGATCCTTTCCTCTCAATATGGATAAAGGAATTCCAGATTAATACTCTGAGAATCACTCGAAATAAACTGATATAATTCTCCGAAAAATCTCCTAGATGAGTTTCTTTTCAGGTGGTTTCCCCTGTAGTTCACATTAAGGTCTCGTATTAAAATGAAAAATTTCAGAAAATTCGGTTTATCGGGGGTTTCCCAAAATTTTTGCGTAGTACATCAATCGTCAAAATGCGAATATCCTTTACTATAGATTAAATCGATATCCAATTTTTATTTACAGAGAATTTGAATTAAGGGTGGACAAAAAAAATAATGGACATGGATGATGAAATATGACGCTATAAATATCAACAATTGATGAGTTTTCCGGTTTATTATTGATTTTTCAGGATATATCTTTCAATTTGTTTTATCATACTCAAGCTCATTTTTTTATATTCACCCTTATTTCAAACTCTCAGTACAAAAAATATGGAAAATAATTGAAACCAGTAACGGATATCCACATGTTGATGATAATTGAACTACGCAAACCAAAATTGATGGAAACCTCCAATCAACCGAATTTTTGTAAATATTCATTATTTTCAATAACGCTACTTGATTCGCGTTCTGCATGTTAAAGTGGTTTTCAGTTGTACAAGACTATTTATTGAGATTTCAATGATTCAAATGAATTTTTTCACTTGATTCGATTTATCGTGCTTCTAACTTTTTCGTTCGCTTGAATCCCAAATTAACCTATTGCGAAATTTATTTCCAATCATCTTCGAACTATTTCCTTCGGCTACGAACAATCTCAACTGAGCTCCCCATAAATTATTGTTTCGTTGCCGAAATTGATAAGACAGTTCTCCATTCGCTCCAATAGAGCTCCAGCAAATATTTAACCCAATAATAAGATCATAAATTTATATTATCGTTGCAAAGAATCCCAAATTAATAGAGCTCCGCAGTGGAGAGAGATCGATCTTTTTCCGGCTCTAACGAGGAAATTATCTGGCGCGTCTGGCGGTATAACATAATCTTCGAAATTGGCACACGAGCGTTTGTTGTGTTTCTTTTACTGGCGTATGGCGTAACTTGGACGCTTCGCTTCGAAATCGAATTACAGTTTCCGTTATCTGACGTATGTCCAACTTCGTTTTTAAAGGATTGTGGCGTGGGAAGACGTCTCAGTGTCCGAACTTTCAAAAACAGGAAACGAAATGCATTAAACTAAATGGTTTCCGAAGGAACGACATTGGCAGTTATCTCCACATCGGGACGTCTGAAGATACAGGGAGTCCACCAGCAGAATTATAACGTGGCCAAAAAATGGAACGAATTGAAAATTACTACGTTTTACACGTATTAGAGAGATAATGGAGAGATATTGCAACTTTTGAATAGCGCAAGTGTTATGTTATTACGGTGCGCTATATATAACGTTTTGGTGGTTACCGTGGATTTAACGATCGTTCCAGAAGTAGACGTATTGCTACACGTTTTTCTTACCGTTACGTTAATTATCAGTTTGTTTGGTTAGGTTATGTGAGACGTCAGATTTTTGTGTTACAAACTCACGTTTAAACTCTTTAAGCTTGATAATTTGCATTTCTGCATTCGTTTTTTGATTCTGGACAAAATGAAAACGGAATCGGAATCGCTAATTTCACGTGGTGTTAATGCAGAAGAAGTGGAAATAGTTAAATTACACAATATAATTGGCATGGTTCAAACTATTTCTAATTTCCAAGCCCTCATGTTGCTTCCAAAAGTATTTCTAAATTCGTGGAAAAGTAACAAATACCTATTTATGAAAAAAAATTGCTTAGGTAGCACTAATAAATCTTAATGTCTAATATCATTTGTGTGTAAGAGGTGTTGTAAAATAGATTTGAAAAATCTGAGGTTGTGTAATTAATTCCGAAAAACATATTAACAAACAGCTTTTCTATGACAAGGATCGGAGCCGGAAGAGCCCGAAGCTTAACGATTTCTTCCGATATAGAATAGCGCAACGTAAATTGCGGCTCGCAATTTTCCGTAAATAACGTTAGACGCTAACGCTATTAACGTCGCGTTATTCTGAAACTTAATCTGCGCATGCTTAGATGTCAAAAATAACGTTTGCGCTAATAACGTCACACAAATTTGACACTGCAATATCTCTCTATTGCAACTTTTGAATAACGCAAACGTTATGTTATTACGGTTACTCTAAATATTACGTTTTGGTTTTAACGGTCGTTCGTAGATGTATTGCTACAAATTTTGTTACCGTTGCGTTAGTTGTCAGTTTGTTTGGTTAGGTAATGTGTGACGTCAGATTTTGTGTAACAAACTCACGTTCAAACTCCTAAAAGTACAATCATTTGCATTTCTGCATTAGTTTTTTTTTATTCTAGACAAAATGAAAAAGGAATCGAAAGCGATCATTTCAACTGGTTCTAATGCAGAAGAAGTAGAATTAGTTATATTGCACAATATAATCGGTATGGTTCAAACTATAACTAATTTCACACCCCTCATGTTGCCCCGAAAAGAATTTATTAATTCATGAAAAAGTAGCAAATACATATGAAAGAAATTTGCTGTGGCAGCACTAATAAATCTTAATGTCTGATATCACTTGTGTGTAAAAGGTATTACAAAATAGAAAAAAAAACTGAGGAAGTTGTGTAATTAAAAACAAAAAACGAAAAAACATATAAACAAACAGCTTTTCTATGACAATGATCGGAGGCCGAAGGACCCAAAGCTTAACGAATCCTTCCGATATAGAATAGCGCAACGTAAAAAGCGGCTCGCAATTTTCCGTAAATAACAAATTACGCTATTAACGTCGTGTTATTCTGAAACTGAATCTGCGCATGCTTAGATGTCAAAAAGAACGTTTTCGGTAATAACGTCACCACATTTGAAACTGCAATATCTCTCTATTGAAACTTTTGAACAGCACTAACGTTATGTTATTACGGTGCGCTATATATAACGTTTTGGTGGTTAACGTGGATCTAACGGTCGTTCCAAAAGTAGACTTATTGCTAAACGTTTTCGTTACCGTTACGTTAGTTATCAGTTTTTTTGGTTATGTTATGTGACACGTCAGATTTTTGTGTTTAAAATTCACGCTTAAACTCCTAAAGTTTAATCATTTGCATTTCTGCATTGGTTTTTTGATTCTGGACAAAATGAAAGAGGAATCGGAAGCGGTAATTCCAGCTGGTGCTATTGCAGAAAAGTGGAACTAGTTAAATTGCACCATATAATTCGTCCTTTTTGAGGTATTCGTAAATAACAACGTTACCGAGGGAAACACCCGTAATTTCAAATATATTATATTATCAAATATACCGTGGGTTTCACAAAGCTTAATCCTCTGATTAATGCGTTGATATTCTGTGGTATTGCTGAAAATGAACTGAAATTGAACATAGAATTGTCTTGATCAGAACAATCAAGTTAATCAGAGCTTTGTGAAACCCGCTGATAATCTTCGAAAATTAAAATCAGATCGAAATGGAATTTGGTTTGTACACTGTTGTGGAATATAGGGTTCAAGGTCTATGCTTATTCTTCCAAATATGATGAATATTTTTATATGAAAAATAATTTCTTCATGAAAAACCGAAAAAGAACTGATCATACGAACTTAACAACATCTTGCACGTCGGTATGCTTCAATTAACAATCTGATAGCTCAAGCGGTTCCTGAGATCGATCGAGAAAATATCCTCAAAAATTCAAATGACCATAACTCCTGAATTTGTTTTCCTATTTGGCCCATTAAGGGGCTCATCTGTCGCGTTTTAATGCTCGTTTCTCTCAACATTTATCCAGCTCTCGGGAGGACGGAATTGATTTTGACTTCGGAGTCGACATCAGTGAGCCCAACCCAGTCGTTCAAGTCCATTTCCGGCTAAAAATAAAATGACAAATGAGGTTCAAATCTCGCGTAAGTAAAGAGAACAGAATTTTCATTTTTTTATTATTTTTATTCTATTTGTTCTATTTTTATTTTTACAAAGAAGAACGCTCATGATAGAAAAAATTTAGACAATATTTCCGTCGATTATTGGAATGATCAATGCCCGGTATTCTCCATTCACTTTTATAAACTCGTGAAATATCGGCAATGTCAAAATAATTCTCAGAGGCGTTGTCAAAATGCCAATGCCAATTTCTACTCTCAATCTCAACATAATCGTCACGCTTGGAAACTAAAAATGAAGAAGGTATTTTTGAAGAAGCAGAGACAAAGTATTAGGAAGTGCTATGCAGAATTGAAATCTGTTTTTTCTGATAGTAACCCTGATAATTTGGAATCAATAATTTGTCAAAAGCTATCCAACATTCTCATACTGGACTGTTCCAAATTGTTTAAAAAGGTATTTAAATGTCTTTTGTAGGCTATTTCTTGCGAATTTCGAAAAGTGGGAAATTACATAGGCCCGGTCTGTTCGTTTTCTTTCGGGTTATTCGAGTAGGTACTTTTATTCTTTTTTCGAATGAACTATACCAAAGTAACGGACTATTCTGGCCATTATTTTTCAGTAAAATTTCTACACTCGATTCTTGATTACCGTAGAAAAGAGCATTACTGAATCTTCCAACCATTTTTATAAAAAAAAGTTTCTTCAACATTCGTCAGATCTTTGGAATAATTGAATTCACATAATATTTTCTCGAATTCATTATTTTCCCCAAGTAAATTCACATTTTGAAAAAAACGTTACTAGGACTTTTATGTAGATAGGACAACGTTGTGTAGTTATCTGACAGGTAAATGACTATAACCTAACATTTTCAAAATATTCACGGTGGAATGTGTAATGGCCAACCGGGATAGTTTCTAAAAGTGAATGGTGTATACATTCTCGATAGTATGTACAGGGTGGGCAAAATTTGTTGTCTACTGAAGGGATCTCGAGAACTATAGCAGCTAGAAGAAAACTGATAACACATTTCGAGTTCTTTTTTCCTGACTAATCCGAATCTGAAAACAGACCCAGCATATCGTTCATAGAAGTTGAGTTATGAGCGAAAATTGAGAAATTGTCATTTTCAATAATGCTGAATAACTCGCTTGTTTGAACTTTTATTCGAAATCTGTTGATACATTCTACAGGCACTTTTTTAGGAGTAATTCAAATATAATATGACTGAATTTTTTAATCCAGCCATTTTCGAGAAATTAGAAAGATTTGGGATTTTTCAAATGTAAACTATAGTCAAAAGATCTCCTATCTGCTACAAAATTTTTGCTGATTTCAAAAATGTATCATATGTCGCTATTCACATGATTATTACATGAGAAAATATTCATTACTTTTTTCCTGCTCTTCTATTAACTGTTGAATTATGAGCAGGCTGACGTTACCAAAGCAACGATTCAATATGCATTAACTTTGTGTGAACTTGCGCCTCTATGATTGGAATCAGCGATTGCTGAATAAATATTTCTGTGGTTAATTTGTCATAGTTCTTAAGATCAGCAATATTTCGGGTCATTAGAGATAATAAACAGATTTTCTATTGCTAATCTTAAGAATAAGAACTATGACAAATTAACCATAAAAATATTTATTCAGCAATCGCTGATTCCAATCATAGACGCGCAAGTTCACACAAAGGTAATGCATATTCAATCGTCGCTATGGAAACGTCAGCCTACTCATAATTCAACAGTGAAAAGAAAAGCAGGAAAAAAGTATTAGCAATTTTCTCATGTAATATTCATGTAAATAGCGACATATGATACATTTTTGAAACCAGCAAAAATTTTGTAGCAAGATAAGAGATCTTTCGACTATGGTTCACATTTGAAAAATCCAAAATCTTTCTAATTTCTCGAAAATGGCTGGATTAAAAAATTCAGTCATATTATATTTGAATTAATCCTAAAAAAGTGCCTGTAGAATGTATCAACAGATTTCGAATACGAGTTCAAACAAGCGAGTTATTCAGCATTATTGAAAATGACAATTTCTCAATTTTCGCTCATAACTCAAGTTCTATGAACGATAAGCTGGATCTGTTTTCAGATTCGGATTAGTCAGGAAAAAAGAACTCGAGAATGTGTTATCAGTTTTTTTCTAGCTGCTAGAGTTCTCGAGATCCCTTCAGTAGACAACGAATTTTGCCCACCTGTATACTACATTTTCAACTTATTTTTTTTTTTTTGGTCTCCAAAAGCTGAAACATTACGCCATTGTTCACCACAAAATTTCATCAAATAAAAGGATAAATCCGGTGTAAAGTGATCAAGCTATGAAAAGTGAAATGAAGCAAGTGTTTTCGATACGTGAACAGACTCCCGACTATGCACGAATTCTAAAAGCGTAGTAAAAGCTTCTCAAAGCAAATCTAAATGAAATCCGCGACCCATTTTGTTCCGTAATTAAAGTCTTCCCTGATCCTATATTCAAACCATTTCGCAATGCTTTGGCCGCTTCCTTTCTTTCTGATAAAAATTACAAAGTGAGAACGCCAAGTGTTTTATTATGCCGAACAGAAGAATCTGCATTTCTAGGTTGCCTTGCTGCATAGCTTAAATCCTCAAATAGATTTTCTTAATTTCGGCCCAGATGCTGTATATTTTATTTGTGTCACAACAATTCCATTGTAACATTCGGAGTAATTGAATTCACATGAATTCCGACAACTACGAGACTGATCCAAAATATCCACAACGATTTCGTTACCTGCAGTTTTTTTATCGTCAGTACGACTCGCCATGTCTTGGTACCGAAAGAGCTCTTGGTACTTCTGCACCTTTGGATGGTAGCCTTGTGAATGAAATTTCACTGCTGACATTTATGAAGGTCTCTCTAGAAGGGGTTTCTGGACGTATAAACTAAATTAAAAGATTTTTTCAAATGGTTCAAAATACATGATGTGATTTGGTGATGAGAGTTAAGAAGTACATCACAAAAGAAGATCTTCTGCCTCAAATTAATACTTCGTATTATAGAACAATGGCTGTTCCTGAACTTGTTTAGTCAATCAAAAGTTCGTCATTCATTGCTTTACAAGATGCATAGAATATAGTAGGTGTCGACACTTTCCAACTATTACCCACTAAAATTTTTGGTTCCAAAACGCGGTCCTATAATTGTCAAATATTTTTCTATCTTTCTGTAATCGATAATGGCGCTAAGGTGGCTTTGTAAGGCCCTTGTAAATAATTCTCGTGAATGGAAAAAATCTAGAAAATCAGGTGAAGTCAGCAGCTCTTGTACACATGTTCCGATTCGTTGCCGAAGATTCGACCTTCGTAATTAAGCCCCAAACCTACTCTACAAATATCAAGTTCCTGAGTAGTTTCTTTCGGAAGTTATTCGGCCTAGCGGGCAATCGTAAACAATCTTAACACACAGCTTGGAAACTCGATAGTTATGATTATGAAGTAGATTTGGACCTTAATTAGGAAGGCCAAATTGATGAATGGGTAAGATCCACCCAATGATTCCGCAGATTCACTCATTCAAATTGTATAAAACCAATATTTCCCAAAATACGGGTTAGATCGAATTGAAATCCAGTTTTTAACCGGGAAATGATAGCTCAAAGGTATATACAGAATTTCATGAGGGGAATATTCAACATTTGAAAAAAAGTACATGTTCTGTTGGCACGAACATCACGAAACTCTAGAAAGGTATTATAATAACATACCTACTTAAGATCATCACTGAAGCGCAGTTTTTCACACATTCTAATTTTTCACATGATGGTGTTGAAAGGGGTTGAAAGTTGTGCATGAACAAAACTGTTAGGTCGACTTTGATTCGGTGACAAATTTCATCAGGTACCATCGTCTCAAAGTGAATAGGCCATGCACATACTGAAAACCTCTTTGAACTAACTGATTTTTCAAAAAAAAAAAATTTTCTTGAAAATTTCTGCACGCCTGTGAAGAAGATACAAAGACCTTGCCAAAAAAGTACGACATGACCCACTTTCCCTATTCAAAAAATTTAGAGGGTTGATGGGGACGGCACAGGGTGCAACAAAAAGCCTTCAAAAATGCATATAAATTCTGTAAAAGTGAAACAAAAATTGACTTGTTTCAGGATTTGGTTACCAAATATTTTTCTTCTGAAAAAATAAATTTGTTCCATAATTTTGACCCGCACTGTATATGAGATGAGTATAACGTCTACTGATTTACAAAATGAAATATTTATATGTATGGGAAGTAGCATACACAAGAGGTAATCTCAAAGCCAAAACAACGGCAATTACGGTGTAGGTTATTGATATTACTTATTGATGTTATTTGATAGTTTATATCTCAAACAAATTTCACAAAAAGCGTTCGAATGCGAAACTCTGGAAGACCTTTTATCGATGAAGTAAACAATAGTTAAGAATATCAAATTTCAAAATTGTGTATTTGGAGATGAGGCGTACCTTAATAAGTATTCACGCCATTCTTACTATATGAAATGGAGAATCATAACTAAAATTGGTCAAAATTGATACATTTTCAGAAATTCTTGAAAATACTGCACGGTCCAACTTGGAAGATCAAAAAAAGCTTCGAATTGACTAGATTTGATATGAACATTAGTAAATATTTCAGATTTTTCATGGCAAATTTCCCGGTGCCTGCATCTATTGGGAACTTCTGCGAAGACGCCAGCGCCCTAACGGTTAAATTTGGAACCTGTCCAGTAGTTTTATGTAAACAAACCTTAGAAATGTGGTGGAGAACAAATATTTATTAAGCAGAGCTTGAATATTTGAAGAAGTTTTGTGTAAGATTTCTTGAGAAGAAACTTTTCGTTTGGATCACCATATAAAATCGTGCTTTAAATCGTTCCTGGGGGATAATTTCGGTATTATTCTAGTGTATGTTGCTTGGTGGATCAGAATGAACCAATATCTAAGTTTATTTGAATTTCTGAAAAAATAGGCACCTCAATAAGTAATTTGAGGACTCTTATTAATGTGAAGAAGTGCTGAATGCAGGCTATATTATGTGGTAAATCTAGAATTAGTCCAAATCATATGACTTGTTCTCTTTGTTTACAAACGAGTGAATCAATGAAATGGAAACAGACTTTCTGCTTTAGTTCTTTTGCAAGGCAAGACAAGGAAACAGATAGACATATAATTGATTTTATTTCCATATTACAGCAGCTCAAGTACACATACAAAATGAAAAATGACACAGCAGGTTCAACTTACCTACATCATAATGAAAGATATTACTGTATTTATATGAATAACTTCAGCTATTGTTAACTATAAGTTCCCCGAAAATTCTTGATTAGAAAAAAAGTGGCAACATGGCACATTCTCACAAGTTTTTCTACCATTTGCACCAAAAGTCACCCAGTTATATTCGTTGTGTTGTTGGCGCTCAAAAGTTCGAAAAATGGATCCCCTCATTTTTCCGCTTATGATTCAAACTGATATGATAAATTTGAATAAAATGGCTGGTTACAATTTTGCCGGGTTTCTCAGTGCGTAATGGTCAGTTAATTCCTTCTATTATTTCGGGTTTGAATGAAGTTAAACATCGAATCTTAAAATAGAATTCGTAGTTAAACTGGATCAACAAATAAAAACAAATTTCGATTTCAAACACAGCGAATAATTGTTTACAGTATACGTCACTAACCAGTTCTATTTGAACGTAGTTCAATGAGAACTGAACTTCTGGGAATGTAGGACAAGATGAAGTGGAATATTCCAAATTATGTTCGAACTAAACTTATAAATGAATTAATTTTGCGCTAATAGTTCATACATTTCTGTCGCCACTTCTTGATAACTTGCCAACAAATTAACTATTTGGTAAATAATTTTGATTATTCATTTGAACGCAAGACTTCATTCTCTCGTTTTTCTTCGAAAATAATCAGTTGATTCTGTATAATGGGAGAATTGTATTTGTTATTTTCTATTGATAGATTGAGACAATCGCTCGCGATTTGCAGTCCAGTTTGAAGAACAAAAAAATACTATATTTCATACAGAGGCTCATAGATAAAATCAGATAATAAACCTTAATGATCGACCAAAAAAAGAAATTACCCCCCGTGAATTTCACAGTATGTAGATTTGAATGAACTAATAAAAAAAATCCGTCCGTCCGCCGTCCGTTGTCCGGAGCTTTTCTCTGAAAGCACTGAAACGAAATCCGTGAAATTTGGTAGAAAAATCGTGTGTCGTTCGGCATTGATTCTCCAAGCTTTTCAGCAGGATCAGTGTACCCTAAGGGCCCAAAATTGGGGTTTGAGGAAAAAAAATCATTTTTCGAAAACTTACCACCGAATTTTCATGAAACTTTCAATGTTTATTACTGTTGCGTAACAGGTAGGAAGAAAAACGCTGCAAATTTTGGGGTTAAAAACCAATGAGTTATGAATAGTATACAGCGTGCCAAAAAGTAACGTAACCCGTCAATAATTTCTTAACGAAGAATTATTAAGGAAAATCCTCGCACCCGTCGATTTTAAATTTCGAGAGCAATTTATCTTGTGTTTTTGCGCGTCTGTTCTATGGGAACAGCATGCTATCGTTTTGTCCAAATGTATCTTATTTTCGATGATTGAGCCGAAAATTGTCTTAACGACTAGGTTGGACTCACTGATGACGAATCCGAGTCAAACTCGATTCTGTCTGGCTGGCCGGCTGGACATGGACACGATATCTGTCGAACGGAGCCAGCTAGCAAGGGTAGTTCGCGCATCGGAATGCCGCGGTTAAGTTCGTTAATGGGCCAAATCGGCCAAATAGTTTTGGAGTTATAGCCCTTTGAAATTTCGAGGTTATTTCCCTCATATTTCAGAAACATCTGGAGCGATTGGATTGAAACTTGGCAGTTAGTTGAAGCTTAACGACACGCAACTTTAAGCAGAATTACGTTTTTTTCAGAATTTTTTTCGAACAAATTTTTTCTTCTGAAACTATCGTTCATGTTCGGGAACACATCGAGTCATACCTTGAACTTCATATTTTACAGCAGTGTACCAAATTTCAGTTCGATACGATCATAATTTTTGGAGATATTGGGAAGAAATATGTAAAATTTGTAGAATTTCGTGGTTTTCTTCTCGACATCGTTGTTTTTTTCGGTATAACTCAAGAAATACTAATTCAATCCTGATAAAACTTCGCAGCTGATTTGAAGAAGCTGAATGACAACCTTGTTTAAAATTTCTCGATGATCGTATCATTAGAACAATTCAAAAAAAAATTTAAATGATTTTTCTGCTCAAATATTCAATATTCTGTGATCTTCTTGTCATATTATCCTCATTAAATTCTGAATGCACCTTCGAACTGTCATTTTTCGATAAAGTACTGGATTTCAATTCGATCTGATCTGTATTTTTGGAAATATTGGGAAAATACAATTTTGAATGGTTATATCTGCGGAATCATTGGGTGGATTCTACCCATTCACGAATTCGGCCTTTGTAATTAAGGTCCAAACCTTCTCTACAAATATAGAGTTTCTAAGTTGTTTCTTCCGGAAGTTATTGTGTTTACGGTTGGCCGTTAAGCCTATTGAACTAGTGACTAGTAACGTTACTTTTTTGGCACGCTGTATAAGTTTCATTTAAGATATCAATGGTATTGGGTTATTTAACTGAGAAAACAATAAACACTGGTGTAAAATTTGCAACGGTTTTCTGAATAGGTTTTATTAAATCAGAGTAGATCGTAACTAGCCCGATTATCTATGAAACTTTCTGATAGCAATGATGATTATCTTTTTCAAAAGGGTCTAGACCCCCCAAAAACGCTATATTTGGGTTATTTTCAAGAATTCAGTGGAACCTACGTGTAGTTTTTTGCTGGGAAGTTCTCGAGCTCGTTGGTGTTAATGATGAAAAGCAATAATTGAATCGCACACTCATCAATTCTTCCTTGTATAACCCTTCAAACAAACCTCGGAAATGAAAAACGCGAAAGTTCCTAATTGAAATAGTGTCGAAAATATCAGAGTTACCGGTCAAGTTAGGCTTTCGAGGTCGCTGAATATGAGTAAGACATTATCTCATCGATATCTCCTACCGTTTAGATTTTCACCTGTCAAATGGGAAATTTCCAAAATGTGAAATTTCAAAATCAATTATTTTCCCCCTCAACTGGCGGAATCAATTGGGAATTGCAGATTATAATTCAGCATCGAACTCTCTTCGATTATACCAATTTTGAAGGAAATCTTTTTTTCCAAGTTTCCATCGAAATTTTACTTAGGGGCCTAGACCCCCCCAAAAACACTATATTTGTCTCGAAAGTCCTCGAGCTGTCTTTCGTCATTTGCTATCTCCAATATACGGTATACTATAAATATTTCTACAGTGTGAAAGCTATCGCAATCGATGACACCTTGGAATTTGTTGAAGCGTTAAAACAGATACTGAGCATGTGGCACTATAAATACAGAGAGCCTGAAAATAGGGTTGGGATAATCAACATACATTCATGTTGATATAGACCTCATCTGCCAATGAAAGGTTCCCAATATTCCAGTTGGCTGAAAAAAAATGTATAAACTTACTACTTTAGTGATTGCCTGAGTTTCTGTGACAAACGTTTGACTATGGTACATTTGCCAAAAGGTATGTGTAAGGAGTAAGCACAAAAATTCTACAAACGCACTGTCGTGAATTCAGCTTGTTCAAATTCGGCATTTGCCAATTAGTAAGGTACTATGTTTAATTATGATCGAATCAAAATGTTTTCCGCAGATATACCCATTCAAAATTGGGACATCGGTCCAAATTTCCAACCCATAAATTTCTTCCAAATTTACCATCACTGGGGAATGGGCATTTCAGAACAAATTCGACATGATAGGGTTCGCGTTATTCATTAATATCCGTAAAAGATGCTACGGCTCCTCAAACAAGATATAATTCCTTCCAAATATAGGTTTTTGTTGAGATCATCTCTGATTGGCTGAAATTTAAGTTGGGATTCCTGATTTCATGTTAATAGTGTCAAATTTATATAGGATGTGTTCCGCAAATCAACTTGGTTATTTCGTTTTCCAGTTTTCCGTTCCGTAAATATGGAATATTCGGTTGGTTCCTGAAAAAAGGTTAGTTACGGAATTTGATTGATGAAAAAACGTTTGTCTGTCACCACAACGACAGTCAATGTTTTATGGTAACATAACCGTAGCATAGAATAATCTTTATTCACTGTATGATCCAAAGAACATAGACGAGACAACAATCAACGATGAAAAAATTTCTATGTATGGTCTATATATATATATATATTGTTCTATGCCCTGGATATGTTACCATAGAACATTGGCGGTCGTCCTGGTGACAAAAAAATTGCTTGTTTAAGAATCAAATCCCGTAATTAACTTTTTTTCAGGAACCAACCGAATATTTCATATTTACGAAACGGAAAACCGGCAACCGAAATAACCAAGTTGATTTGCGTAACATATCCTATATAAACTTGACACTATCAACATGAAATCAGGAATCCCAACTCAAATTTCAGCCAATCAGAGATGATCTTAACAAACACCTATATTTGGAGGAAATTATCTTGTTTGAGGAGCCGAGGCATCTTTTACGGATATTTATAAATAACGTGAACCTTATCATGTCGAATTTTTCCTGAAATTCCCCTTCCCCAGTAGTAGTACATTTGGAAGAAATTTGTGGTTTGGCAACTTGGACCGAATTCTTCTATTGAAATCCAGTACTCCATCGAAAAATTACAGTTCCAAGTTCATGCAGAAATTCGAGAAAATAACAGAATATTTCTAAAAAAAATTTTTAAGTTTTTTCAAATTGTTCTAATTACACGATCATCTCGAAGCTTCGCATCCATCAGCATTTCCGAGCTTTCTGCCAAGTTCCTTCATGACTGAAATAGTATTCTTTGAGTTATTCCGTAAAAATACCGATATCTTGAAAAAAACACGAAAATTGACATATTTTGGTTTATTATTTAATAAAATCAAATAATAAACCTTGTGATCGACTAACAAAAAAAAATTTTTAACCCTCCTTGAAAATTTCACAGTTTTCGTTTCGGAGTATGTAGATTTGAATGAACGAATAAAAAAAAATCCGTCCGTCCGCCGTCCGTTGTCCGTGGCTTTTAACTGGAAGTACTGAACTGAAATCCTTGAAACTTGGTAGAAAAATCGTGTGTCACTCGGGGTTGATCCTCCAAGCTTTTCAGCAAGATCAAGTACCCCAAGGTGTTTGAATAGGGGGTCGGGGGGAAAAAAAATTATTTCTCGAAAACTTACCACCGAATTTGTATGAAACTCTGAACGTTGATTACTGTTACATAACTAAACCTAAAAAAATTTACCCGGATGATTTCCGACCAGTGGTTCCTGAAATATAAAGAAAAACGCTGCAAATCTCCAATAATATCGAAAATGAATCATCGCATTCGGTTCTAAAATTTGCAGTGTTTTTCCACCATATCTTCGAAAATTATGATCGTATCGGACTGAAATTTGGTAAACTGTTGTTAAATATAGAGCTCAAGGTGTGAGCAATTTCCTAATACGATGAATAGTTTAGAAGAAACAGAACAGTTATCGAGCATCCGCCACTGCTAATGTTACTGCTTATATTTGAGAAAGAGCAAACATTTTCGTCATCATTTTCAGGCACATCTCTCGAAACACTCTGAACATAAAATATTCAGTGGTAGCATTTTTCCTTCTTTCAATCGAAAATCCATCCTCCCCCTTCCTCCAATTCCATGATGACTTCATCGATACGCCAGGAAACACTTCAACGTGTTCATCTTGATTTGCAATGGCATGTTTTTCCCGTAGATCTAGAGGAAGAGAATGAATCTTCCAGCAGCGAGGACGTCGCACCGACTAAGGATCGTACTTTAGGATGGTGTGAGAACGGATCCACGGCCGGTTCAACGTCAGATTTGTCATCCGGCAACTCCCTGGAGGGTCGCAAAAGTTTAAGAGGTTACATATTTTATGCCCTATCTCGGCTCACTTTAGGTAACATTGAAATATTGACCGTTTATTCAACAGGAGGGTGAGAATGGACTTCCACGCCGTTTATCAAGTGTCTCTTGGTGGGTTTGAAAGTGGACAACACGAACGATCTGACTTTTTGGTAGGATATATGCAAACAAATCAATTAACAAACCGGAAATCTCATCAATTGTCGAGAATCTAATACTAAGGGTACTGGGGACCGTAGACAAGAATACTCCGCATGTTTCAACATCTGGTGGTCCGCAAACTACTGGTTTGAATTGAAGGTTTTTACATTAAACAGACGTTGGGATTTGGCACCCTCTTAGTTGAGTATATCTGACAACTCTACGGAACGAAATTTCTCTTTTAGAATTATTCAGTCGAATTCAACCTTGAGAGGTTCACGATACATTTGATTTTTACAGAAAAGTTATTGAAAATAACTTTAGGTCTTCAGTTTGTGTATTGGATATTTTGTGAATCAAGTGAACTCTTATCGGATATATGCACTGTGGAAAAATTTTTTTCAGATAAGTTGCACAGGACGGGTGAGTTTTTTTTCATTTCATTGATATTTTTCAGAACAAAGTTGAATCCTAGTAGGAATCACATCCACACATTTAATATTAGCGGAAAATCTTGAATTTTGTTTTACGTATTTGTTGTTAATTTGAGAGTTTAAGTTAATTTTCCCGAAAGTTTCTCAAGAAATACCAACGCGATTAAATTGAAACATCATATCTAGTTGTGAAATATCGACGCTCAATTTAATGCATGATTTCGTGAGAATTGTATTGGGAAAAAAAATTTTTTCTAAACATTTTTTTCGGAAGCTATTCATTAAAGTTCAATATAATTTGGTACAGGTTTTAGTCAACATTTTGAAACCATATTTATTTGCAGAGATGTTGGCGGAAAATTTTGTGGCCATTTTAAATTTTGAGTTTATTTCCCTTATATGTCAAAAGGCGCAAACGCTTTCTGATTTGAATTTCATTTCTATTTGTGTAATACCGACACGCAATTTAATAAGTAATATCGTGAAGATCGTACTGGCAAAATATTAGTAAAAAATATTTTTCGGAAATTTAACTTCCGATTTAACTAACTGATTTGGAATGAAAAATATTTAAGATTTTTATGCAAAACAAAAGTTTCGAGAACATGAATGCGAATTCCTGGTAATTTCCAGTAACTTCAAAACTAATTAACTAATTATTTACATCAGAAGTCCCTGGCTGACGAACAATCCTTCAAGACCATCGCGGTAAAATGCTGCACATATGAAGAGCAGCATTTTAGCCGCAGTTATGACATGACTGACTATTGCTATTGTCTTTATGAACACCCTCGTTTGCGTTGAGTCTTAGAGGCGGTTGCTTGTATGCTGCTACGATGTGCATTCTCTTTGTTTGAGTTCCGTGATCCTGCATGAATGTGGGTACACAACAAGGGGGTTTCGGGCTATAGGGGAAACAAAAGAATTGTTCTTCTGCAAACTTGAGTTAGGCCGGTGAAATACGGTCGAAATATTATGTGAAGCGGGGGAGAAACACGACAGAGAAAAATTCGTCATTCTTTTGTTGGGATTTCGGTTGTATTTCTACGATGAAGGGAAGCGGAACACCACTGAGATACAGTGAAGTACAGGGATGTATTGAAGGAATGAAAAAGCTGTGAATGAACAATTTTCCGCCCACATATTATGTTGTTTCATAGGGCCCATTCCAAGATACAATTTCAGGATTTCATGTCTTACTTCTGATACCCCTAAGGTATTTACTTCAAACATTACCAGTTTATGTGTAGACTGATTCAACCAGAGAAGAAAATAAGCGATCAGCGAACAATAACTTTTTAGGAATTCGCAACTACTGCTAAGCGATACGCCCTCTGGCGATAGAAATCCGAACACTTCCAAGCTAGTAGTTTTTCGACGTGCCTGTTATTCTAACGTAATTTGCTCACTTTTGGAGTTCATTTTCGAGCTTTTGTGTTGTTCTCAGAGTTGAAATTTTGGTATACCGAGAGTGTTTGTAATATTCATCAATCGATTCCTTTCTTTCCGATTAAAATTTTCGATTGTATTAATTCGAAATGGCATCCTCCCGAAATGACTATTGTTGTGTGCCTCAACTCAATGTTATTCATGGTCACAGAAGAAAGGATCGTCTAGTGCCTCTAGTTTTCATTTTTTCAAAAGTCAAATGAAAGTAAAGTTAATTTGGAAATAGCATTTGGCAGCGAACTCAATGATACCAGAAAGGCATAGCTTTAGAAATTGAAGATTGGAAAACAGGTCACGAAATACATGGAAGTATGCTCACTGCATTTATCTGAAGATGTTTATTTTCATACAGGTAAATTACCTACAATGTATTCATTTCGATACAACTTCATGTCCTGATGTTTTCAGGTGTAAATGAAAATAAGAGAATTTTGAAGAAAAATGCTGCAGAGAAACTACCGAGCACTTCTGCAGCTACCTAATTCACATACTACACAAAATAATATTCTAAAAGAGTGATCTGGTTGAAAACCTGACAAAAACTAGAAATACTGTTAGAGTTGATAATAGCTGAAGTTATTCATATAAATACATTAATTCTTTTCATTTCTATATATAGGTAGGTTGAACCAGCTGTGACATTTTTCATTTTGTATGTGTATCTTGAGCTGCTGTAATATGAAAATGAAATCAATTATATGTCAATCTGTTTCCTTTTCTTCAGAAATACGATGCAAAAGAACTTGAGCAGAAAATCTGTTTTCATTTTATTGATTCACTCGTTTGTAAACAAAGAACAAGTTATATCATTTGGACTGATTCTAGATTTACCACATAATATAGCCTGCATTCAGCACTTCTTCACATAAATAAGATTCCTCAAATTACTTATTGAGGTGCCTATTTTTCCAGAAATTCAAATAAAACTTGGATATTGGTTCTTTTCGATCCACCAAGCAACATACACTAAAATAACAACGAAATTATCCTCCAGGAACGATTCAAAGTACGATTCTATATCGTGATCCAAACGAGAAGTTCCTTCTCAAGAAATCTTACACAAAATTATAATAATTTCTTCAAATATTCAAGCTCTGCTCAATAAATATTCGTTCTCCACCACATTTCCAAGGTTTGTTTACATAAAACTACCAGCTTGGACAGGTTCCAAATTTATCCGTTAGGGCGCTGGCATCTTCGCAGAAGTTCCCAATATCAGCTCAAAGTTACACTCCAAATCGTCAAACCATTAGCTGATGATAAACCGTAGTGATCGACCAAAAAAAAAAATTAACCCCGCTAAAATTTCACAGTTTACATTCTGAAGTATGTAGATTTGAATGAACTTATGAAAAGAAATCCGTCCGTCCGTTGTCCCGGGGCTTTTCCCTGAAAGAACTGAACTGAAATCCGTGAAACTTGGTAGAAAAATCATGTGACGCTCAAGATTGATCCTCCAACATTTCAGCAGAATCGGTGTACCCTAAGGGCTGAAAATTGGGGGTAGAAGGGAAAAAACATTTCTCTAACACTTACCACCGAATTTTCATTGAACCAAAAATTTACATCCGTATGATTTTCCACCAGTGGTCCCTGAGTTATAAAGAAAAACGCTGCAAATTTCCAATAATCCCAAAAATTAATCATCGCATTCGGTTCTAAGATTTAAATTCAGTGGAATAATCGGTTAATTTTTCAGAATCATATATCTAAAAGTAGATGAAAAGATTGATTACCGAATTCTCAACACATCGAGTTTTCGTGTTTGTGAAAAACCAATGGGGTATGAATTACCGTAGTTTTATTTAAGATATCAATGGTATTGGGTTATTCAACTGAGAAAATAATAAAGCTTTGGGTGAAATTTGCAGCGTTTTTATAAGACATTTAAAACTTGTGTTATAAGCTTTGAAATGGATACATTTTCAATTTAAAATGGAAGCCATATGGAAAAACCAGTTCTTCATCTACAATGTGTCAACTTTTATTCGTAGAAGGTCTTTTTATACGTTTGCGTCCAATAAATTTGTATCAATCCTGTGAACGTGATGACAACAGCCTCTAAAATCTTAAATGGAAGGGGGTGTTGAGTGACACCTTGTTCCGAAGGTAATTCGATTGCTTATTCAAAGATGCCTTACACTCGACGTTTTTAAAGTTTCAAGTTTCATTAAAATCAGTATTTTTTGAGGTATTTCCAGAAATGTCAACGATAGAAGGAAATAACCAAGAAATTTTGAATTTTGTTTCCATTATCTCCGAAGATTGATATACGATCCAACTGAAACTCAGAATACTGATGCTTATCAGTGATTTCAAACAATGTGCCGAATTTCGTACAAACCTGATGAATTGTACCCGAAAAAAATTTTTTTTTTCAAATAAAAAGTGGACAGTTTTCGAAATGAAATATTTTTTTTATTTTCCAGCTATAAGGTCCTCAATTCGCAAAAAGTTGCGCATCGTTATTTAATGGAGGTTAAAGTTAAGATATTCCTTATCTCCTGAAATAAATATTGTATGAAACCGAAATTTGAAACACTCTTGTTGACTATTCACTTTAAGGTTTGTGCCAAATTCCATTCAGATCTGTTGAGTGATTCCCGAAAAAACAATTATTTTCGAGAAAAATTAGGAAACTTTTCGGTTTTTTTTAAATTTTTTACAGTTACAATTCCCAAGAAATTCTGTGTAATATTGCACGGCAGTGTTCTACAACTAGTTACAAAGTTTAAATCTGATCGCGTCAGTACTTTTTGAAATAATGATAGCCTCGAAATTTCCAATATGTTTTAACAAAATTTGACATATATTTTTTCCTATATCTTAAAAAATAGATATTGTATCAAATTGGAATCCAAGGTGAGTGCTTAATTGCATTGAAATCTTATCAATAGCCTCAGAGGAAAACAATTTCTCAACAAAAATTTGGAAAATTTTCGAATAATTTTTTTTTATATTTCTAACGACTGAATCAACATGATATTTGCATCGAACTGAAAATTTCTGAAAACGAATATCGAATGTTAGTTTGGAACATTGTTGTTTAATATCGACCTCAAAGTCTCTGACAAAAAAAATTTCAGTGAAAATTCGGAAAGTTTTCGAAAAATTCTTTTTCAATTTTCCAACCTTTAGATCCTAACGATATTTTGCACTGCGCCCCGCGTAATTCTTCTCCCACTAATTATGAAGTATCAATTTGATGACATCATTATTTCAAATCAGTGAAATTTGAAGACTCTAAGTCATTTCCTTCGTAAGTAAGACCACATTCGGTACTACTGCCGGATAGTAATAAATTCAAAGTCCAACCATGTCGCCGTGTCGTTCAAGACCATGTCCGGCCAAAAATTCAAAAATTACATATAAAGGGTTTTCCAATAAGAGGTGTTATTTTGATATTCGAAGAAGAAATGCCATTCTTAAATATAAATGATCGGATGTTTATTTCATTATAAATAAGAAGCTATGCCGTTAATAGTGGAAAATAACATCAGGCAAATGACCACCACGACCACGCTTACAGGACCATATCCTTTCAATGAAATTTTCCATAACCAAATCGCAAAGTGGCTGCCCTATGTCCTCGATAGCCTCACGAATTCCATCTTTGAGGTCTTGAATCGACGCTGGGCTATTGGCTTAGACCTTCTCTCTCACGTGGTCCCAAAGGAAGAAGTCGCATGGTGTTAAATCACAAGATCTCGGTAGCCAATTGTGATCACCTCTTCGACAGATAACACGGTCCGGAAACTTTTCCCGAAAAAGATCAATGGTTTCGTTGCTTATGTGGCACGTAACGCCGTCCTGTTGAAAGTAAACGTTGTCCAGATCAATACCATCCAATTCCGGCCATAAAAAATCATTAATCATCTCCCGATAGCGCCATCCATTCACCGTAACTGTTGCTCCAGTCTCATTTTCGAAAAAGTAAGTTCCAATGACTCCGCCGGACCATAAACCGCAGCAAACAGTCACACGTTGAGGATAGAGAGGCTTTTCAACAATAACTCTCGGGTTTTCCTACCCTAGATGCGACAATTTTGCTTGTTGACGAAGCCACCGGGGTGGAAATGGGCCTCATCACTCAAGATGATTCTTCGATGGAATTCCGGATCATTTTCATGCATTTCAACGACCAATCAGCAAAGACGTTGTTGATGATCGGCCGGCTTGAGTTCTTGTGTTAACTGAACTTTATAAGCCTTAAGACCCAAATCTTCATGCAAAATACGGTGTAATGACGTTTGTGGAATGCCTAATTCCAAAGAACGACGAGGAACGAACAAACCTGGGTTTTCTTCAACACTTTCGGCTACAGCAGCAATATTCTCGGCTGTTCTTGAGCGACGTGCACGGGTTTTATTCTTCACATCACTAACTTGTCCCAACAGCTCGAATTTTTCCAACAATTTCTTTATTGCGGTCCGACAAGGTACTTCACGACGACCCAAAAATGTTCGAGTTTTACGAACCGTCTCTGCCAAATTTTCACCATTTTATAGTGAATTTTAATAATTTCAATGCGTTGTTGAAGCGTGTATCGTTCCATTTTTATTAATGGCGGAGTTTCTACTTGTCAAAAGTAAAAAAATGACAGCTTCAAAAGCGACATCTACCTAAATATCGGGCTATTCACAATAATAATAATAATAATAATAATAGTGGCTTTATTGAAACAGAAGAAGAAAAAAAAATTATATATAATTCAAACATTTGGGGCGGAGTCTAGCTTCAGCTACTCCACTCAACCCCAAAAACAAAAGGAATACTAATCTAAAGAAAAAAAAAAAAAAAAAAAAAAAAAAAAAAAAAACATATAAACGGGTAATACAACTTCAAGTTCAATAACACCTCTCATTGGAAAACCCTTTATTTGAGCGAAACTATAACGCGCTGTTCACCAGAAAACAAGCAACCGAAGTTTCGTATTGAGAAGAAAGATGTTGAATAAATAAATAGTTCGACACGCTCTTATTTTTGGCAAAGGAATTCAAAACATTGAACATTAAATTCAGTGCGTTCCCTTCCTATTATTTCAAAGTACCCTAGGGCTTTACTCTGAAGTCACTCTGAAGTAGCTTTATCCGAGCGGGAAGCTATATTCTGGCGCCATAAGTTGGGACAAGGTCCATTTACGAATTAATCGTTGTAAGTATGATAAATGTAGAAAGCCGTCGGCTTTAAATCGGTCGCGTATTATCCAGCATTTCAGCTATGAACCCACATGACTCGTGAGGATTCATAACGGTATGGAAAAATTAATTCAAACCGCGATATATTCTAGCAGCGTTCTCATTTAATTTATTCAAATGGAAAGTGACTCCGTTGATTTTATGATACGACGAGATAAGTCTTTGAATCGGAAACTGCTAATTATTTGCAGCCGTAGGATGTTTGCTGTTGGTTTATTTGCGGATATCTGTCTGTGGGTTTGAAGATAATAACTTCTATTTGAGTGTGCTTTTAGTCTGAGAGCTCATGACGCAAGTTTCATGAAGTGTTTGATTCAAGTCGAAATCTTACGTGATGGTTTGTATAGGTTAGATGAGTATGTAATCGAGTTTCTTTTTGACCTACCTGGGTACACCAAGTACTGCGCATACGAAGAAGTCACGAAAAAAATTTCAAAAAGCACTGCCGTAAAGGCAGCAACTTTTGCGCGCATGTTCAATGGAGATGACCGCTTCAGCAACGAATTTGAACGTGCGCGCAAAAGCTGCTGCCTTCACGGCAGTGCTTTTTGAAATTTTCTACTGATAAATTACTGGATTTCAATTCGATCAAATCTGTATTTTTGGAAATATTGGAAAAATAAAATTTGTAATGGGTATATCTACGGAATCATTGGGCGGATTTTACCCATTCACCAATTCGACCTTCGTAATTAAGCCCCAAACCTACTCTACAAATATCGAGTTTCTGAGTTGTTTCTTTCGAAAGTTATTGTGTTTACGGTCAGCCTAACGGCCGACTGCGTAAACACTATAACTGCCGAAAGAAACAACTTAAAAACTCGATATTTGTAGAGAAGGTTTGGACCTTAATTACGAAGGCCGAATTCGTGAATGCGTAAAATCCACCTTAGATTCCGAAGATAAACCCAATCAAATTGTAATTTTTCCAATATTTTCAAAACTACAAATCAGATCGAATTGAAATCCATTACTTCATCGAAAAATAACAGATCGAAGTTTCATACAGAATTGAATGAGGATGATATGATAAGAAAATAATAGAAATTTTTTTTTTCAAATTGTTCTAACGACACGATTATCACGAAATTTCGCTTAAAGTTGTTTTTCAGCATCTCAAAACTAGCTGTGAAGTTTTATCAGGACTGAATCAGTATTTCCCGAGTTATACCGAAAAAATCAACGATATCTAGAAGAAAACCTCGAAATTTGACATATTTTTTCCCGATATCTCCAAAACTTATGATCGTATCGAACTGAAATTTGGAACACTGCTGTGAAATATAAAGTTCGAAGTGAGTGGATTTTTTTTTTGGTATGATTTTTTTGGAAAAAAATTTCGAAAAAAAATTTTTTTCAAATTACTGACGATGTGATCCTGACAAAATTTTGCTCAAAGTTGCGCGTCGTTATACTCCACCTAACTGCCAAGTTGGAATCCAATCGCTCGAGTAGTTTCCGAAATAAAAAATAAATAACTTCAAAATTTCAAAGGCCTATAACTCCGAAACTATTCGACCGATTTGGCCCATTAACGAACTTAACCACGGCATTCTGATGCGCAACCTATCCTGAAAGTTTCAAGTTGCTAGCTCGCTTCTGTCGACAGTTAGCGTGTCTACGGCCGGCCGGACAGAATCGATTTTGACACCTGATTCGTCATCAGTGAGTCCAACCTAGTCGATTGAGACCGTTTTCGGCTCAATCATCCAAAATTACAGACATTTGGACAAAACGATAGCACGCTATTCCCCTAGAACATGAGCGCAAAAATGTTGGGAAAAACAAGAATAACTCGACGATTTTATCTCCATAGAGTTAAAAAATCAATGAGGAAGACCACTTTGGAGGAGGTAACAATGAACAAAATAACTCCATATTTGCATCTTCAAACTAGCTGCCAAGTTTCATTCTGATTGAATCAGTATTTTTCGAGTTAATCCGGAAAAAACAACGATATCTAGAAAAAAACCACGAAATTTTATATATTGTTCCTCAATAACTATAACTATAATAATAATTATAGTTGTACCAAAATGAAATTCGGTACACTGCTGCGAAATATGATTTTCAAGGTAAGCGCGGAAGTTTTCGCCGGATTCAATGAATACAGTTGCCAAAAAATAGTTTTTTTCAGAAAAATATCGCAAAAAATTTTTTTCGATATTTACTGACAGTGTGATCTCAACGAAATTCTGTGAGAAGTTGTGCGTTGTTATGCTCCAACTAACTGTCGAGTTTCAATTCAATCACATAAGTAGCTCCTAAAATATCAGGAAATTAATCTCAAAATTTCAAATGACCATAACTCCAACACCATTCGACCAATATTTCCTGAAATCGTTAAACTGATGGGTTCAGGAGAAAAGGAACTACAAATTTAGTTGAGAATTTGTCCGTTCCCCATGCTGGTTTGTGTATTTAAAACTAACTCAACAGTTCGTCGAATATTGAATATTGTTTCACCACTTATTGGGTCAGCTTTCATATTTGACTTGAATATAAATTCCACTGCTCATAAATTGACGAGGACATCATTTTAGGTTAATGAACAATGTCACAGGTCTCATGTCGTGGAATACCTCTTGGATTTATAGCCAATTGAACCTTAAATTGATGGCATTTTGACATGTTTCTTGAATAGACGACTTCGGCCCAAGTTGCCAACCCACAATTTTCTTCACAAATTTACTATCACTGGGGCAACGGGAATTTCAGGAGAAATTCGACATGATAAGATTCGTGTTATTTATAAATATCCGTAAAAAATGCCTCGGCTCCTCAAACAAGATAATTCCTTCCAAATATAGGGTTTTGTTAAGATCATCTCTGATTGGCTGAAATTTAAGTTGGGATTCCTGATTTCATGTTAATAGTGTCAAATCTACACTGCGCAAAAAAATTAACGCACATTATGGAAATCTCAAATTTATTCTACAACTGAAGAGGTTGAAGTCTCTCGAATGGAATGGCCAGCAAGAAGTCCAGATCTCAATCCGATTGAGCAGGTTTGGGACAACCTCAATAGAAGGCTGAGAAGTTCAGAAAATCATCCAGCTACTCTTAATGACTTAGGAATCCAACTCGGAGAATTCTGGGAAGGATTAGATCAGAACATTTTAAGATCACTCATTTTGAGTATGAACCGTCGTTGCCGAGCTGTAATTAACGCAAGGGGTGGAAATACCAAGCATTAAATCACTTATCAGCATTTCAGTATTTTGAAAATTGTTTATTTCTCTTCTTTCACATAAGATTCGGTGAAATCCTGAATTTTTCTTCCATTTAATGTGTCTTGTTTCGTTCAAAACCTTCCCGAGAGAACATAAAAAATAAGTTATAAGGTCAATGTAGAGTTAACTTTCATTAAAATTGAGATTTTCAGAATGTGCGTTAATTTTTTTGCGCAGTGTATATAGGATATGTTCCGCAAATCAACTTGGTTATTTCGGTTGCTGGTTTTCCATTCCGTAAATATGAAATATTCGGTTGGTTACTAAAAAAATGGTTAATTACGGAATTTGATTGATGAAAAAACGTTATTTCTGTCACCAGAACGACAATCAATGTTCTATGGTAACATATCCATAGCATAGAACAATCTTTATTTACTTTATGATCCATAGAACGTAGAAGAGTAAACAATCAACAATGAAAAATTACTAGGTATGGTTTATGGATCATATGGTAAACAAAGATTGTTCTTTGCTATGGATATGTCACCATAAAACATTGATTGTCGTTCTGGTGCATAGACTTAATATGTCTATGTTCTGGTGAGAGAAAGATTGCTTTTTCATCAATCAAATTCCGTTATTAATCATTTTTTCAGGAACCAACTGAATATTTAATATTTGCAGAACGGAAAACCGGCAACCGAAATGATCAAGTTGATTTGCGGAACATATCCTTGATAAACTTGACACTATTAACATGAAATTAGGAATCCCAACTTAAATTTCAGCCTAACAAAAACCTATACTTGGAAGTAAGTATCTTTCACGGATATTTATAAATAACGCGAACCTTATCATGTCGAATTTGCCCAGAAATTCCGGTTCCCCAGTGATAGTAAATTTGGAAGAAAATTTACTATCACTAGGTTTGACTCACTGATGACGAATCCGGTGTCAAAATCAATTCTGTCCGACCGTCTGGCTGTATGCCAGGGGCGTACGGAGTATCCTATTGACTTGAAGATTTCAGCGTTGGTTGCATTCCAAAATGCGAAGGTTAAGTTCGTTTTGGAGTTATAACTATTTGAATTTTTCAGGTAATTTTCCTGATATTTCAAGAACTACTTGAGCGAACGAATTGAAACTTGAAAAATTTTATTGCGATCTTGCTGTCAGTATTTTTTTTTCCTGGAAAAAATTTATTATATTTGAAAAAAATTTCGGTCAAACCTTGAGATTCATATTTCTCAACATTGTACCAAATTTCAGTTCGATGCGATCATAATTTTTGAAGATATCCTCAAAATATATGTCAAATTTAGTGTTTTTTTTTTTCGTCGATATCGTTGTTGTTCCGGAATAACTCAAAAAATACTGTTTGAGTGATGCTGAAACGTTGGGGATAAATTGAAAATACTGGTGGGCAACTTTTTGCGAAATTTCGTGATGATCGTGTCCCTAGAACAATTCGAAAAAAAATTTTAAACTTTTATTTTCGAATATTCAATATTCTGTGATGCTCTGATCATATTATGCCCATGAAATTCTGTATGGAACTTCGAACTATCATTTTTCGATAGAGTACTGGATTTCAATTCGATCTAATCTGATGTATTTTTGGACATATTGGGAAAATAAAATTTTGAATGGGTATATCTGCGGAATCACGGGGTAGATTTTAACCATTCACGAATCCGGCCTTCGTAACTAAGGTCCAAACCTACTCTATATAAAAATAGCGAGTTTCCAAGTTGTTTCTTTCGGAAGGCCGAACACAATAACTTCCGGAAGAAACTACTTAGAAACTTGATTTTTTGATATCAGATTAGGCTTGAAGCTTAATTTCGAAGGTCGAATTCGGGAATGGGTAAAATCCGCGGAATGATTCCGTAGATATACCCATTCGAAATTTTGTTTTCCCAATATTTCAAAAATACAGATTAGATCGATTTGAAATCCAGTGTTTTATCGAAAAAAACCTAGAGAAGCACTGACATTTTTTTTGTTGATGCTTCCAACATCAGTTGTAACTCAACCCCCGTTTCCATTTAAGATTTTAGAGATTGCTGTAATCTGACCTACAGGGTTTACACGAATTTATTGGAACAAACCTCATAAAATGTTCCCCTACAAATCAAAGTTTTCCTCATTTAGCATTTTTTCCGACTTGACATGAAGGTCGGTATAAGGATGGTATCTTTCCAAACACATTATGTGTTACATTATCTATCAATACTTCACTTTCCTATAAAGAATGATGTACTTTCACATACGAGTTACAAATTTTAACTCGATCGGATATATGGAATTTTTTCGGAAATGTTGAGGAAACAAAATTCTGAATAGACTACGAAGATAATATATTATCTTAGTAGTCTTTGGGTGGATTCCACTAATCTGATTCATAAATTTGTCCTTCACAATTGAGCTCCATTCGTGTTTATATAAATGGAGTCTCTAAGTTGTTTTTCTTGAAAGTTATTATGTTTACCAGAGACTTACAGTTTCGCATGACAATCAGAATATTTTGCGGATATTTCGTTTTGAAGTATAACCTGGAAGCATGGTATTCTTGGTCACACACAAAACGTATCAATTTTTCGCGATGTGATGTCTTTCTCACCATCTGATTCACTTTCCTTGTTCTTCAGGAGACTAAGAAACAAAAAAATTTCCGTTGTCTCTTCAAAACAGTCAATATTTCAATGTATCTTCCCTGTCTAATCCGTACCAAAACTAAGTACCAAATCCATATTAAATAGACAGCTCAACGCGTTGCAACAGCGATTTCCAATGGATAGCTAAGGAAACCCCCACGAACGACATCAAACTCCCCAAGATGGAGGTCCAGACCCCTCAATCTCCAACTGCAACCAAACCGCCTATCAGTCGAATCGGCAATCGAGAAAAAATGGCACGAAAGGAGAAAGCACCTGGCAGCCTGGACCGTCGGAGACACCACAACCAAAACCGTCAAGAGAGGGACCAGAAATCCAGGTCAACCCACGTGAAGAGTCCTTCGAGAGCGGACGAGTTCCAGCCTTGTCAAAGTTGGTGTTGCAGTCCGGTGGAAAATTTCAACTACGAGCATTTTCACAGGAGACACGAAAGGACCGATCCTCAGAAATACGGGAGTAATCCCATGTTGCTGGAACAGAGGGGCAGCCATCCAGATATTTACGGCGATATGAACAGGTGTAGACATGACATGATGGGTTGTTGTTCTTATCATATGGCGCCTCCTCCACCTCCTTGTTATTATTACGGTGATAGGGGATATAGATGGACTCCACCACCGTATGCGAAGGTAGGAATAGGTATTGGGTGTAAGCGTTGCAACAGAGTGAACCGATGTAACTGCAACTGTTGGCGGCTGCCGTCGACACTCTACGGCTGCCGCTGACGCAAGTTTGTCTATCTGTGTCCAGTCTTAAACGCAAGCATGTAGGGTTGGATTAATTCTCACTGAATTCTAGTTAACTTTCAATTTCTGTTATTTTTTAGTGACACCATTGAATGTCAACGATTTAATCGGAAGATTGAGCTTGGTGAAACCCACTGTAAGATTGCTAGAGTGCAGTGAGAATTTATATTGATATCCGAAATGTGTTAACAACATCTAATAGCTATTGGTACCTCACTTGTCAGCTCGCAGTTAGAACCCATAACTTCGATCTGAGTTCGAAATAATCACTCGTTTAGTACAATAGTTTTGATATAGATGCATAGAATATATCAGGTGTCGACACTTTCCTTCTATTACCCACTAAAAAAACGCGGTCCTAGAATTGTCAAATCTTGGGTTACTTAGCTCTGTAAACGATGATGGCGCTTACGTCGTTTTGGCAAATGCATTCATTCAATTCCGCTGAATAAAAATGAATTGAGCTATAATCTGATGAAACTATTTCCCAAAAAATGAATCAGATATTTGAAATTATGAAATTCACTAATACATAAGAGGAGTGTAACAAATATGGAACTCATTAATAATATGAAATTTGTGTAAGGAAATAAGGAGCAATATGGGGTTTATTGTGAGAACACTTTCATGGATGGATACAAGAAGTTATTTCGAAGCCAAAACAACGGTGAAAACGAAACGGGAGATTGATATTACTAATGGATTCTATTGGATAGTTTAGATCTCCTTTAAATTTTGTATGTACCTATTAATACATATTCATTTCAATTGAATTATGTTATATACCTACTTATGCAAATATTTGGAGGAAATGTTTATATTTATTATTATTGAAAATTGATATATGAATTTTAATTAAATAAAAAATGTTTTTTTATGGAAAGCTCCCTTGCGGATAGCAGGATTGAACTATTTGTCAAGGGCAGTTTCTTGGAAAATAGATTGCCTAATGAACAATACCGGAATGTTTATATTATTTCTGTAATAATAAACGAAGCAAACTGTGACGTTTCAGAGTACAAATCTGTCATCAGATAAACAGGAAAATTTTAGAAAGTAGGCTGTTTTCTGTGTGTGATAGTTTCTCATATAATTCTTCCAATTTTCTGAAACAAACGATAAAAAAAGGCTCATCTCTTTCTTTCAAGTATCGATTAAAATTTTTCTCGTTTGTCTGATGAAAGAGTCAGATTTTACTTTGAAACGTCAGAGTTCGCTGAGCTCTATTTCAGATATTGGGAGTGAAAACCGAGAAAATCCCAAAAATAACCTTAGAAGATATTCAGCAAAATAATCTTCGAAATATACTTCCTTGACAGGACGTGTTCCTTTCGGCACATATTCATTTCAAAATCCAGAATTTCTTGACTATACATACATAGAAATATTTTCCTGAATTTGAGTTATTACTGCAATGCAAATTTGAACATAGTTATTATGGGTTTGATTCATCATTTTAAAAAGTTACCTTCAGGAACTATTCAACATCAGATTTCAAAATTGGGGTTTGGGATTTGCCAGGCATGCACGAAGTGACAACGGTGTTTAGTAGAATAGCTTTTTCTGCTATAGACTAATGATTATTTTTTCCTATTCTGTGGTACACACGTGTTCTTTGTCAATATAACCAAACAATTTCCGTTTGCGATTTGTCAGTAATATGACAGTGTGTGCTTTTTCGATTCCTTGATCGTTGTCTTCTACTCTAACCAGATCTAATTATAGCTATCTCTGTTTTCCTGAGCGAAGTAACTCATTCGACGTCCTTTTCTTTCCGAGAAAGCTGAAGTCGACGTTGCCATATCGTGCACTCAAGACAAATCCCTTAAAATGCAAATCCCCATTTTTATTTTTCAGTTTTATGTGATCAAACATTTTTTTAAAAATATAATATTGAAATTATATGTTTGAAATGTGATGTTCTAAAGGGTTTTTATGAAATTTCTGCATTTTCGTTCAAGGGAAAAAACCCCATTTGTACTTAACATAATCGTCTCAGACGAGAAATTCTCAGAAACTAAGGGACATTCGAAGAGAACAAACAGCAACATTTATCGTTTATGAATTTATAAGGACCTCTTCCATGAATTCACAGAGAATATCCCCTTATCATTCTCCTTGGCTCGGCATGAAAGATTCAATTTAGTCACAATGTATTATGAATCCCTTGAGTATCTTCATCCCCAGCCTTCAAAACCGACAGCTAAAATGATTGATCTTTTGTGTTATTAAGTTGTGTAGACTGCCGAATACGATATCGGTTTCCAGCGAGATTGCTTGAAGTATTTTATCTTCATTCCGGCATCGAACAGATTTTTCTTATAGAAGTCGAGGAATACAGAAAGCTGCTCTTTTCGTATAGTTTAGTTAGTGGTAGAAATTATATTTGTTTCTTTCTATGTAGCCTGGGGAGCAAGATGAAAAACTTCGAAAGTTACAATTTGAAAAGGATAATTTGCACTTACAAGTGCAAGTCCTCACAGACCAGATTGAAGCACAGTCCTACAAAATCTCTGATCTGGAGAAAAACCTGCAAGATAAGAAGCATTGTCTTGTCGAAGCAGAGGAGAAACTCCAAAGGGTAAGTTAATTCAATATAACACTCAATAGTAATTGAATGAATCTAAACAATTCAATATAACACAAGAATATTTGTCGATAAATCATCAGAGACTACACTTTGACACTTTGATCCGATAAAGTTATCCAATCCACCAACAAAGCCTCTACACCGTCGAAGCATCGGCCAAGGAATTCGTTTTCTGCAGTTTCACGGTTATTACCGATCATCAGAACGACTCACCTATCCGAATGCCAAAAGGATTCTAGATTTTCAATACTTGATGGATGAGGCTTTTGTGAATAAAATTTCACTTGCTGCGTCTCAGATGCATTTACAAACTCTCGAGTGCGGAAAACCTTGAGCAATGTTATATCGAGCTGTAACTGCGATTTTGTAGAAATTACAGTACCGTCACAACGAGGAAACACCCGGTGGTTGATTATGTGATTAGCTCAGGTCAAGATGGAGTATTTGCTGGACAGGAGATATTGTTTTTTGTGATCCACCTCCTATGTTGGAAGTACTAGCTTCAGACACTATCTCTATTGTCAACATTCCAAATCATTCCTTTTATTGCATGATTATTGTTTTCGAGAAATTAATTCGTTTTTCGTATTTTTTCAATATTATGATAAACAGAAGTCTACTCTCATCCAAAGAATAAAGAACTTTTCAAGAATGTTGACCAACAGAAAGTACTGGCACTTCAGTATCTCAGAAACAAACTGTAATGTAATATTTTTTTTCCAGGAAATGTTATCGAGATCATCTCTCGAAACACAAAAATTAGAACTAATGAGCATAATAAGCGACTTAAAACTACAACAGGCTGCTGCAGAACGAGAAAATATGGAGTTAAGAAACAACCTACACATTAACAACAATGGCGATCTCAAGAAGCCTGCCCTTTTACCTCGCAACTCACCTCAACCACACATGGCAGTACCTTCCCTACATTCAAGCAGTGGCCAGGTAATGATTTATAGTTTTATCAAGATTCATCTACTAGAAAATTTTAGGGAAATAATTATTCACGAAAATATTGACAAAAATTTCGAATTCAGTATTCTCTCTGAAGAGCGATTACCATGGCAACAACGCTCATTTCGGTGACCATCTTTCAATAGACGACTTCGGCCCAAGTAGCCAACCCACAATTTCCGTTTTGTAAATATGAAATATTCGGTTGGCTCCTGGAAAAAAGGTTAATTACGGAATTGATGAAAAAGCAACCTTTCTGTCACCAGAACATAGACATATTGTCTATGCACCAGAACGTCAATTAATGTTTTATGGTAACCGGGGCCTACGTGAACTAACTAACTAGATTACGTAGGCTACGTGGTAACATATCCATAGCAAAGAACAATCTTTATTTACCTTATGATCCATAGACCAAACTTAGTAATTTTTCCATTGTTTTTTTTTTTTTTTTCCTTTTATATGTGCCGGGATACTATGTCCATCTACACATTCTCAAGTATTTAGTTTTTAGATTCTTACTAAATCACCACCACCTATACACTTTACAACATCCATGACCTCGCCGGGATTCGAACCCGGTACCTTCAGCATCCTAGAACATGTTTCCACCCTCTAGTCTACCGAGGTAGTCTTTTCCATTGTTGATTGTTGTCTCTTCTATGTTCTATGGATCAGAAAGTGAATAAAGATTGATCTATGCTACGGATATGTTACCATAGAACATTGACTGTCGTTCTGTTGACAGAAAGAACGTTTTTTCATCAATCAAATTCCGTCATTAACCTTTTTTCCAGGAACCAACCGAATATTTCATATTAACGGAATGGAAAACCGGCAACCGATATAACCAAGTTGATTTGCGGAACATATCCTATATAAATTTGACACTATTAACAAGAAATCCCAACTTAAATTTCTGCGAATCAGAGATGATCTTGACAAAACCCTATATTTGGAAGGAATTATCTTGTTTGAGGAGCCGAGGCATCTTTTACGGATATTTATAAATAACGCGAACCTCATCATGTCGAATTTGTCCTGAAATACCTATTCCCCACTGATAGTAAATTTGTGAAGAAAATTGTGAGTTGGCAACTTGGGCCGAAGTCGTCTATTACGTCTTTATTATGTAGTTGAGACATTTTTTGTGTTTTCAAAAGAATGTTGAATAACGTGTTACATATTTTCAATTCCTTCATGAACGCACGGCACTGTGCAAGAAGCGATTCAAATGATTGTACTTGATAAATGCTTTTAATACAAGGTGTCTCAAAAGGAATTTTATATTTATAATGAGCCGTTCATCAAAATAAGTCTTATTTATTATTAAAATACACTCTTAGGGAATTTATTTCTTAAAAATAACGTTCGTGGCATTCATTCAATCTAACATTAAAATTTCTGATGACGATTTGGCCGGTAGGCTCCGTGATGGCTCCCATTTCGTGGCGAATATTTTGTTTAAACTGGTCCAGGGAAGTTGGTTCATTAATGTAGAATTTAGATTCGAGGAAACCCCACAGGAAAAACTCCATAGGAGTCAAATCAGGACTACGTGGCGGCCACCTCGTGCAGAGACCTATTGGACGTATGTGACGTTGCTCCATTCTGCTGAAACCATGCTCTCTGATCAAAACTACTATCACTGGGGAACTGGAATTTCAGAACAAATTCGACATAATAAGGTTCGCTTTATTTATAAATATCCGTAAAAGATGCGTCGGCTCCTCAAACAAGATAATTCCTTCCAAATATAGGTTTTTGTTGAGCTGAAATTTAAGTTGGGATTCCTGATTTCATGTTAATAGTGTCAAGTTTATAAAGGATATGTTCCGCGAATCAACTTGGTTATTTCGGTTGCCGGTTTTCCGTTCTGTAAATATAAAATATTCGGTTGGTTCCGGAAAAAAGGTTAATTACGGAATTTGATTGATGAAAAACCAATCTTTCTGTCACCAGAACATAGACATATTAAGTCTATGCACCAGAACAACAATCAATATTTTATGGTAACATATCCATAGCATAGAACAATCTTTATTTACCGTATGATCCATAGACCATATACCTAGTAATTTTTCAATTGTTGATTGTTGTCTCTTCTATGTTCTATGGATAATAAAGTAAATAAAGATTGTTCTATGCTATGGATGTGTTACCACAGAACATTGACTGTCGTTCTGGTGACAGAAAGAACGTTTTTCCAACAATCAAATTCCGTAATTAACCTTTTTTTCAGGAACCAACCGAATATTTCTTATTCACGGAATGGAAACCGGCCACCGAAATAACCAAGTTGATTTGCGGAACATATCCTATATAAACGACACTATTAACATGAAATCAGGAATCCCAACTTAAATTTCAGCCAATCAGAGATGATCTCAACAAAACCCTATATTTGGAAGGAATCATCTTGTTTGAGGAGCCGAGGTATCTTTTACGGATATTTATAAATAACGTGAACCTTATCATGTCGAATTTGTCCTGAAATTCCCGTTCCCCAGTGATAGTAAATTAGTGAAGAAAATTGTGGGTTGGCAACTGGGGCCAAAGTCGTCTATTCCATTATTAACATATACCAATTTCAAAACAGGTTATGATGATAGAAAAATATTTTTGAAATTGAAATTGATTTCTCGCTCAACACCTGGTGAAACATCGTTTTTAACATTAAAACAAATAAAACACTTGACTACGTTCACAATTTTTAATTCAAAATATCTTGTTGACATACACGTTTCGGGTTTTACCCCATTATTAAAACTGAAACGAAAATACATGGACTACACAAACAAACATCACATTACAGATGGAAAAAGGAAAAAGACTAGACCTTCTAGAAATTTTAGAATTATCATCGGCACATAAACAAAAACTACCAATTGTTAATGATCAATTGGAGTTCCGCTTATCTCCGGTGTTAACATCTGTAATGTGATGTATATTTGTGTAGTCCCATGTATTTTCGTTTCAGTTTTGATAATGGGGTAAAACCCAAAACATGCATGTCAACAAGATATTTTAAATTAAAAATTGTGAACTTAGTCAAGTGTTTTATTTGTTTTAATGAAAAATATTTTATTACAAAAATGTAGCCTTATCGAAACAGACCGAATGAGAATAGAAAAACATCTTATTACAAAAATTGAGGGATGTGATATGTTTAATGTTCGCACATATTCATTATTGGCTTTTTTGAAGGGCAATAGTCTGAGATTGTCGCCTTCTCCAAGTCCAAGTATAAACACTCCAAGGAGATCAGAAACGAATTATTCTCTTCAAGATGTACAACCTCCTAAGGTAGGAAATATTGCGAAGAAAATCTTCTCTGATCTTCTCTGATCCTCTCTGCCTTCAATAACTGTGCTTTCCTATCGAATGGAATATCATTCTCTTCTGATAATCAGCATTAATCTTCATCATTCACCTAACGATTTTCATCTCTGTATATTCTTCTGTTTTGAACTTATATCAGTTATTAATAGCACGACTGAATTCTGATTCAGATTTAAGGTTAAAAGTGAATATTTTTATATGCTTTTCAAGGAGTTTCAAGTTCCGTTCACCATGGTTTACTTCATTCCAATTCATATCAATATAATCAAGTATAACTGTTCATGATTTTCACGTCTCTTTAGATTATACGGAGTTTGTTTCACAGGAATGAGACACTTATTATTGTTGGAAAAGCTTATATAATTATGCCGACGTTTCGTTGGATTTTTCCAACATTTTCAAAGCTGTAACAACATAAAGCTATTTGACACAACTGTGCATTGTAAAGACAAACAATAGAGATGACTTACCTAAATTAGCAGCTTTTAAATTAACATAGATGTAATGAATAAAAACTGGAGAACGAATCACCACTACAGAGACAAACTGATTGTGAGTTTTGTTTTGTCTCTGTAGTGGTGATTGTAACAACATAAAGCTATTTGACACAACTGTGCATTGTAAAGACAAACAATAGAGATGACTTACCTAAATTAGCAGCTTTTAAATTAACATAGATGTAATGAATAAAAACTAGAGAACGAATCACCACTACAGAGACAAACTGATTGTGAGTTTTGTTTTGTCTCTGTAGTGGTGATTCGTTCTCCAGTTTTTATTCATTACATCTATGTTAATTTAAAAGCTGCTAATTTAGGTAAGTCATCTCTATTGTTCGTCTTTACAAAGCACAGTTGTATCAAATAGCTTTATGTTGTTACAGCCTTGAAAATGTTGGAAAAATCCAACGAAACGTCGGCATAATTAAATAAGCTTTTCCAACAATAATTAGTGTCTCATTACTGTGAAACAAACTCCGTATAATCAAGTATTTATATGCTTTTATATATTATCAGACCTACATCACTGTCTTGAAGCTAAAAAATTTAGTGCTTGGAAAAAGCGTACTATCGTTTTGTCTGAATGTCTATGATTTTCTTTCTGTAATAAAATTCTTGAATGACTAGGTTGGATTCACTGATGAAGAATCAGAACCGATTATGTCACGACAACTTGAGAACGGAAAGAATTAGAGACTTGAAATTTCCAGTGTAGTTTGCGTATCAAAATCGAAGGACTGAGTTCGTTTATGGGCCAAATTGGCCAAACGATTTCGGAGTTACGCTCATTTGAATTTTTGAGGTTATACAGGGTGATTCCGGAGGAGACCGTCAGATTTTGGGATAAGTTTACACTAGTCAAGATAGTCTCGGAACACTGTTTGGTTTATGGTTGGGGGTCTCTGTTGAGAATATACAGTGTGATTTGTCCGATTCGACCGATTTTACTTTTATTGATAACTTTGGTATGGCTCATGCGATTTCAATGAAATTTTCAGCGTAGTAGAATAGTGTTGAACACATTCATTGATTTCAATTTTTTTTTCAAAATAAGCGGTTGTTATTGTGATAAATCCATATTAATTGTGCAGGTTGAAAAAACACCCAGTACATAGCGTTTCCTGATTTACGCTATCTGTTTACGATTGTACTATAATAAGTCATTATTTGAGAGTTTTTTTTGGCACACTTCTAGTTTTTTGAGAAAATTCCATCAAAAAAAAGACAATGTCGAAATTTCGCTCCAATCGATTCTACTTTTATTGATAACTTTGGTATGGCTCATTCAATTTTGATGAAATTTGCAGTGTAGAACAATCTGAACGAGTACATTCAATAATCGCAAAAGTCTCTCAAAATACAGGGTTGTAATTGTGATAATTTCACAATTTCAGATTAATTGTGCAGTTGAAAAAAAAAACACCCTGTACATTGCTTTTCCAAAACTTTCTTATTCGTTGCAGATTCTACAATAATATGTCATCGTCCAGAGGTTTTTAATTTCTTTGGCACACCTCCGGTTAACCTAGAAAAAATTTTTGTAGAAGAGCATTATCGAAATTTGGCTCACAAGCAGTGAGAGTATTCTGCACTAGGTAGTAAAGCTGTATCGTTCAAAGATGCAAAGTTGTTCGTCACTTCTAAAATATTCTTTTCAAATTCGAAATATATTCTGAATTGAATGGTTTCATACAAAATATTAGCAATTAAATATGAATTTGGAATTTGAAAAGGATATTTTAGAACTTAAGAACTGTTTTGCATCCTTGGACAATAGGTACAGCTTTCCTACCTAGTGCGGAATACTCTCACTGCTTGTGAGCCAAATTTCGATCAGGCTCTTCTTCAAAAATGTTTTCTAGGAAAACCGGAGGTGTGCCAAAAAAATTAAAAACCTCTGAATGATGACATATTATTGTAGAATCTGAAACGAATAAGAAAGTTTTGGAAAAGGAATGTACAGGGTGTTTTTTTTTCAACTGCACAATTAATCCGAAATTCTGAAATTATCACAATTACAACCCTGTATTTTGAGAGACTTTTGCGATTATTGAATGTACTCGTTCAGATTGTTCTACACTGCAAATTTCATCAAAATTGAATGAGCCATACCAAAGTTATCAATAAAAGTAGAATCGATTGGAGCGAAATTTCGACATTGTCTTTTTTTTGATGGAATTTTCTCAAAAAACTAGAAGTGTGCCAAAAAAATTAAAAACTCTCAAATAATGACTTATTATAATACAATCGTAAACAGATAGCGTAGTTTAGGAAACGCTATGTACAGGGTGTTTTTTCAACATGCACAATTAATCTGGATTTATCACAATAACAACAGCTTATTTCGAAAAAAATTTGAAATCAATGAATGTGTTCAACACTATTGTGCTACGCTGAAAATTTCATTGAAATCGAATAAGCCATATCAAAGTTATCAATGAAAGTAGAATCGGTCGAATCGGACAAATCACCCTGTATATTCTCAATAGAGACCCCCAACCATAAACCAAACATTGTTTCGAGACTGTCTTGACTAGTGTAAACTTATCCTTAAATCTGATGGTCTCCTCCGGAATCACCCTGTATATTTCCCCAATATCCCTACCCTTTGGAGCTTTTTGTGCGAGGGGGAATCGGGTATTTGGGGAATCGGCGATTCACCCTATTGGCTGAGAGTTTCACCCTATTGGCTGACGACGATCACGTGATCGTCGTCGGCCAATAGGGAAGAATCTCCGATCACCAAAATACCCTAATCTCCCTCGCACAAAACACAAAAGGTGGCTTCAGTGTAGTTATTGAAGTTCATATAGGTAAAACGAACAAACCTTATAATTCTTTCTATTACTCAACAGCAACTATAACTCCTTTCCAACAATTTACCGATTCTCTCTTACCAACCTGTATTGTTTCAGACCCCGCCATCCAGCTATAAAAGACAAATAGACATCCACTACGCAAGCTTACCTAGGCAGCAGTTTTTGAGCAACGGAGGCAGCATATCGTCGGTGGACTTCAATGCAAATCCTTCGCTGAATGGAGGCAAAAAGGCAGTTGCCTTTGGTAGGGGATTTACCAATCTCATTGGGGTCAGGGCAAAGGGATTCTCTGTGCCCAATCTAGGTGATAGCTCTTGTCTACGTTAATAACGGCTTCTATAGGCATAATTATAACTAAACTAACCTGAAAGACCTTTTGTTCGAGAATACCGGGTTCAATTTCTGAGATAACAGTCCGTTCGTACTCCTCTGGTTTGTCACTTACGAAGTGGCTGTTTCATTGAGATATGAGATGATATGATTGTCAATCTGGATTATTTTATAGTTGATATAAACGCTTAGGGGTTATGTGACATTCATGTTGGATATCTGAAAGGCAGAAGTGAATTAAGCATTACCGATTCATACTGTGATTATAGAATTCTGCAATACAATGTTTCTAGATCTCTGGATAAAATGCCTGCTTATTTTCACTTTCATTGTGAAAAACTGATGACATTTTCTTAACACGAACTTTTTAGGTTTGTTCGTTGTATCTCCATGAAATAAAATATTGAACACTGATGTGGGTAGATCGTGTAGCACTGATAACGTTCGATGGTTTTTGTTGTAAACTTGCACTCATGATGTAAGTAAAACATGGTGTGCTCATCTTTGATCGTATTTACCAATGATGACGTCACTTTTTTCATTCAATTTCAAAGAAATATATATTCTGTCCTTTGAATTTGAATGGAAAAAGTGACGTCATCATTGGTAAATACGATCATAGATGAGCAGATGAGCACGTCATGTTTCACTCACATCATGCTTGCACTCATGATCTAAGATTTTATGTTTTTTACATCACTCTTGTCATTGCTAAAATGTTTTGAAGATGTGCAGTTACAAATTATGAAGCTTTATTACTTCTTACTCTATGAGGTTGCACAGAATCTGGGGTATAGTCTGAAACATGTGTGGTTATAAGAGTATACAGGGTGGGCAAAATTCGTTGTCTACTGAAGGGATCTCGAGAACTATAGCAACTAGAAGAAAACTGATAACACATTCTCGAGCTCTTTTTTCCTGACTAATCCGAATCTGAAAACAGATCCAGCTTATCTTTCATAGAACTTGAGTTATGAGCGAAAATTGAGAAATTGTCATTTTCAATAATGTTGAATAACTCGCTTGTTTGAACTCGTATTCGAAATCTGTCGATACATTCTACAGGCACTTTTTTATGAGTAATTTAAATATAATATGACTGATTTTTTAATCCAGCCATTTTCGAGAAATGAGAAAGATTTTGGATTTTTCAAATGTAAACTATAGTCGAAAGATCTCTTATCTTGCTACAAAGTTTTTGCTGGTTTCAAAAATATATCATATGTCGCTATTTACATGAATACTACATGAGAAAATTGTCAATACTTTTTTCCTGCTTTTCTATTCACTGTTGAATTATGAGCAGGCTGACGTTATCATAGCGACGATTGAATATGCATTATCTTTGTGTGAACTTGCTCCTCTATGATTGGAATCAGCGATTGCTGAATAAATATATATAGTTAATTTATCATAGTTCTTAAGATCAGCAATATAATAAACAGATTTTCTATTGCTAATCTTAAGAACTATGACAAATTAACCATATACTAACAACTATAGATATATTTATTCAGCAATCGCTGATTCCAATCATAGAGGCGCAAGTTCACACAAAGTTAATGGATATTGAATCGTCGCTATGGTAACGTCAGCCTACTCATAATTCAACAGTGAATAGAAGAGCAGGAAAAAAGTAGTGACAATTTTCTCATGTAATATACATGTAAATTGCGACATGTGATACATTTTTTAAACCAGCAAAAAGTTTGTAGCAAGATAAGAGATCTTTCGACGATAGTTTACATTTAAAAAATCCAAAATCCTTCTCATTTCTCGAAAATGGCTGAATTAAAGAATTCAGTCATATTATATTTGAATTACTTTTAAAAAAGTGCCTGTAGAATATATCAACAGATTTCGAATACGAGTTCAAACAAGCGAGTTATTCAGCATTATTGAAAATGACAATTTCTCAATTTTCGCTCATAACTCAAGTTCTATCAAAGATAAGCTAGATCTGTTTTCAGATTCGGATTATTCAGGAAAAAAGAGCTCGAGAAAGTGTTATCAGTTTTCTTCTAGCGGCTATAGTTCTCGAGATCCCTTCAGTAGACAACGAATTTTGCCCACCCTGTACTTGCGTGAGCAATTTCTAGGAACAATTACGGGAATGTGCATAATAACGAAATCGAAGTTATAAAGGGTGTTTTTTTAGAGGTAGGTATAGAACTTTGAAATGGAATAAAACAAGGATGTATTTTAAATTTGACATGAAATTGACTTTATTCAAAAGATTATCTTTAGGCATGATTTCTGGCATATGACCGCCACGGCTAGCTCGGACGTAATCTAATCTGGAGGTCCAATGTTCAATCACTTCTTCCAACATTCGTGGCCATATATCGGTAATAACAAGGCGAATGTTGTCCACCAAGTGGTCGATCGTTTCGTGCTTATCGGCGTAGACTAGCGACTTCACATATCCCCACAGAATATAGTCTAGCGGCGTTAAATCGCACGATTTTGGAGGGCAATTCAAGGGCCCGTTCCGTGAAATTATGCGGTTATAAAACCTTTCCTTCAGTAAAGCAATTGTGGCACGAGCTGTGTGACATGTTGCGCCGTCTTGTTGAAACCACAGCTGCTGCACATCATGGTTGTTCAATTGAGGAACGAAAAGTCAATAATCATGGCTCTATAGCTGTGCACGATGGCGGATAGACTGATTCGGGTCTTCCTCTACGGTACGCTCTACAGCAGCAATGGCTTCTTCTGTTCTCGCTGTACGACGTCTCTGTGGATGCGTATTATTAGTTAGAGTAAACGTGGTACGAAAACGCTCCATAGTTAGTTGAATGAATTGTTCTGATGGACGATTATGTTGACCGTGAAATGGACGTAGAACACGATACGTATTTCGAACAGAACCATTATTTTCAAAATAAATTTACACAATTTGGGAGCGTTGTTCAGGCGTCAGTCTATTGATGTTGAAATGCCAGAGCAAACTTAACACAAATCACTTGACAACTGAAAAAATGGCCGCCAGTTAAAACAGTGTTGCTAACTCAAAGTTCTATACCTCTGAAAAAAAATCACCCTTTATTACCAGGTTTCGTAAATGAAGGGGGTGCGAAAGGTCAAACCCCCTATCTATGACCCTGATTATTACGGATATTAGCAACAACGAAAGAAACAAGCAAACAGATTGAACTACACTGCACTACACTCATCTGCATTTTGCACTGACAAGTTGAAGTATTTGAAGTGAAGTGTACAATAACATTTTCATGTAGGAACAATGAACAAACCTCTTGTGATATGTATTATCCATAGAAAAAACTAGAAGGGTATACGGGAGGTTCCTCGGCTAGAGAAACAAACGAACGTGTTTAGTTCGATGGTATCAATCATATAACCCTTATGAAATGGGTGTGCATACATACCTCTTCACAAGATACAGCGTGATGAAATTCAAATTTTTTCAAACATTTCTGCTCGTAGTAGTTCGGAGTTGTAATTTTCGGAATGAATGAAATTTTTTTTAAATTTAAAGATGTACTAAATTTTCATGCCTGTGTTGTACTTTAGTTATATTACGAAAAAGCAATAATCAAGTGTAGCCTATAACCAGACTAGAGCTATTTGCCTTCATATAATATTGTTAATCTCCGCATACCACATCAGTCCTGGCACACATCAGTTTACCGGATCTGGCAATATTGATGCAATTTCATTGATTAATTTAGAGAGGGTTTAATATAAACTCTGCTCTATGACCGGGAGGGTCTATTAAACCAGGGCCGGTTTCCCAAGCGATGATTTTCCATAACTTCAGGTGAACGAGGAATGCTACAGGCCTAGGACATTGATGTACTTCCTAGTAGAAAAATTAAGAATTCGGAAAATCGTTGGGATCCAATTTTGTTCTTGAGGTGGACATTTTGTTTCATAAATTCCACTATCATATACTTCCACGCGACAACCTTAAATTTGAATGGGGTTGATTCGCCATGTGTTCTAAGTTACGTGGAATAGTTTGAATTTTGCTCAAACCCAGGGTCAAACTTTCTCCTCACATTCTGGATAATTTATTGTTTTTTTTAAAGTAAAAACTTTGCTACATGAAAATTCATTACTATTCTTATACACTTATATACTGAAAAACTGATGTGTGCGTTTGCCTGAAACTGAACACTTCACATATTTCAACCATTATATTATGCCTTCATTCACTTATAATCCTTTCAATATCTGTGTATGTCTCTCTCATTGACAAAAAATGATAGAAAAAAAAATCCCCCATTTAGATATTATCTCTGTGGATGCTATTGAAACCTTCACTCAACAAATCTCAATAACATTGATATTAACATAATCTAACATGCCACAAGGACGAATATCTGTCAATGAATCAACAAACATTCCACCTTGATCTGAGCTATTATCCAATAATTCAAGGGCGTTGTCCAAGGAATTCGGTCACTCCAGAGTCCAGATTCACAATATTACCGATCATCAGACTGGCTGGCCTGTTGGATGACTTGTTTCTAGTATTAAAATATTACAGCGCCATCTCAGAAGCATCTTCCGAACCCTAACCTTCTAATGCAGAAAACATTAAGCGACCTTTATGCAATTTTCGTGTCAGATCGCTTTATCTACAATTTTCGATGATGCTGTAAAGCATCATCACGACGATGAAGTTTTCCCACAAATGTAGGGGCTTTGGTTGTTTGAATGATTAGCTGAGATCAAGGTGGAATATTCCTTCTATCATACTACTTTATCATTTTAAACAGGAGCCCTTATTCCTTATTTTCATGAGGAATATTAACTTGTGCATGAAATCGTACATAATAAAATTTCCAAGCGGATAATTCACTCACGAAATTATTTATTTATTTGACGTCATTTAAAATCGTTTACTTTAAATAAATAGCACAAACGGAAAAAGGTTCAGGAGATGAAAACAGCGGCGATGCCTCCCAACTACAAATCAATAAGAATAAGGGAATCAAGAAAATTTTCGGAAAAATTAAGCGGTCTGGATCCGGAAATTTGGAAGAACTTCCTGGACTGGGCGAATTTCAAAGGGGAGGAGTTCGCGCCACGGCAGCTGCAAGATTGGGATGGAGCGAAACACCTTTGACTCAAAAGTGAGTATATTATTTTTTTTTGTTATTGTACTTATATCAACTACTCGCAGTAGTTTCTTAAATATCAGGGAAATAATCTCAAATCTTCGGCTATGCAGACCTTTTTTTGACGGACCCTTGAAGTTCATCATAAGCGGACATTACCGTAATTCGATGAGACGTCGGCAAATTCCACATAGTTCTATCAAGGACTCTATGGTTTGCTTAATTACTATAATCTCTATGTAGAGTGGACAACGTCGCGTAGCTCACTAACATAACTCTATTTTTTCAACTATACAGTGTGGAATGTGTCAAACCTCAAACCTCCAAAGCCTAACGAGTGACTTCATAAAATAGAATGGACTTACTTTTCAGTTTCCACTTTCAAGAATTAGTAGAGTGAATAAAAATTAAATTTTTTTGTGTCAGAAAAATTAATCGTAGTAATATAGCGTATGACACTGAAATGAGTCTCACATCAAAAAAAATCTTACTTTTCAAGATATCGGATTAAAATTTTGGTACCACAGATTGTTTACTATCGACTATGATGAAAAAGGAATAGCGTATATTTAACCGGAAGTCGTGCTGAAAATGGCCGTAATTTTCGATTTTCTCATATCAAAATCAGGTATTTTACGTGAAATATCTTAGAAAATTCCTTTTCAGAAGAATTTCATTGAAATAATTATTTTTTTTTAGTTTGAATGTTTCGGAATTCCGGATCCATCGATTTCCACCATTTTCCACTCAAAATGGACAACATTGGCAGAAGTTACACGTATTTTGTTTGAATCCTTCTTCATTAATTATAATAATATATTTCTTTACGTTCAAAAAATAACTGAAATTATTTCCAAATCCCGATTGCGTATGATCAGAGTGTATATGCGTACAATTTTTTCAATACATTTTTTTCTTATTTTTGTTCGACCATATCCCATTCAAAATTCAACGTAAAATTCGATAAACTATTCGGCTGTGTCCATTTTACATGAGGGTAGGTGCTATTGCGTATGTTACTATACCTAATCGTTGATATAAATACGTAAAAATTGACAACGCCTCAAGGAATTATTGTGACCTTGACAACACTTCACTGTTGCCAACCTGGTTCATTTCTTGTTACGAAAACTTGATAAAACTATACCGATGCCTACAAACAAGCCTCATAAAACTGAATTCAGTATACATAAAGTTATCAAATAAAGCTGAACTGGAAAAGTTCGACATAACAGAAAGAAACATTCAATTTTCGAAATTTAATGTTCGGATTGGTTCGACAGTTTTTTGGGAGCGCGACAGGTTTTTTTGTAGTATGAATAACGTAGAACATGGGGAATAATTAAGTATTTTTGGTTGTTTTGCATTGCGAAATAAGATTTCTTTCAAGGTGGCATTTATCGATGATTACCACGTTTAATAACTGTACTCGTAAGTATAGCCAGACATCAGTTTAGATATAGAAATCCTCTGATCCAGTTATACAATTTCAGACCAGACAAGCCATTCAGTGAATGGGATACTGAGAATGTCTGCGATTGGCTGCAAGACCTCGGCTTGGATCAGTACATACCCGAAGCCAGGAAATGGGTGAAAAATGGCCAGCAGCTCCAAGAGTGTCCCATAGCGGAAATAGAGAAAGAACTGATCATCAAAAACCCTCTCCACAAAAAGAAACTTCAGCTAGCACTGATCGATGCCGAGGAAAACGGATCAAGCGATCCTTATCTCAGGAAAGCCGGCGAGTTAGATACAGCTTGGGTATTGAGATGGCTAGACGACATCGGACTGCCTCAGCACAAGGAGAGTTTCCTCATAAACAGGGTAGATGGCAGAGTGCTCCATAGGCTAACAGTAGACGATTTGGGGGTGTTACATGTGACATCACTCCTACATGTAGCTAGTATCAAGAGAGGCATTCAGGTTTTGAGGGAAAACGATTATAGCGCAGCTTGTTTGAAAAGGAGATCAGTGCCGGATGAAGGCCCTACTACACCCAAGGAAGTCTCACTTTGGACCACACACAGGTATGTCGAAGAATTTTGATAATTTTTGCGGTCATGCTGTAGAGAACAACGAGGGTTCATTTTTCTGTAATATTCAGATTGTTGGTTGTACTTCTCTGAATTTTGCTCAGAGTTTTCCCAATAACAAAAGGATTTTCCAATAAGAGGTGTTATTTTGATATTCAAAGACAAATGCCATTTTTCAATAAAAATTATCGGATGTTTATTTCATTATAAAGAAGAAGCTATGCCGTTAATAGTGGAAAATAACATCAGGCAAATGACCACCACGACCACGCTTACAGGACCATATCCTTTTGATGAAATTTTCCATAACCAAATCGCAAAGTGGCTACCCTCTGTCCTCGATAGGCTCACGAATTCCATCTTTGAGGTCTTGAATCGACGCTGGGCTATTGGCGTAGACCTTCTCTTTCACGTGGCCCAAAAGGAAGAAGTCGCAAGGTGTTAAATCACAAGATCTCGGTGGCCAATTGTGATCACCTTTTCGAGGGATAACACGATCCGGAAACTTTGTGTGGCACGTAGCTGCGTCTTGTTGAAAGTAAACGTTGTCCAAATCAATACCATCCAATTCCGGCCATAAAAAATCATTAATCATCTCTCGATAGCGCAATCCATTCACCGTAACTGTTGCTCCAGCCTCATTTTCGAAAAAGTAGAGTCCAATGACTCCGCCGGACCATAAACCGCACGAAACAGTCACACGTTGAGGATAGAGAGGCTTTTCAACAATAACTCTCGGTTTTTCCGAGCCCCATATGCGACAATTTTGCTTGTTGACGAAGCCACCGAGGTGGAAATGGGCCTCATCACTCAAGATGATTTTTCGATGGAATTCCGGATCATTTTCATGCATTTCAACGACCCAAGCAGCAAAGACACGACGTTGTTGATAATCGGCCGGCTTGATTTCTTGTGTTAACTGAACTTTATAAGCCTTAAGACCCAAATCTTTATGCAAAATACGGTGTAATGACGTCTGTGGAATGCTTTATTCCAAAGAACGACGAGGAATAGACAAACCTGGGTTTTCTTCAACACTTTCGGCTGCAGCAGCAACATTCTCGGCTGTGAACGGGTTTTATTCTTCACATCACTAACTTTTCCCAACAGCTCGAATTTTTCCACCAATTTATTTAATGCGGTCCGACAATGTGCTTCACGACAACCCAAAAATGTTCTAGTTTTACGAACCGTCTCTGCCAAATTTTCACCATTTTTATAGTGAATTTTAATAATTTCAATGCGTTGTTGAAGCGTGTATCGTTCAATTGTTATTAATGGCGGGCTATTCAAAATAACACCTCTTATTGGAAAACCCTTTCGAAAAATGCTGATCAGATAAGATTGAAAATTGGTAGTCATATATGCAATACCTACCGCTAACTGGTGCTAAATTTCACCAGAAATCAATTTTTGACAAGAATGCTTCAAATTTCAGTTTGTTCGGATATTTATTTTAGGAGATATTCGAAAAGAAATTTGTCGTATTTCATGGCTATTTGAAATTTTGATGTGATCTCCTCAATATCTCAAGAAGAACTAATGAATCTTATATAAACTGGGCAGTTAGTTCGAGAATACCGATGCCCAATTAACAGATTTGAGTGCGAACTCGTAGTAATCTTCGGAGATAGTGGGAAAAAATATATCTCTTTTGTTGGTTATTCCCAATCGGCCAAACAGTTTTCGGAGTTTTTTTTTTAATTTGCTTACAAACTTTTGGGCCCCTGTAGTCTGGGAGCTCTGTATCACTGATATGGCTGAGACATGAATGAATCATTGAAAAATATCTTCCTCTGTTTGTGCCTCTGAGTTTGATGTTTTCTGTTTCAGAGTTATGGAATGGCTTCGAGCAGTTGATTTGGCGGAATACGCGCCAAATCTCAGAGGCGCTGGAATACACGGTGGCCTGATGATCTACGAGACTAAATTCACCGCAGAGTTGCTAGCTTCCCTTCTATCGATACCTCCGGGGAAGACTTTATTAAGAAGGCATCTAAATACACATTTCAAGGAATTACTAGGAAGAGACATTATTCAAGAAAAGAGAGAAGCACAATCAACAATGGGATACATTCCCCTAACACCCACCGCTAAATTAAAGGTAAAAAACTTCTTCGATCCAAGTTTATATTCAATGAGTATACTCCATTCACTTTCATAAACTATCCCAGTTGGCCATGGTTTAGGTCTAGCGAGTTTTTGCGCGCATGTTCTAGGGGAACAGCGTGCTATCGTTTTGTCCAAATGTCTGTAATTTTGGATGATTGAGCCGAAAATGGTCTCAATCGACTAGGTTGGACTCACTGATGACGAATCCGGTGTCAAAATTGATTCTGTCCGGCCGGCCGTCCGTAGACACGATAACTGTCGACAGAAGCAAGCTAGCTACTTGAAACTTTCAGGATAGGTTGCGCATCAGAATGCCGCGGTTAAGTTCGTTAATGGGCCAAATCGGTTTCGAAATTTTTTTACAAAAAATTTTTTTTTTCGGAAACCATTAATCATATCCAGAAAAAATTATACTCACACTTTGACCTTCTAATTTCACAGCAGTGTACTAAATTTCAGTTCGATACGATCATAAGTTTTGGAGATATCGGGAAAAATATGTCAAATTTCGAGGTTTTCTTCTCGATATCGTTGATTTTTTCGGTATTACTCGAGAAATACTGATTCAGTCCTGATTAAACTTCACAGCTAGTTTTAAGATGCTGAAAGACAACTTTATGCAAAATTTCGTGATAATCGTGTTATTAGAACAATTTGAAAAAAAAAAATTTCTATGATTTTCTCATCATATCATCCTCATTAAATTATGTATGAAACTTCGAACTGTTATTTTCAATATAATCATCACGCTTGGAAACTAAGAATGCCGAAGGTAGTTTCAAAGAAGCAGAGACAAAGTATCAGGAAGTGCTATGTAGAATTGAAATCTACTTTTTCTAAAAGTAACCCTAATAATTTGGAATCAATAATTTATCACACATTTATCACTATCCAACATATTCGACGTATGTGGGTGAAAACCCAGTCTATCGTTCACATAGATTCCCAAGAACTTTATAAATTGAGTTAGTTCTTTTAAGGTGACACAGGTTTTGTAGTACTACTACATTTTAATACTGGAGTATTTGAAGTTGTGTAACGAGGTATTTAAATGTCTTCTGTAGATTTATTTTTTGATTTTTTGAATTTCGAAAAGTAGGGAATTCCATAGGTTTGTCTTTTCGTTTAGAAGTTTTACTGAAAAATCCATAGATACTACGGCATCTATGTAGAGAAGACAACGTTTTGTATTTATCTGACAGGAAAATGATTATAACCTAACATTTTCGAAATATACATGGTGAAATGTGTCAGAATGTCATGGCCAACCGGTATAGTTTATAAAAGTGAATAGAGTGTAGCATGTGGATATACTCATGATATTTCGATATTTCTTTTAATAATCTATAATTCTGTACAATTTGTTTCTTTTACTACGCGCTTATTCTAGGGAGCAGCGCGTTATCGTTTCGTCACAACGTCTGTTATTTTCAAATTTTGAGCCTAACATGGTCTTAAAAGTTTGAAAAGGTTGAACACCCGGAAGAAGAATCCGGGGTCAAATTCAATTATTTCCGTCCGTATGTGCTCTAACTTTCGAAGGAGGGGACCTAGCGACACAAAATCAGGTTTGGATATCCTCGATATCTCATGAACTTCTGAATCGATCAGATTGAAACTTTGTTAACAGTTTTGGAATACCAACGCCGACTCATTAAAAAATTTCGTGAGGACCCAGTAATTAGAAAATTTAAAACATTGTTTATTCGAAAACTTTTCAAATTTTTATTAGTTTTCAACGAAGTTTAGGACAAACTTTGGAGTCAATAATCAACAACAATGTTCCAAATTTTAAGTCCGTCCGATATTTAGTTTCGGAGATAGAAGGAAAAAAATATGCCAAATTTCGTTGTTATTGGGAGTTTTAATGTCATTTTCGCAATATCTCAAGAAGTACTAATGCAATCAGATTGAAACTTTGCAATCGGGTAAAGATTACCAATGCAACTAGGAACAAAATTTTATGTTGATCTAATAGTTAGAATTTGAACAGCGCGTAAAAGCTCCTGACCTCACGTCAGTGCTTCTCTAGATTTTAGTTAATCAAACAGGAAAGTTTCCAACTTTAATTTTTATGAGTTTCAAATTAGAATTGGTCAGGAACTTTTTAAATTTTTTTGTCCATTTCAGACAACAAAGAAGTCTCAATTTTCACTGAAACGAAAAAAGAGCAAAGGCGAAGCAGATTATGGTGATTTAGTTTGTCCATTGAATCCAGAAAAACAATCAGGTGAAATGAATGGCTCTGCTCTTAACAGCTCTATGGGTGTAAGTTACTAACTTTTTAACCATGAAGGCTTTATTACCAAAGTTTGATTATTTTATTGAATACTCATGGCAGCAGTAGACAACACTGCACATGTATGGTAGAGATCAGTCAAAAAGTTGTGCAGGACAGAAATCATCTGCTATTTACTTTTGCGAGAAGTCGGGCTATAGAAATTTGACACATTCTACTCTGTATAATTAAAAATTAACTAGGCGACATTGTCCGTTCTACATAAAGGGAGTAGTAGTTAAATCACGTACGGAACTCATCAATCATACCCAAGAGCCCTTGATTAAAATACTTAGAAAGAAACTTTATTTAAGGCAAGCCTCTTGTTGGGTTTCGATAACTCTCTAATGTCTCTCTGAATCAGTTTGACCCTGACGACATTCCATGAGTGCCAACCTGACTAAATTTTAGTTTCAAAAACTTGTTAGTCCTATTGCAAGCGAATGGAGTGCATAGAGCATGGGACCAAAAACGTTTCGTTCTCGAGATACAAGACGTAAAAGTTGAATTTTCTTCAAGTTTTTTTCTCATGGTGTCTGCACTTCACAAGATGCTTTTACGAGTTTGTAGAATCTTTATGAACCGTTGCCACAGATCAGAAAATATCCATGAAACTTATTATGAATAGGAAATGGTTTCATGGAGAAGAAAGAGCTCCAGTAGTAATAAATAACATAATCACAAGGACGAATATCCGTCGATAAATCAACAAATATTCCCCCTTGATCAGAGCTAATCACCCAATCAACCAAAACACCTACACCGAAGAAGCGGATCCAAGTAGAATGACTACAGCTGTTTCACAATTGTTATTGATCGTCAGGTCAACTTAACTTGGATTAACCGCAGAGAGTTCTCTCGATACTTGTTACCTTTCAAAAAGATCGCTGCAGTATACAACTTACAGCGCGCCATCTGCCAGGAGCATCTTGCGAGTCTCACCTTCGAGTGCAGAATACTTTGATCGATGTGTGTGACGTTCATCCTTTTGTCGCATCAGGTCGCTGTAACTGCGATATTGCAGCTTTGCAAACAACCGATCAACATTGGAAACACTCGGTTCATGTGGATTCCCACAAGACGAAAACGTCCAACATCTGACAAAGATAGGAAATGGTTTCATAGGAAGGGGGAATATTTGTTGATTTATCGACGGATATTCGTCCTTGTGATTATGTTATTTATTACTACTGGAGCTCTTTCTTCTCCATGAAACCATTTCCTATCTTTGTCAGATGTTGGACGTTTTCGTCTTGTGGGAATCCACATGAACCGAGTGTTTCCAATGTTGATCGGTTGTTTGTAAAGCTGCAATATCGCAGTTACAGCGACCTGATGCGACAAAAGGATGAACGTCACACACATCGATCAAAGTATTCTGCACTCGAAGGTGAGACTCGCAAGATGCTCCTGGCAGATGGCGCGCTGTAAGTTGTATACTGCAGCGATCCTTCTGAAAGGTAACAAGTATCGAGAGAACTCTCTGCGGTTCATCCAAGTTAAGTTGACCTGACGATCAATAACAATTGTGAAACAACTGTAGTCATTCTACTTGGATCCGCTTCTTCGGTGTAGGTGTTTTGGTTGATTGGGTGATTAGCTCTGATCAAGGGGGAATATTTGTTGATTTATCGACGGATATTCGTCCTTGTGATTATGTTACTTATTATGAATTATTTATTGGTACTAACCGACAATTCGGAGTTTTCTGAGAATTTCGAAATCGGAATCAGATACGACAAAACTACTATAGGGGCCATGAAGTTCAGTACAACAGAAAAACTTCTTTTGAAAATTTTTCAAACTATAACAGTGGCTCGCCAAAAAAAAAGTCTGGGGTGTAACAGGGCACAGTGTTCGGGAAAAAATTTCACCCTGTAGATTTACAATCGCAATTGGCAGGTTACATTGTGTGAACTCTAAAAGGTAATTATCTATGCCAAATTGCAGTTGAATATCTTGTGAAATGCACGTGCTATGAGTAAAAAACTCAAAAAAATTCAACATTTAACACCCTGTATCTCGAAAACGAAGCGTCTGCGGTCCAATGTTTATGGGTCTTTTTCCTTAAAATTACGCGAGGAATCTCCCCTTTTTGTTTGTATCTCCAATTAAGAAACACCTGTACATCTATACTGAACAACGGTTTTTGACATGGAATAATTTAAAATACTCGCTTTTTGAGTCCACTATCTTTTGATAAAACAAACTAAGCAAGTGGTGCGTAAATTTTTCCTTATAAAGTGAAATGTAAAAGTTACATTTGGATATATTGGTTGTGTGTCGGTAATATTACCAAAAAAAAAAAATTTGAAAAGCTTTGTAGTCCAATTAATAAGTCTTTCATCCAAATATTTTCATGAAATGATTAGAGATACAACAATTAGTTGTTTATTTCTGTTGATATGATCTCCAACTGTTGCCATCACTTAACATCTGTTTTTTAACAAACTACCATGTTTGATTTTAATTGTTCTGTTTTTGTTTTGATATTTGTGTACTGTGTTTGTGCTCTTAATTTTGTTCACACATTTCAATATTTTTCAGATATTTTTTTTCGTTTTAAGTCAGTATATATTAAATCTTGATTGCTGTTGAAAATCATGAAGTATAAAGGCAACAACAACAATTAAATTTAAATGTACTATGACAAAATTTCAAATCTGGTACTTCGAAAATTGCTTGTTATTCCTTTGTTCATATAAGCTTTGAACTATTATTCCGAAGAGTTGCTCTACTTTTTCTGGAATACATTATTTGGTTGATTGATTGTTATTGTCACATTTTTCTATTAATCAATCCAACTTCTCTTTTTATATGGTAATGAAATATTGAACAGAAAATTCATTTCTGTTAGAAATCTGGAAGTTATTCGATAACATATTTTCATCAAAAAACATGTTATAAATAATAAACCAAAATCGAAGCAGATAAACTTTAATGCTCTTTTGATGGTATGAATGAATTTCTAGGCACCAATTCGCAGTTTTCATTTAATTTTCAAGTTTCATTTAGTGGATATTCAATTCTCTCTCAGATACATCTTGAAAATTTTGAGGTAAATCGTATCATAGTTTCTCAAATATTGTTTCAATTCGAAATTACATGTTTTCATAGAAATTAATCGAAAAAATTTGGTCATCTCTCTGAATAGTGTTTCATTGCGTAGACTTGTTGAATCAAATGATATTTACCTTGTTTTAGTGACTCTGAAACCATATTTTGAAATTTTTTTCATGCTTGCCTGACTGGATTCAGATCCCTGAAATTCTAATTATACACTGTTGATAAAGCCTTTTCTTGTGTGAGAGCAATTAAAGTATGACGGTAAAGGTCTGTTCACAGATACTTGAATGATATCAGTAGATTAGGTAGAATGCTTCAATTTCAAAAGCTGAGACTCTTCTGTAGGTAGATTATAAAGGTGTTGGTAGGAAAATCACTTTTGTTGGGCACCTTGAAATATCTACATAGTATTTCTATGCTTATTAACATAATTGCATAGCTTTATAGTATTTTCTAGATCAATGAAGTAGAGTAGTTTGATTATGTATTATCGTCACTGTAAAAGATATTTTATGTCGAAGATATTATACTGATTTAATTGCGTTTTCTGAAAGATTTAATGGAATCAGAATATCTCTAGTATTACAAAAAGTTTGGAATGTGTACTGTGTAGATAAATTCTTTCAGTATTACTCTTCTTATAACAGGGATATGTACTACTTCGGGTCAAAAATGCTATTAAATATTAGTTGTTGAAAATCAATCACTTGGTAAAATTGAGAAATACTAATAGGTCACGAGCAGTTTTGACAGTTGGGAGAGATTGGAGGACCAACAATAACCTAAAATGCATTGTTTACTATGGGAAAAAGCGATTTGGCTTGTGATTTTGTATGAAATTGGACATTTTGGAGTGAAATATTCACTATTGCATTATCTAGGAACTATATCCAAAGTACTTGATATCTTGTAACAGTAACAGTTTCACTAAACTCATAAAATTTTTCGAATGAATACAATTCTTGCTGGTTGGTGCTGTTGTTGCATGTTGCTTGGTTTAGTTAGGCAAGAAATACAATTTAAAACCTAAGTTTTTTGAAGTAAATTCAGGAATTCAAGCTCGAATAATCAACATCAAATCGATGAAAACTACCAATGAGTTGTTGAAGTATGTTCATTTGAATGGTAGATACTAACCGGATGTGGAGAGGAACTCAATTTTTCCATTATAAAAGAGAGAAATAAGAAAATTCTATCGGTTCTGAAAGGGAAATCATATTTTCTGAATTAATTCAATAAAGAACTGCGCTCTAAAATGGCAATTCACAGAATAAATGTTACTTTGCAACTTGTTAGTTACCTCAGCAAAGAACATTGGTTGTATATTAGTCTCTGCAATCAATGAAATTTGAATTAGATAGGATTGATTCATACCACTGACATTCATATGACATCGAATTTTGAACTGATTTTCATGTTTAGTCGAGTAATATCATGTACGTTATTTTGGTAGGGCATACCGAACTATTCCGGGTATGGAATATTTGCAAATCATAAGTTCTTAATAAGCATTTCTTTATTACTTGAACAAGACAGGATTCATAAAAGAAATTTCCATTCAGATATTCAATGCAGTCAAATTTTTAGCTGATTCTCACATAAGGTGCAGTATTACTATTGACAATGTTTTGTTTGGGTATGCCGATTGATACTAGGTAGGGAATTTTCGTAAAATCGTCAGTTTTTGATACACATTCCTGATTGTTTTCACAAAGAAAAGATCTAAATCATCACTAATGGCATTTTAGCCTAATTTGATCACCCTTGAGTCGTATTTTAGAAACAAAAACCATCCATTGTGTCAATAAACTGTTCCTATCTACTACACCCAGGAGTAACTGGCAGTGTCTAGGAATGATAAATTTATTAGCACTTTGATATCACAAAATATTTTCGCAATATTTTAACTCCATATGAAAGTAACAAGGTGCGTATATAATTTACTACAACACACAAAAAGACTGTTGACTGAACTAACCAAAGGTCTGTTTATTTGCCTGTTTATGAAATCAGGGACTAATTTCATATTAAAAGCACCGAATGTATACTATCCTTTTCAAAAAAAAGTGAATATATCAATCCAAAATTTCCAAATGAATACGAAATCACGAGAGAAATCATTTTTTCCCATAGTAAACAATGCATTTTAGGTTATTGTTGGTCCTCCAGTCTCTCTTAACTGTCAAACCTGCTCGTGACCTATAACTTAAAGCAAAATATTCTTGATTTTTAGATGGGTTTTTGGTATAAAATTTTTCGAAAAAATGTGTCTAGAGAATTCTTCAACCAGTCTGCCAAGCCTTAACAGCCAACTTGTGATGTATATTCTCGAAGCCTTACTGAATCAAACTCATTACATATAATAATTCAGAAAACGCAATAATTCCAGAATTAATGAGTCATTTCTAACGTTATGTACATCTTCAATAAAAAAAAAAGTTCACTACTTGTACTGATACATAATTATGATGAATTCCAGCAGATGAGGAGGATAAACCAAGAGGAAGAGGATGCTTATCATCTCGCTGACAAAGGTGCTAAATCCCTGCCTGCATCGGTTACCAATTCCCCTATTCCTTATAGGAATACCAAACCATGAGACGAAATAGACTGAGATTAGTCGAACATTGAATTTTAACTTGTTGATCAATAAGGATACGTAAAACTATAAAGTTAAAAATAATTCACAATGCATATTTTCGTAATATTTAATAGTTTTAAACTTCATTTCGGTTCTTTTTAAACAACGATACTAATATTTATCTTGAATGTTGATTATTTATTGGAGTTTGAATGATAACATATCCATTAAAAGGCCAATTTATTTTCTCTGCTTGTTTTTTAATTTTTCAAGTAGTCATTCGTTTTCATCAAACATAGAATTCTTGAAAATTGATCATAGGTAAAAGTTTAAGAAGTTGTACTGAATGTAAAAAGTATTTTGTGCCAAAGGACAATCCTATGAGTGTAACTCAGTATTACTCAAACATGGTATAGTTAGTAATTTGAATCCTGTACACTCTTTGTAAAAAAAGAGGTCGAAAATTTTCGTGCAGTTTTTAGAAATCTCACTTGTAGATGTACCTCATTTCTTAGGGAAATATGGAATTCATCTCTGAAATTTGAAATCATACATAGATAAGTGTTTGTTATTGCAGCGTATAACTGATTTGCAAATATTCACCAATAATGTCTTCCCCAACCATTTGCCTTAGTGAAGTGCATGAAATTAGTTTTATAGAACTAATTTAATGAGAATACAATACAAACTTATAGTGACGTTGAGTGTTGTTGATTTTATGACATCCTTTCAACTTATCAAATTACCTTAGTCAAATTCAGTTGTACAAACAAATTATGAAATTGAAAATTTGGCTATTTCAATCAGTTCAAGAGAATTTAATATACTGGGTGTCCCAGGAATCAGATTCACCTCCAAAAAATTTCCGTTTTTCAAGAATGCCGCTTGGAAATTTGGACATTGATATAAACATCATAAACAGACTGATATAAATACTGTGTGTCCAAGACTTCCAGATTAACCGCATAAAACTTTCAATTTTCTTGTAAGAACTTATGTTGGAATTCTCCATTGAATTTTGGTCGGAATACTTAAAAAAATTATAAAATTGAGAAAAATATTATAAAAAAGTCAAAGACACACATTATTTACCTGACTGTGAAAAACAGTCCGTAATATACGAAGGCGTAGAAGGGCCACTCTTTGTCGACAAAAATTTTTCCACCTAATTCCGACTTTGAACTCGGAATTATAGACTAATTCCGACTTCAAACTCGGAATTATAGTCTATAATTCCGAGTTCAAAGTCGGAATTAGTCTATAATTCCGACTTCGAACTCGGAATTAGTATAATTCCGAGTTCAAAGCCGGAATTAGTCTATAATTCCGAGTTTAAAGTCGGAATTAGTCTATAATTCCGAGTTTAAAGTCGGAATTAGTCTATAATTCCGACTTCGAACTCGGAATTAGTATAATTCCGAGTTCAAAGTCGGAATTATGTATAATTCCGAGTTTGAAGTCGGAATTAGTCTATAATTCCGAGTTCAAAGTCGGAATTAGTCTAATTCCGAGATTAAAGTCGGAATTAGGTGAAAAAATTTTTGTCGACAAAGAGTGGCCCTTCTACGCCTTCGTAGTAATATCTATATTCAAAATTTCAATCCGATTTTCGAGAAATGAAGAGTGTTTTGAGGGTAAACCCGTTTTCTGTGGCACCTGGTATAAGTATTGGAGATATTGCCCAAAATTTGCTTTATTTTCAAGCTGATATATTTACTATTCCAGACAAAGGGTGACATAAGGTTGAATTGAATTTATATACAGTTACCATTCTATAATCCTTATCGAGGTAGCTTTTAGAGAATTGTTGGAAAAACATTTTAAGTATTCCAGATTATATATATTTAAGAATTCGACTGAATGGTGAAATACGTATTTTATTTCATCACGAGGACTATAATATAGGAACATGGAATTTATGGACCCCTACTGAGTAAGAGTTTGTCATCACTGTTATTCAATGTATTTTTGTACAAAGCATTCACACAACTTCGGTTGAAAGATAATCTTTTTGGTAGCTCCCTATTTTGTTTTTTATATTCAGGAAATTTATTCTTTCGAAACGCCTTCCTAAAAATAAAATTCAATCACAACAGTGTATTATATGTTTGTTGTTTAAACTTGTATCATAATCATTCAGTTCATACAATTTTTCATCGTATACATATTTACTCACAACATCAATCTTGTAAGGGTTAAACTAATATCAATATATGCATTTTTATCGATTGTAATAATATTTTGTGAAATATTTTTATTATGTAGTATTCACTAAATATAGAAAATATGAAATATTTATTCATTTGGTTTCAATAACCTTTAGACTTGTTACTTACCGAAGTCAGTTTTTACTCTCTTTCTTGTTTTTCTGTTTGTAAGTTTCTGATTTCGAGCCAGAAATGGTTAATAATAATAAGATTAGACTTGCAGATGATAAATCGTGCTGAAATTCAACATGCAACTTTCAAAGAGAAGGACGTAGAGACTAAATTTTCAAGGTGAGTGTGTGGAGACTGCATATGGATGTTTTGAGTCCGTAAATGGGCAGAATTCGCCCATTAATTTCGGAGTCACATATGATTTGCAATAATTTACTGATATCATTGCTTATCCTTAAACAATGCTGATATGATCATATTGAAACTAGTTATGAAACGCTGGCGGATAGAACAATGTAAGGTTTCGTAAAAGAAAAAATGAAAAATGTTTTACCTCTCAGAAACCACCTACCTTCACTTGTTCCAGATTTCGTTGAAATTTTGCATGAACGTTCATCTTTTCAAACGAAGTAAAATCGGGTGGAATTCGTAAAATTTCCGAAAATAAAATTCCATACAGTTATTTCTTCTGTATCATTGTTTAAATTTTACGCATTCACGAATTCCACATGAACTTAATAAATATCGAGCCTGAAATAAGAAACTTTTGCGGAGCATGTTCCGGTCTTAATTACAATTAAAGATCATAATATTCTTGAATAAGTAAAATCCACACAATGATTCCGTCGATATGCGCCTATTCGAAATACGCAAAATTTTCATAAATCCATAAATATCCATTCAATGTCAAAGCTCGGTTGTAAAATGATAGATTAATCCATGCTGCAGATAATTTTTTTCTTGAACTTTCTTTTTGTGGTTTATTTTCCTTGATGATAATTAACCCTCGAAATCGGGTAGATGAAAAAGTGATTCAAAAGCCTTCTATCCCAAATAAAACGAAATCATCGAAAATCGTTGGAAAAAAAATTTCAAAAAGCACTGCCGTGAAGGCAGCAACTTTTGCGCGCATGTTCAATGTAGATGACCGCTTCAGCAACGAATTTGAACGTGCGCGCAAAAGTTGCTGCCTTCACGGCAGTGCTTTTTGAAATTTTCTTTTCTCAGAGAGATGCTTCCAGTCGGTTGACAGATCGATAGAACTTCTTTCAGAAAAATAGCTAATTTCTCGAATCTCCAACTCGAAAACAATGTTATTTGCTTGTATTTTGCCATTTCCAACAATTTTCATCGGTAATTCGTCGATTTTTAACAGATTTTCATCAACTTCGAGAATTTCTCAACCGACAGCCGTGACAACACCAAACCCATAAATATCTTGTCTATGAACAAACCGTACTCGATGGTCCGTCAGAATATTTCGGAGAAAAGCAACAATATCGAGAAGAAAACCTCGAAATTTGACATATTTTTTCCCGATATCTCCAAAACTTATGATCGTATCGAATTGAAATTTGGTACACTGCTGTGAAATATGAAGCTCAAAGTGTGGGTGGAATTTTTTTTTGGATATGATGAATGTTTTCCGGAAAAAAAAATTTTTTGTAAAAAAATTTCGAAAAAATTTTTTTTTTAAATTTACTGACAATATGATCCTGACGAGATTTGGCTCAAAGTTGCGCGTCGTTATACTCCACCAAACTGCCAAGTTTGAATCCAATCGCTTGAGTAGTTTCTGAAATAAAAAATAAATAACTTCAAAACTTCAAGTGCCTATAACTCTGAAACTATTCGACCGATTTGGCCCATTAACGAACTTAACCGCGGCATTCTGATGCGCAACCTATCCTGAAAGTTTCAAGTAGCTAGCTTGCTTCTGTCGACAGTTATCGTGTCTACGGACGGCCGGCCGGACAGAATCAATTTTGACACCGGATTCATCATCAGTGAGTCCAACCTAGTCGATTGAGACCATTTTCGGCTCAATCATCCAAAATTACAGACATTTGGACAAAACGATAGCACGCTGTTCCCCTAGAACATGCGCGCAAAAATTCGTCCAACCATGGTTTCTGTATCCGAATTGTCTTCATTCTTAGAATTTTCAACCAAAACTTGTCATATACTCAATTCATTTGTGGTAGTTTATAAAGATGACGAATGTTCATGTACAATTTCGAATTGCATGATAAGATATTGAATAAATATTTGAAGGGTTGTTACGTGAACATGCCTGCATGGGTGACTGTTCTCTAACTCAATTTCGAAAAGAAAAACTTATATAAATCAATTCAGATGAAGAACTGCAAGATCCACAAGTAGTTTTCCGAATTTAGTACCATGCAATAAATTTGCGTCCAATGGATAGAGTATGATTATGGTCTGATGTCTGAACTCAGATAAGGTTGGAATTAAAAACATTTAACTATCTTTCAACGAATTTTATCACCAAGATATGCACAAATTACTTGAGTGGAGCTGATAATAATTCACTCGATAATAAAAGCCAAATAAGTAACCGTACATTTGAAGGTTTCTATCTATTTAAATTCTGTTCAACAATAAAAGCAGTAATTCAGAGAAATAAAATTAATAAACAACACAAAAAATCTTTTTAGTCCAAGGACATTCATGTTGGAATTCGTACTATTCAACTTTGATTCATTCCTAACCTTGAAGACAAAAACATCCTTCTGGGAAAAATAGATGTTCACATGTGAAGATAACCTTTTGTACCCAAATGTAATTATAAACTGCCGGTATCAGTTAAATTTTATACTCAATTTGTCAAAATCATTCCAAATTTCATCTGAAATAGATTTTGATATATTCCTTCAACTTTGTGTAAGATGAAGTCATCAAGGTGATATCAGTCTCATTGACATCTCAAACGTAATGAGAAATTGAGGAAGGAGGTGCAGCACAAAATTTAAATTCATAATAAAATGACAGATTTTGCTTCCTGAAAATACTTTGGTTCTTCAAAATTGAAAAAAAAACACTAAATGTTTATACAATCACTTTCATGGCAAATATTAGCTAATGCTTATTTGTGATAATCATTTAATTTAACTGAAATGATACCTTACAGGCATATACATCTAACTTCAATGTGATAAATGGAAAATGAAGTATTCATTATCAACAAATTAGCATTCATAAAAACTGATAATTACATTATAAACCTCATACATAACAAAATAACAATTTCTTGATTATAAATTAACAAACAATCCTCAGATACCAATATTAAAATGTGTTAATTAGGTAATACTAACGTGGCTATATGGACAGGATATTTGAATGCTTTTCAAAGACTTGAATCAAAGGGGAACAAATTCAAAGATGGGCTTCAGTAGGCAAAACATAAATCTTTTTTATAATTGAGTTTTTCCAAATTAGGTAGACAAGCATAGTTTATCATTGGTGGGGGTCCACACATTAGAACAATGGAGCTATCTGACGGGGGGAGTAGATGATCTCTGATCATTTCTTCGCTAATAAAACCTGTACTGTATTTCCAACCTGTGGGAGCATTATCAAGAGTATACCATAATTTAAATTGATTAGGGTGGGACTGAACAACTTCCTCCAATTCTTTCCTGACTAATATGTCTTTATCACTTTGATTGGCAAATATCAGGGCCATTTGTATCTTTTTTGTATCATGCTTGATTATATGTCTAATGAGTTGGAGCATGGGGGTTATGCCAGTACCCCCAGCAATCATTGAAATACTATCTACTGTCAATGTTTGTGGACGGTCTTTCCTTAGTTTTTTTATTACAAAAACGCCTTCACCCTCATATTGCAATCTTCCTGAAGGTCCTCTTACTTGAATTTGATCACCAATTTTCAAATTTTCCAGATACTGTGTCATTTTGCCACCGTCAGGGAATCGAGGGTGTACATTTTTAAAATATACTTTGATGACCAAATCGATGTATCCCTCGTCATCATCTGACGAAACAGGTGTATATGAACGAATAACCAATTCATCATCGATTTTAGCTATTATATTGATGTGTTGTCCAATTGGTAGCCCTAGAACATGCTCTGCTGAAGGCAAGGCAAACCTGAATCTTCTTGTATCATGGGTGATCACTTCTTTTTCAACCAGTGGTATATTGTACTTCAGTTGAGCATCTTCAAGTAGAATTTTCTTTTTTTTAGATTTCCCAGTAGTACCGCCTTCAGTTTTTGCACTAAATAAGCGATAAACAACAACCCCCGTTATCACCACACCAACACTTATAAGAATAGGTATGATAGTACTCCACATCTTAGAAGATACTGCCACTGCCATCGTTGCGAAACCAGCATAGGAACGCAACGGTATACGCTAGTTAAGGTTATCCTTGTTTATTTAATTGAGATAAACGGTCGATGCTGATAACGTGATTAATTAAATGCATATGTATAGTATCAATTGGAATTTACCTTTTGAAATTAAGCGACTGGGGATCCTGAGTTTTCAGGTTCACGTCAAATAAAAAACAGGTCACAGACAAAATTCATTTTACAATAGTTTACAGAATAGATGAATAGAATAATGGTGCTTTGACTTTCTCGGACTAAACTGGGGAAACCAGATGTATTTCATACTCTCGCCACCGACACAAACGCCACCAATCGACACGATTTTTATTTTTTGACGCGTCCATGAGTACGGGCCTTTTCAATTAACAGTTTCATCATTGAGAAGAATGGCATTTTAGTGTAGATTTTTTTAGTTTTTCACTCCCAATATCTGAAACAGAATTTTTGAAGGCAATTAAAATTGCAGGATTGAACTATTTGTCAAGGTCAGTTTCTTGGAAGAGAGATTGCCTTATCAACACTACCGGAATAATACAAACGCTAAAGGAAGCAAACTGTGACGTTTCAAAGTACAAATTTGAATCTTTTTTCAGACAAACGAGAAAAAAAAAATTTTTTCTTTCGATTTTTCAAAAAAAAATCCTGCAAAATGATGCAAAATCCTCCCCAAAATGAGTTCTATTCTAAGCGCTTCTTAAAACGACAATTGGTGAATTACCATTTAAAATATCCTCGCTCTGATTCATGATGTAAAAAATATGGTGCGCATATCTGAAACAAAAATGACGTCAGCAAGATTGAAATACAATGAAATATTTATTCTGTGCTTCGAATTTGAATGAAAAAAGTGACGTCATCATTGGTAAATACGATCACAGATGAGCAGATGACCACATCATGTTTTGCTTACATCATGGGAGCACCATGCAAACACTGACCATGGCACCGACCATCGCAAACACAGAAATTTATCCTATCTATACAAAATGTTGAAGTGCTTGTAACAAGACAATATGAATTTTGAAGGTGAATGCTGAAATTAGTTTTAAGGTCAAACAACAGTCAATAACATGAATCGAGGTTGTTTGCTTTTAAAAACAAGGTGTAAAGTTTTCTCGGTGCGGTGCTTGGTTCGATACTGGTGCGCCGTTGTGAATGCCTACTAATTCAGAAAATTCCGGAATGTACCTATATCAAATTTAGTCCAGGCATTTCATAGGACCATTCCTTGAGTCGTGCGAAAGGCGATCTAAAATGAAGTGCCCTTCTTCCAACTTGTAATATTTCATTCCGCATACTTTTTACAAGTGTGTACGAAATGAGTCAACTGGTTGTTATAGATATATCCAATTAAATTCATCATGTAGAATATGTATACTCAAAAATAAGGCCTATCGATAAGACGAAATCGCACGATCTTTTCTTGGAGATGAAACTACTAGAACATGTGCGCAAATATGGCGGGCCTTCATTCTGCGAATGGGGGTTTTTCCTGAATTTGGGTTATTACTACAAATGCAAATTTGAACATAATTATTATGGGTTTGATTCATCATTTTCCCAAATTACCTTCAGAAAGTATTCAAAATCAGATTTCAAAATTGGGGTTTGGGATTTGTCAGGCATGCACGAAGTGACAACGCTGTTTAGTAGAATAGCTTTTCCTGCTATAGAATAATTAAATATTTATTACTATTCTGTGGTACACACGTGTTCTTTGTCAGTATAACCAAACAATTTCCGTTTGCGATTTGTCAGTAATATGACTGTATGACAGTCTGTGCTCTTCTTTTTCTATTCCTCGGTTGTTGTCTTCTACTCTAACCAGATCGAAGTATATCCATCTCTGTTTTCCTAAGCAAAGTAACACATTTTGACGTCCTTTTCTTTCCGAGAAAGCTGAATTCGACGTTGCAATATCGTGCACTCATGACAAATCCCTTTAAATACAAATCCCCATTTTTATTTTTCAGTTTTAGGTGATCAAACATTTTTTTAAAATATAATATTGAAATTATATGTTGAAATGTAATGTTCTAAAGGTTTTTCATGAAAATTACTGCATTTTCGTTTAAAGGAAAAACCCCCATTACAGGGAAATGGGCGTATTTGTATTTTCTTAAGCCGGGTCCTGATGGGGTAAATCCGAACAGCGAATGCAATAAAATTTGATAAACGATTCGGCGAATAGTGTGGACGGCACTCGAGCTCAGCCTCGGATAATACATTCAAATGCATCGTTCGAGTCGAAAACCGAGTCCTGATCATGATGTAAAAAACATGGTGTGCTCATCTGAAAACAAAGTGACGTCAGCAAGATTAAAATACAAGGAAGTATATATTATGTGCTTTGAATTCGAAAGAAAAAGTGACGTCATCTCTGGTAAATACGATCACAGAATAGCAGATGAGCACACCATGTTCTACTTGCATCATGGTCCTGATGGAGCAGAAAGAAAGCTGGCCTCGAACCATAAAACTCCCTGTGATTTATGGCATTCGCTGTTCGCACTACTCTCATCTGGACCCGGCTTTATATTGAATTGAGATAGAGTTCCTCGCTGTAATTTTGTTATCAACAAAGTTCTTATGACAGCTTGTAATTTCTTGGGGTACGCTGTATTCATCGTGTGAACAAAACATGGTGTGCTCATCTGTGATCGTAGTTACCAATGATGGCGTCACTTTTTTCATTCAAATTCAAAGCACAGAAAATATATTTCCTTGTATTTTAATCTTGCTGGCGTCACTTTTTCTCAGATGAACACACCATATTTTTTACTTCATGGCTGTATTAATCACAAATATCACAGAATATTCGAGCTGTCAGCCAGTCGGTCATCTTTATTCCATCAAAATGTCGTTTCCCAGATTCACGAAAAATTCAAGAAATTTCTAGTTAAAAATGCCGCAAAGAAAATTCAATAAAAATGCCAGGATTGACCTCCACATCTGAAGAACTCACCCTCTCAAACAGGGGCTACAAACTTCTGAAGCAACTGGGAGAAGGATCCTACGCAAAGGTCTATTTGTCCGAATATACATACAATAAATCTGACTCAGGAAATGTGAAAGTATTAGCATGTAAAATAATCGACACTGCAAAAGCCCCAAGAGATTTCGTGAAGAAATTCCTACCAAGAGAATTAGATATATTAGTGAAAATCAATCATCCCCATATAATACACGTGCACAGTATATTTCAAAGAAAGGCAAAATATTACATATTCATGAGATTTGCTGAGAATGGTGATCTTCTAGAATTTGTACTGAAAAGAGGAGCAATTTCTGAAGCTCAAGCCAGAGTATGGTTGCGACAAATGGCTTTAGGAATTCAATATTTGCACGATATGGACATAGCCCATCGGGATTTAAAATGCGAAAACGTTTTAATTACGAATAATTACAACGTGAAAATTGCAGATTTCGGTTTTGCAAGGTTCGTTACAGGTGAGAATGATGATCCTCTAGCATTTATTATATAGACTACCGTCTAATCGTCTTCAGATGCCTTTTAGTAAAATGAAAAGTTCATTTGCTGTAAAGTGCGAGAAAAAATATAATGGGTTTGTTTTGGTTGCAAATTCAGAACTGTTCGGGACGGTTCGAGTATGCGCGATTGCGATTTTTCAGACTCAAAACGGCAATTGCGCATACTCGAACCGTCCCAAACAGTCCCGAATCGGTTCTGAAGTCGGAACCAAAACAAAGCTAATGTATCAAACAATTTTTTAACACACTTGTTTAACAACCATATTGTAAGTAAAACATGGTGCGCTCATCTGTGATCGTATTTACCAATGATGACGTCATTTTTTCCTTGAATTTGAATGAAAAAAGCAACGTCATCATTGGTAAATACGATCATTGTTTAATGAAACAATGATGCGATCATAGATGAGCACACCATGTGTACTTACATCATGTTTAACAATCAATACATACTAACACAGACAAACATTGGTCTTTGATCTTTGAATGAAGAACAGCTCTGTTCTTTATTCAGAGTTTGTGATACTAATTTCACTAAACCATAGACCACCTAAATCTAAGGTCTATGCACGTAACCACAGAATAATGTAATGACTATTCTGTACCTTCAACCATAGAATCAAAATATCCTCAAACCACAGGACATAGAATACATCGTGCGGATACTTTTTGACACATTTTGGGTCCGAAATGTTGTCAAAATACGGCTATGTCCTACAGTTTTCGCCGATAGATGCCGGCATCGTGCAGAAATCTACCATGTAAAATCTAAAATATCGTCGGAAGTTACCGACATATCATATCGAAACTAGTCAAATGGAAGCTTTTTTTGATTATCCGAGTTGGCCATACCATTGTATAAAGACAACATAGTAGGACAACCTTATGGAAAAACGAATTCCGACGTTTCTGAGCGACATCTAGCGAAAATTCTTGACAACGTGTAAAAAAACGACCGTAGTGATGCGCCCTCATAATAAATTCATATGAACTGCGTTCGAAAATGCAGGGTCGGCTTGAGGATAGCTTATGTACGAAATATAAAATAGATTTTTGCATTAAATAATGGATTTCAACCGAACTATCGGGATATAGTTCTCAAAATAGGTTCACCAATCCTTCTAATTCTTCGTATTTTACTTTTCAGTGCCATTAAATGTTAGTGCTTTTCTAGAGTTTTTATTTCAAGCTATTGGTAGAAATACGAATAATTAATTCCAGATCATCGTTCGAACCAGGATATTCCGGATTTTATTGATCGTTCCCATTAAAAATATCACACTTACAACATCTGAATGAAGTTCCCACAATAGGTGTTTCCGAATTTCGTTATACTTATATTCAATTAGTTTATTGAACAACCAATTGAATGGAGTTGGGAAAATATTCGGAATCGAACTGATCCGATCATGATGAAAATTGGTTACTAGTTGGCAAATGCCTTTGCACAATTTCATGCCATCACCTCAGTGCATTTCTAGAAGTTTTATTCGTCAATGGTTAAAAAATATTAATTTTATTTCAGACTTTTGCTCGAACCTGGATATTCTCGATTTTACTAATTGTTCCTTTCAAAAATATCATACCTATTTACTACACCTGAAGTCCTAGCAAGAAGAGTTCCGGAATTTCGGTTCACTTACATTCAATTAGTTTAGTGACTCATATCAAACAGATGGATTCCCCAAGCGATCTGATAACGCCACATCGAGCGCACGTGTTTATTTATGATGCCATAAAAAGACCCAGTCCCAGGGCAGATTCTTTCGATCTTTTTAATGTAGCAGCTGACTAATTTTACAGCGATCATGGTGAATTGCTTTTCGACAATATTTCCTCAAATTATGTACATTCGTACTGGTTAATTTTTGTTTTTACGCGCTTGTTCTGGCGAACAGCGCTATATCATTTCGTCACGATGTCTGTTATTTTTGAGCCGAAATGGGTCTCAAACGACTAGGTTGGACTCACTGATGAAGAATCCGCGGTCAAAATTGATTCTGTCTGTCAAGCCGGCCGTGTGCGCTGTAACTTTCGAAAAGAAGGACCTAGAGTCTTGAAAATTTCAGGTTAGAGTAAGATCCTGAATCTCTGTTCTTTATTCAAAGTCCTGAATATATCGGTTAAATTCGTTAATGGGCCAAATCTCTCGAATGGTTTTTGTGCTAGCCATTCGAAATTTAGATTTTTCAATTACTCGGAAAATATTAATCTGATCGAAATAAAACTTGGTTGGAAGGTGAATAGTGTCAATAAGAATTGTCCATGGAAAAATTCGAAAACAAATTTTTTTTTTTGAAAATTTTCATTTCATTGAAATTTCCAAATCACCATTTCGCAATGTGGACAAGCGCGTAAAATCTGCTGACTTCACGTCAGTCCTTTTCTTGATTTTTCACGTTTAACTGGGACTCTACATACAATAATGTCTGTTAAAATCAATCAGACATCGAGGGTAGGCATGTGTGGTTTATGTGTTAGTTGAGTTCATCAATGAGTAAAAGCCATCCATTAGTCAGAGTAACGTCTATCTGCCGAATTAGAAAAATACCAATATTTTGTAAATTTTATATCACAGAGAATATGCCTCGTATTTTGATTCGCTAAGATCAGTATTTCTGAATATAGGTAATGGGAAAATAAAATTTCAAATAGATATATAATAATATTTATTGAAAGAAAAACCAATCATTTTGTGAATTTTTCCAATAAGATTTATGGACAAAGATTAGTTATGACAATATTTTCTCAGAAGAAAAATATTTCGCAACAAAATCCTAAAACAGGTCAATTTTTGTTTCACTTTTACCAAATTTATATGTATTTCTGGAGGATTTTTGTTGCACCCTGTGCCATCCCCTTCAAGATCACAGAATATTGAATATATGATCAGAAAAATCATTTGAATTTTTTTTTAATTATTCTAATGATACGATCATCACGAAATTCTGCACAAGGTTGTCATCCAGCATCTTCAAACTAGCTGCGAAGTTTTATCACGATGGAATGAGTATTTCTTGAGTTATACCGAAAAAAACAACGATATCGAGAAGAAAACCACGAAAATCGACATATTTTTTCCCAATATCTCAAAAAATTATGATCGTATCGAACTGAAATTTGGTACACTGCTGTAAAATATGGAGTTCAAGGTATGACTGAAGTTGTTCTCGAATATGAACGAAAGTTTCAGAAAAAAAAAATTTCGAAAAAAATTTGGAAATTTTTTTTTTTTAATTGAGTGACCTTATGATTTCAACGGAATTCTGCTGAAAGTTGCGCGTTGTTATGCTCCAACTAACTGCCAAGTTCCAATCTAATCGCTTCAGTAGTTTGTGAAATATGAGGGAAATAACCTCAAAATTTCAAAGGGCTATATCTCCGAAACTGTTTGGCCGATTTGGCCCATCAACGAACTTAACTGCGGCATTCCGATGCGCGAACTACCCTGCAAGTTTCGAGTTGCTAGCTGGCTGCGTTTCACAGTTATCGTGTCCACGGCCGGCCGGACAGAATCGATTTTGACACCGGATTCGTCATCAGTGAGTCCAGCCTAGTCGTTTGAGACCATTTTCGGCTCAATCATTGAGAATTACACACATGTGGATAAAACGATAGCACGGTGTTCCTCTAGAACATGCGCACAAAAAGACAGCGTTTAGGTTGCTGCAGAATTTCGCGAGGACCACCTAATATGATCGCAAAAAAATACAATAATTGAAAACAAAATTTTGGAATTATTCCTTCCTGTGAATTGTTCTGATGAAACGATCATCAAGAAATTTTGAACAAGTTTGCGAATCAGCTTCTGCAAATTATTTGAAATATTTTTTCCTAATAGCTCCGAATATAAATAGCCAATCAAACTGAAATTTTGAACACCTCAAGGTCTGTGGCAAACTCTATCGCAGCCGAATGAATGTTTCTCAAAATAACAGTTTGTTGCAACAAACATATATGAAAAATTCTCCGAAGAACAATTTTTTTTGTATTTTCTACCCGTCGGTATTTTCGAACTAATAATGAAGTTTTAACTTGATTAGCGTCATTTCATACAGAGATTTCAAGAAATTATGTTAAAATTTCAAATAGCCACGTAGTTTGACATTCCTGAAAATAAATCACGGATCGAACTGAAAATTGGCATGTGCCAAATTTCATTTTAATCTGATTCACTCTCCGAAAACCCGGGATTTTTCAAAAAAAAAATCAGTTTTTTTTTAATTTCCTAGCCTGTGAATACCCATAACATTCTGCACCAAGTTGCAAGTTGGTATTCCTCAACTAATTTCGGAGATCCAAGCTGGCATTAGTACGTTTCGAGATATTGAAGAAAACAATTCTAAAATTACAGACATCGTAACAAAATGATAACGTGCTGTTTCCTAGAACAAGCCCGTAAAAACTCCAAAATTTTTAATGGGCATAACTCCGAAACCGCCTGGCTGATTTCACCTATAATCGAATTAAATCGAGATATTTGGACTACGAACAAAATTCGAGAATTTCAAGTCGCTCAGTCGTTTCCTTGGAAATAAGTTACAGTAGATACGGACGAACGGCCGGAGGACAGAATTGAATTTGACCAGCGATTCTTCTCCAGAGAGTACAACATTATCGTTCAGAGTAGTTCAGACCAATTTCGGCTCGAAATTCGCAAATTACAGACATTTTAAGGAAACAATAACGCGCTGATGTTCCCTAGAACCAACGCGTAAAATTTTTTTTTTGAATACTTATCATATATTCATCTTTCTATCATAATATAAATGAATCTCACGAAATCTTGTATGGACCTTCTGGCTGTCATTTTTCAATCAACTACCTACTCGATTTCAATTCGATCTGTATTTTCGAAAAAACAAAATGAAATTTTAAATGAGGAAAATTTCCTGACCTCACGTCAGCACTTGCCTAGAATTTTTATTGCAATGGTGATCAGCGAAAACTAAAATATTTTTCAATCTTCGAAACTTACAAAATTTTGCCCCTAATCTTCAAAATCATATTAACGATACGAAGTTCACAGTGCGCGATGGAAAAGAAATGGTTTGAAGACAAATTCGTTTAATCAAATGGTATTTTATTTTAGAGGTGATTAGCAAGAAATATTTCCTCCTGTTCGAACCTCAAAATCTACATAATATTGTCCATAAACTTCAAAATCGTATTAACGATACGTAGTTCACAGTAAGCGACGGAAAAGAAATAGACTAAAGCCTAAACTCGTTATATCAAATGGCTATAGCCTACCCGAAAACCAAGATTCTCAGAATCTCTAATCTGCCGGCCCTGTGATACTATGGCATGCGATTCTCGACCTTATTATTGACGTCGAGTATCTTTCGACGGTGACGCCATCTAGTTCGAGTATCTTTTTCGGGTAACGATATTAGCAGGGAGGTTGACCTACTATGTTGTCTTTATACAATGGCCATACATAATTTTCCAGAATTTTCGAAAATAAGTTCATGTTGACGAGTTTGAGTTATGACTATCCGTTTCATTCAGTCAGAATGATGAAAATATAAATAAAAGTTTCCTTCGTCTGAAACTTGATATTTTTGAATATTTACCTATTCAATACAAGCTTTTATTTTAATTGCAATATTTAGTTCATGGGGGAGTCCATCAGAGTTTCGTATTCAAAAAATACCTATAGGAAACATTTGGAACGATAGATACTACGATTAATTTGTCGCCTTCGAAATACTGCTGAAAAATTCGCATGATTATGAAAGTGAATAATTCATATTTCAATGTGAATAGAGATGAATGTATTAACCTACCAAATTCTTGACTATACTGTTATGAAAATGGATCCAAACTATCTAATAAAATCTATGAGCAATATATCGATCTCCCGTTCCGTTTCTACCGTAGTTTGGGCCTCGAGATGACTTCTTTTATCCATGAAAGTCTTCTAACAATAAATTATATATTGCTCATAATTAATTCCCTTACATATTTCATATTATTAATTTTATGGACTTGGCGATATACTTAATTACCTTGTAACCGTAACTATAATACCTATTTCGATAATAATTCTATTTCTTTCCAAATTTAGATGCAACTGGTAAGAGAATATCCAGTGAAACCTACTGTGGTTCTTTATCATATGCTGCTCCAGAAATCCTAAAAGGCAATCCTTATCATCCCAGAATTGCAGATTTATGGTCTTTAGGAATAATACTTTATGTTATGTTGAATAAAGCCATGCCTTTCGATGATACGAATATCAAGAGACTGTATGAGCAGCAAACAAATCAGAGATGGAAATTTCGAGCAAAGGTAGCAGACATATTGAGCGAACAGGTGAAAAAATTGATACATCACATATTAGAACCAGATGTAACAAAACGATTCAGAATAGAGCAGGTGTTGAATTCTGATTGGATAGCCATGGATCCCAGGTTAGCACAACTGAACCCTGCTGAACAAGCTGCAATGATTGAAGCACAACAGGGTAAAAGAAGACATTTAGAAGGAAATCCTAAAACAACTTCTAGAAGGGCAACAAATGAAGATATGACAATTTTAAAAGAGGGCAAAGCAGACGAGAAAGATGATAAACAAATGAATAATACCAGCACTCCCAGTTTAATAGTCTAAGTGAATCTATGGAAACGAATTTCAACTGAAATATATATTATACAATATTTTGTTTTCATTTAGATCATTTCCAAATCATTATCTGATAATATTCTATTTGAAACATCGTTTTTCAGAATTCATATTTCAAAATATTAACATATCTTATTTTACCAGTAGATTAATTCAGAAGATCATAGATTACTTTTGTGAGACTCCATCTCTTTATCAAAAGTTACCAGCATATGATCACACATCTTCACTACATCTTCTAGACCCTTTCGGAGAGCATCAACTGCTCTACCTTCATTCATTTGAATACGAAAATGCATCTTTGACTCTGAGGGGTGAGGTACAGTATATCCGCAAAAATTTATATTTGGACTGAAAAACAAATATATTTAGACGTGAAATATTTCATTTACGAATTCACACTTACTCATTTGCCATCACCAATCTGAGAGCATTCCCTAAAGTATGTCCTTCATTAGAGAACACAAATGTTTTCTTTTTCTCATCATTGCTGGTTTCTGTCTCAGCTAACTGCGAAATGAAATAAATTCGATCATAGTAACACTGTCAAAAATGTAACCGCAGAGGCCTTACATGCAATGAGAGTGAGTAAGATGAGGAATTATATGATATACTCATTTAAAGATTTGTACTTATAGACAGAACATAATATTGGTTAGAAGTTCAGTATCACATAATGTTAGATCAAGGAGTCATTAATGTTAGCGAAAAAGTATGAAGATTAAAGAGGCACAATATCCATGAAAGCTGAAGATGCTGCACAAAGATAATAACTTTATATTTTACCTGCGAAATTTTATCATCTGAATGATAAAAGCTCATTATCGATTTTATATTGGATTATTTCTTACTGAATAATATTCAATAACTGTTATGTTTAAAATATAATGCACGAACTTGTTCAAATACTTCAAATTGTTTATTTTGTGTATAACCTCAATATAATCACTAACAACAATCACGTAACCACAGAATACCAATTTTCTTTATACTTCTTTCAGGACTCCGTAATGCGCTCAAGCTAGGCTCTATACCTAGTCTGAATAATAAATAAATGATATCTGCAATCTTCGAAAGTTATTGGGAACTTCTGCGAAGATGCCAGCGCCCTAACGGATAAATTTGGAACCTGTCCAAGCTAGTAGTTTTATGTAAACAAACCTTAGAAATGTGGTGGAGAACGAATATTTATTAAGCAGAGCTTGAATATTTAAAGAAATTATTATAGTTTTGTGTAAGATTTCTTGAGAAGGAACTTTTCGTTTGGATCTCTATATAAAATCGTACTTTAAATCGTTCCTGGAGGATAATTTCGATGTTATTTTAGTGTATGTTGCTTGGTGGATCAAAATAAACCAATATCTAAGTTAACTTGAATTTCTGGAAAAAAAGGCACCTCAATAAGTAATTTAAGGACTCTTATTTATGTGAAGAAGTGCTGAATGCAGCCTATATTATGTGGTAAATCTAGAATCAGTCCAAATGATATAACTTGTTCTTTGTTTACAAATGAAGGAATCAATAAAATAAAAACAGATTTTCTGCTTTAGTTCTTTTGCATCGTATTTCTAAAGAAAAGGAAACAGATAGATATATAATTGATTTCATTTTTATATTACAGCAGCTCAAAATACACATACAAAATGATAAATGTCACAGCCGATTCAACCTACCTGTATAAGGAAATGAAAAGTATTGATGTATTTATATGAGTAACTTCAGCTATTATCAACTCTAACAGTATATCTGGTTTTTGTCAGATTTTCAACCAGGTCACTCTATTAAAATATGATTTTGTGTAGTATGTGAATTAGGTAGCTGCAGAAGTGCTCGGTAGTTTCTCTGCAGCATTTTCCTTCAAAATTCTCTCATTTTTATTTACACCTGAAAACATCATTACATGAAGTTGTTTCGAAATAAATACATTGTAGGTAATTTACCTTTATGAAAATAAACATCTTCAGAGAAATGCAAAGAACATACTTTCATGTATTTCGTGACTTGTTTTCCAATCTTCAATTCCTAAAGCTAGGCCTTTCTTCTATCATTGAGTTCCCTACCAAATGCTGTTTCCAAATTAACTTTGATTTCATTTGGCTTCGGAAAAAATGAAAACTAGAGGCACTAGAAGACCCTTTCTTCTTTGACCATGAATAACATTGAGTTGAGGCACACAACAATAGTCATTTCGGGAGGATGCCATTTCGAATTAATACGATCGAAATTTTTATTCGGAAAGAAAGGAATCGATTGATGAATATTACAAACACTTTCGGTATTCCAAAATTTCAACTCTGAGAACAACACAAAAGCTCGAAAATGAACTCCAAAAGTGAGCAAATTACGTTAGAATAACAGGCACGTCGAAAAACTACTAGCTTGGAAGTGTTCGAATTTCTATCACCAGAGGGCGTATCGCTTAGCAGTAGTTGCGAATAGAAGTAAAGTAGTCGCGTCAAGTCAAAAGCGCTCATTCATTTTCGTTAATTAAGCGGTTATATTTGATGTTCTGTGAGGTTACCCATCCAGGTATAAACCATGGACTTAGTTTTTTTACCATTATTTGAGGACAATTGTTTATCTATTCTATTAAGACTTCGTGAGGTCTTACAACGGTTTTACCTCGTTATAGTATAATTGCACGCATGAACATTAAGCCATCATTTTTCAACCAAAGTCTAGATGTCGCATAAGAGGGAAATGAATTTTTCAAATGGCTATAACTTCCAAACCATTGGGCAGTTTTAGCCCACTTATCAACGTATCTGGAGCATTTGTACTCCGAAAATATCCAAAAATTTTCAAGACTAGGTAACCGAAGTTTTAGTGTTTCCTTAAACACAAAATAGTAAAATATTTTTCGTTACTTTTCTTCTATTTCGGGAAAAATAAGGCTAATCATCAACAACAAAATTTGAATCGAGATTTCTCAATAACTAGACACCTTAATTAATAAATGATGTGTTCACGCCAATGATCTTATAATATATATATATATATGTATTATTAGATCATTCATTCATGTGCATTCCTCAATGACGTCAACTGCGTACTTTTAAACGCAGTTACAGCAGGCACTGCATGACCTGTGGCAACTGTAAGAACTAAAAGGAAATGTGAATGAGAAAATCCTCGCTGACGTCACATGCAATTATACAGTGAGACTATTATCAATAATCTAACAATAAATTGTGTATTATTGGATCATTGATTATCACACTGACTTCTCAAAGCCGTGTTTCGTCGAACATTTTGTTGTCGTTGGTGTTACGGATTGTTTAGCATAGATGGCGCGACATGTTCGAAAAATATAGTGACTTTATTACCATGGTAATATAGTCACTGTAGAAAAATATATATTGACGGCTACATGATTTTCGAGTTGTTTTGATGGTCTATTGTCACAAACTCAATACTAAATTTACAAGAAAGCTAGAAAGAACTTAATCAGTCAAACGTAAACATAACGATGACATTTTTTGTCATTTGACGATACATGGCAGATTGTACCACATGAACAGATCAACCAATTGGAAATGAGATAGCTTTTGGTCTTCAGACCACTGTGATAAGTCTGTGAAGTCAATAGAGCGGTCAATAGAACAGTTGTTCTTTGTTCAAAGAAGGACTCTGAGCTAGAGCGACATCTATGAATTACGAAATTAATATGCGGCTAAGGTTGTTCACACACAGAAGGGGTTTGCAGGCGGTTTTGAAAACATTTTAACAATATCAACGCAGTTGAAATTTTCTCTCTATCCTTGAAAAATAATTGTTGGTTCAACAGCACTGCAACACAAGGCAAAAGCCGCCCCTGAGTGGAGTAGATGTCATAGATTTCTCATTGACTGATTTGTAGTAACCAGACAATAATTCAACAGGAATTTATACCATTTATTCCAACCCGTAATTATCTCAACCTTGTGAACCCTAGAGAAAATTGAATTCACTTGAAATATACATATTTGATTTATTGCAAGTGTATCACTTAATTTAAAAATACTTGTCCTTTTCAGATTAATTTTTTATCAACAAGAAATTTGAAGAAGTCTGCCACTTTACCTCTTCTTTCTTGATCTTCAAATGGATGTATGACCCATACAGATTCTAGAGGAACAGCTTCATCACCCTAAAAAAAGTATTAAACCTGTGTGAATATGTATGGTAATCTGTTAACTATAACAATTTCGCCAATCTTTTAAACTACTGGATAAATTCTCAAAAGTCTTTCACTTTGAGAGTCATAAGGTATATTTTGTATTGCAGAAAATATCCAATTCAATATTACGTTGTGAGAACTTGTAAAATGCCACATGCAACAATCCAATTTGTTGCAACTGAAAGAAATTCAAATGATTATATCTCTATTGAACATACCTTAATCGTATCCAAATCAAAGCCCTCAATAAGTGACATTGTCAGTGCTTCCATAGTCATAGCAATTGTATATACAATGTTCCGTTTAATATCTTTCTGAAATTCTTCGATACTGAATATATCAGATGAACTGCCCAAGAGTAAAAGATAATGTTTCATTTTAATGGCATATTCATTGATAAAATCATCCCAGTGCTTCGCTAAAATATCTCCTCCAACACATGTACAGAGGAAGAAAGTTATATCGTTCGAAAAAGGTGCCCATCTGAAAATTTCATTCTATTTTTTATCCTAAGTTGAAATACTCTGGAAACTCACCGTGCTAGTTGAAAGTCGATAATGGCAATTTGAGGATCCTCTACATTTTTTTGGAAGAGGAAATTCGGTATCCAAGCATCTCCTTGAGTGATTCCTGACAGATGAGAATGATTTTTTTCACAAATATCACTTGTTTTTCTGAAATGAATTGGTACTTGAATGTGCGAATATTTTGATCTTACCTATCCACTAGAAAGCTACTCACTTGAAAAAGTCATCTGTGAAGATAGCTTCTACCTTATGGTAATATTTTTCGGGAAGTTCCATAGTTATAGCATCTCTCACCAAGTTGAAAAGAGTTTCTTGAAATTTTCCATACCAACTGAAGAGTTTTTCAGTGAAATATACTTCCTGCGGTACAACTTATCATTAGAACTTTACTTTATTGAAAATTCTAACACTATTGTTCTTGATCTGAACAGTATGGAGGTAAGTGAATATGAAAAACTGTTCAATGAGTCTCAATATCGATAAACTAAAGAACTTTATTTTAGACGACTCAAAAAATTGGAGGGTTTTTTTTCTCCACGAACAAATTCCTATGATGAAGAGCGTTATTATAAGTCTCCATTATACAATTGTTTGGCCAGCTTTTTAACAACGGCAACTTAAACTTTTGTGTCACATTACAGGCAGGATGTAAGGATAGTATGATGGATTATACTTCGAAAGATGTCTCACTCAACTGTAAAATTGATCGATTCTCAAAAGCCAATATGATCATCTCAAAATTCGGTGGCTATTGGTAATAAGTTAACAGATCAGCTATATCTTGGTTTTTAGTTTTATTCAGAAGATTTAAGAGCATTTATATTTTATAAAATTCGAAAGAAATATACAAAGAGATAAAACTTTCAACCCACCTTCAAGCAACTAGCTGATTCACTGAATTCTGCAGGTTTTTGATCTTTAAATGCAAGAGACAGGGCATGAAATTTCGCAAAAACATCCATGACTTTCATAGTATTTAGGTAGTCTACACCTTGGCCTCTTTCAATAGAATCAAAGTTTTTATATGAAAGATCCTCCAGAGATATGAAATCATTTTCCCCATCTGAATAATATGCCAATAATCTTAAAACAAAATCATATTCATTTTTTTACAGAAATCAGTTGTTTAAAAACGGTTTTTCTCTTGTGGAAATTGAAAAATTTAGTTTCGACAACAAATAACTGAAAGATGTTCATGATTCTCAGAATCAAGACAGATCATTTACTAAGATGAGTATTTTTTGAAATTATCACTTTCACTACGATACCAGTAGGCCACTCTGAACATAGAACAGAAAATTCATAAGTAAAACTTTCGCGGATGGCAAGTGCAACGTATTTGAATACATCTATGCATAATCCCCATTATGTATATGAGATTTCTATCCTTCCGTGCCTGTTCAAGAATCTGTTTTAAAAAATAAATATCGATTTATGAGATAGGTCATAATCATTATCGATCATTCACTTCGTAGAAGTACAAGTATTCAACACTTACAGTGGTATCAAGTCACCAAATTCTCTTTCTACACCTTTGGATTTGTAAAATGCTTTCATTGAAGGCCATACCTTGAAGGAATATTCATTGCGTGATAGAAAATCGGAAATAAATAGCATAATTCGTTATTTACCTTGTTGTAGAATATGATTTCATTCTCAAAAAAATCAAAGGATCTAAACGTTTTTCTTCTACCTAAATTGGGTGGAAACACTTTAGTGATAACATTTACTGACACATTCTCCTTTTGTCCCCTACAATAATTGAAATGATAATTCCTGTTAAGTACCTGGATTGAACATACTCTGTACCTTTCATTTGTTCCTTTAGCATTTATTGTGAATCTGACTACATTACTTAAGTAGGAATCACCAATTTTCGTAGAGGATGGTGCTATTAAAACATTTTCAATTATTATTTCGCATAAGTTGGCATAGTTTTTAACCATTTCGACTAAATGGTTTTCTTGGAATTTGGATGAGACCAACGATTTCAAATTTTTCAAAGACATCGTTAGGACTGAAATGGCCAGTAGTGTATAGCTCGTTAATGGATTAAAATTTAAAATTAAAACCTTCTGAGAGAGGCTGAGGATTAATAAGAACAAACAAATAAATATCACACGTCATCAAACATGAGTACATTACTGATTGAAATCTCGTTTGAAAGTAATGATTCCTATTAAACCCACTCCATTATTTCATCATTTTTTGTACAACACAGAATACAAATATATACAAGATATACTTATCTACCGGGCTGTATAGAAACAGTTATTTTTATTAGCATCGAATGCCCAAATGAATGAAGTATGCTTTTTCGCCCTTGTTCTGAGATTCCTGATTCCTATTCTCCTATTCATGATAAATCCCATATTTATTATTATTATTCCCACAGAATACAAATATGTTTTATTCCCATATCCCATAGATCACAGAACATCAAATTGATTTTCAAATGTTTATTTAAGATATGTGAGCTTAGTTCAAATAGAAAATTTCTTTTTTTTCGGTATTTCTGTTTCGATAATGAATCATGAACAATGCCATAGGCCATTGTATCATGATCTATGTCCTAAGTTCCAGGAACAAATGTCGTATTCTATGTATTTACATTTACGAATTTTATGAATATGTTTGTATTCTGTGATATTTACACTAGTTTACTAGTTGTTCATTAATTGTTCTTTTTTCTATGAACCAAGAAAGCAAGTCAACTATACGAGTTATATTTTAATGTTCTGTGAGTTACAACTTTGTAATTGTAAAGCTCCCCATACATAGTGACAATTTTAAACCAGCTGATTGAGACTAGGATTTTCAACACAGGTAATTTCTTGTATAACTTGTCTATGGGTCATTGTAATATACCATCATTTTATGTAGTGAATTATTGAATTCATTTTTCGCTGTAGTCATATTACTGTACGTATTTTATGATGTAAGATGTTACTTTTGTATCTGAATAAATAATTTTGGGAGTTTTGAATAGATGAGCATCTCTAACATTTTAATATATTTTCATGTGGAAAGTTTCCAAGGAATTCAGTCAGATATAATCAATTTTTGTTGGGTATGAATGTTGAGATCTATAAAAATACCTATACCGAAATTAATTGGTTTATACTTCATACATATATATGTACATATAGCTGAAAATGTGATATTCGTGGTCTATTTCTTCGAAACACAGCGCCAATTTTTTATTTCAGATTTATTTTCAGGCAGTCAAATTATGCCCAAAAAAATTCGTGTCGCACCAGTATTCGCTATAATCCCCGATTGGATCGGATTAACCTAATATTTTCAACTCTTAATATAATTATTTTCAGAAACTGTACTTCAAAAATACATATGAAAATTTCCTCCTTACGCACCAGAAACTAAAATGTCGACATAACCTTCATGATTCAAAGATGAAAATTCTGAAAATTTCATGCATTAACAATTAAACATGAATATAAAAAAATATCTAAATTCTTGCTAGACCATGTTGCAAAGGACGTGTGGGTACTTTTCATTCCTCTGAAGAAATTATAGATATTCGATAGATAATTGCCTACATCTTATCGTCATTTATTCTATCAGTTCCACCCATAAATAGGTATTCCTGACAGTAATACGCTCAAACCTAAAATATTCAAGAGTAGTGTGTTTTTCTATACTGCCTTCTACTACCTATAGGTAGATATTTTCGTTCAGCCAGTTAATTCAAATTGAAGTGGGATTTGCATAGGTAAATGGTGTATGCTTAAATCGTATGACATATAGTATAACCGTTTTCAAATGATCTGATGGTTCCTGCCCACTTCCTCATCGAATTACAATAAAATATATAGGTAATAAAAAATACCCAAACGCTCAATAATATATTGTGATTTACCTAAGTTTTAAACTATCACGATTTCCAACAATTTATGTTAATAATCTACCAATTTGGATTGATTAAGTGTCGAAAATTCCATTTGAATAACAACATTTACCCATATTTCAATAATAAAGGATTGACGTGAACAAGTGGTGTATCGATTACCTACTTCAATTAATGATCCATTTATATATCGTTTCCTCAGTACAGTTTTTTATTCATTTTATTTGAAGTGTGTATTGTATATACGAATAAAAGTAAATTCAGATTGCTCCATTTCAGAATTATCAGAGAGGTCGGAAATTTCCGAATACGTCCGAAATAAAATGGATTTAAAGGTAATAAATAGGCTTTCGTCTTTCGTCCATCGTTTATTTTGACCATTATACCTATTCTCTTTTACATTCTTTTGGATCTTTTTCTTTGAAAAGTTAGGTAATATAAACTGATTTTATTGAAATAACTTCTTGTGGAACTTCTTTGGCGAGTTTGTTCTCAGCGTGCGCCGATTGATGGTTCGCTTGCACTGTCACTAAACGAATGCCCTGCTATTGTGCGAGGGAAACTGAACAAGTCAGCAAGTTACTTTTTAGTGCAATAATTAATTTTTTTTCAGAATTTGAAGTAAGTTGGCTTAATAATGAAGTTCGACGTACCGAAAGAGTTGAGAGATTTGGTGGAGGAGAATCAAATTCGACTGAAAAATGCAATAATCCTTCATCAAGTAAGTTGCAAATCGAAATAATTTTTCTTCACGTATTCATGTCCCAGTATCAGGTTCACTGTATGTTAGAAGGAGATATGATTAAAGAGAGTAACTTTTTTGCTGAAATTTTGAATTTCTTCATTATAAATCTTTGAGGGCAAAACTATAATATTGTTTTAATTATTTTTATTCCTTTCAGTCAATTTATTACAAACTACGAGATGACCTGAACGTAAGTCGCAATATAATTATTTAATTTTGTCAAAATTTTGATGATTTTTTTAATCAATAGAATGAGGAGATACGGAAGAAACTGTCGTTAGCCGAGCAAGAAGTTATAAATTTTGGGTTAGAACAGGTAAGTGGTAATTTTTTTTACCTTGTAAATGAAATGTGGAAATTGCAACATCGATTTAGTCTAATCACTTTTTTTTTCGAATTGATTGGGCATAAAGAAAATATTGAGCGTTCAGAAAAGTTATCGATAGTAATGAAATCGGTATGAAGTTAACTTCATAAAGCTTCGAAATGGGTTGCATCAACATTATTCACGAAAATGTTGTTGGATGAATTGAATTTATTTGGTTATCTTATTTGACATTAATTCAATCAAAATCTCAAGAACTTTCATAATTTGTAATTATTCTTAATTATTTATTGAACCAAGTCTTGCAAGGACGAACGGCGTAAGGTGTAAAAATATTTACTTCGTCTTGGAAAAATAAAGGTTATATACCTATTCCTGAATAAGCGCTTCTCTAATCAGTAAAACTGTTCGGTTGTTTAAAGATTGCAAGTAACTAAATTCATTCGAAAATATATATATAATAATTCTGAAAATTAAATGCCGTTTGTTAACTTTTATTATTTTAAGTCTGAAAGCAATAACGAACTTATTCCTTCCTACAATAATCTCTTATGTCAAATATCAATTATCATTGGCGTATCATAAATACCATATTAAGGTACCAATCGAAAAGCCGACATTTAATAATAGTTGTAAACATCAGTCGTTTATTTATTGCAGAAAGTTATTTTGCAAAAACTAAGAGCTGAACTTGGTAATCAGGCTAAAGTTTCTCAGAAAAATAGCTACAGAAATGTACTTGAAGAGAAAAAACAACATCTTTGTACAAATTTGGTTAGATCAAGAAAGCAAAAAATGTGAGTATACTGCTGGCGACCGCATCTATTTGATATTAAAGTATGTATTTTCAGAGCACCTAAAACATCCCCGAAAGCTTCTTGTTCCGATGATTCCAATGAGGAATCCACAAATTCATCTTCGCCTAAAACTGTCAAAGTTGAAACACCTGAACTATTGGCTCAAATACAATTTTTAAGGGTATTATCGTTAACTACTTTAGAATCGTTCAAGGAAATGCAGAATAAAAGAGTGGAAAGAAAAAGAAGAACTACGGCAAATCCAAATTTCATATATGAGAACGTTCTTCAACCGGTAAGTAAATATTCGAGTTTTGAACACTGATCAATCTTGTACCTTCAACTTTCCTAGGGAAGCTAAAAATTCAATTAATTCTAGTCCCAAGTTCAAATGAAGTTTCTACGCTTTTGCAAAATTCCAAAAAAACAAACCCAAAAAATTTAGCGTTGTTAAGATGTTTCTTTTCATGTAGCTTGAATCAAATGATATTAATCCATTAATTACTCAATATTTCAGATTTTGTACCATAAGTCACAAACGATTTTGTATCAATACAACAATTAAATATATAAATAAAAAACTGAACAATTACCTTAGAGACAAAATCTCACAATAGTTCCTGTTGTATTTTTTTTGTGAATTTTTTACCTTATATATAATGACTTGAATATGAATAATATACATATATTCTCTCGAGAATATGGATGGCATCTTTTTCATTGAAATAGATTTTTTCTCTCACTTTTGAATTTATACGGATAACATTTTTTGAAATAATATTTGCGACAAAAAGAAAGACAACACCAACAGGAAGCAGTAAATACCCACATTTGCTCTTTGAACCAGGTCCGGTTTTCCCAACAATGATTTTCCAAATCCTCAGGTGTACGAAGAACGCTATAGGATCCTTATATTGGAGATTCATCTCCAATAGATTCCTGTTTCATTACTTTCCAATTAAAATCTAATAAAATATCAGGGATGAACTGAAAAACTTCTAACGTGTTGTGTCAAAATTATATTGTATGAATAATTACATATTCCAAGACACGGAATAATCTAAATCTCTGAATGTTAATATCGTCTTTCAGAAAAGAAGAAAGACCAATTATCCCTCGAGAGTTTCTCCTCCAAATACAAGACAGGCTGTAAAGAAAAATAACGGAAGGGGATCACCTCCTTCAGAAAAAAATGATGAAAGAATAAACCTGTCAAAAAGAGTATCTTCGGAAACAATTTCAGAGGTGATCAGTGAATCTACCAATGAAGAACCATTTGATGAAGTATCAAGCACAATTTGCAATGCATGCAAAGATTCATCTGGTGAGTGTCAATTATGATTTCTGCTGAAACAGTATTATTTGTTAAAAGCAAACAGACATGCGTCATCAAGTTGGGTCTAGTTCGTGGGCTGGTAAATTACGGCTTCGTGCATTTCGGATACACAGTCACAATCAAAGTTCATAAGACCTCATAAACATCTCAAGGTCAGGCACAGTCTGCAGGCCGCAGCGATTCCGATAGCAGCGAGAAATAATCGAATAATCTCGATTTTAGTATTAAAAAACAGGGATTTGCAGGTTTCAGTGACTATTATCTGAAAAATTTTTTTTGGGTTGTACTTTTTTTTGTGAGAATGGGCAATGTTTTTATTTTTCCATTTTTCAATCTATTTCAGTTTTATTCACCCAAAAATTCTTGAAAATAATTTGCACCCAAAATAATGTTTGGAAAAAACGAACTGTGGCCTTAAAGTGCTTCACCGTTATATTCTAGGTTCTGTATGCTCTTAGGAGTTAATGGGGGTTACTAGATATATAACTCAAGGTGCCATATAACTCATGGTTGACCATATGTTAACTCCTTCCTACAATTACCCGCTAAAATTTTAGATCCAAAATGCGAAACCGAATAGTCTATTTCTCTCAATAAACGATGATGGTGCTGGAGTCGCTTTGTCAAGTTACAAATTAATTTCGCTGAATAAAAATGAATCAAGCTGCAACCTGATTGACCTTATGAAACTATTTTTCGAGAAATAAGTATGGATATTCGAAACAATGAATCTGTCTAGTTGCTACGATTATTTTACCTTTGACCGCTCATATTTTTTATTCTTACTTATATGTATATGAGATGATGATGTCAACTGTGGAACATCTACTGATCTATGATATGAAATATGTATACAGGAAGAAAAAATATAGGATTTATTGTTAGAATACTTTATCGGTTCAAGAAGTAATTTCGAAATCAGAACAATGGTAATTACGGAACGGGTAATTGACATTTCTCATGAATTTAATTGGATAGTTTGACCTCAAACAATGTTAATAATTATGTAGTTAGTAAATGTTCTACGCTTAGGAATATTATCTCTAATGTTCCAATTATTATTATAATAATGTTGTTCGTAAATGTTTTACTTTTTAATGAATATTGAATTCAAAAGTTATGAATCAAAATTACGAAAATATTTGAAGGAAATGTTTATTACTATAAAAATATTAATTATTTATTTCTGTTCATTTTATCGTACTTCGTCAGAAGAATATTGAACCCAACAAATTATTCATATCTAATGTGCCAATTATTTCTGAAGTGTTTTTGAATAGGAAACTGAAATACTTTTTTTTCATGTACTAAGTAAATGAAAAATAATTTCTGTAATAGTTTTTCAAAAATATCAAGTTTCAAACGTGTGTTTCCAGAGATACCTTAATGTATTGTTTCGCCATTCCGACTGAACGAAATTAATCATCATAACTTGAGTTTGCCAAAATGGATTGATTTTCGAGAATTGTTTAAAATACTGTATGGTTTCACAACTGAAGGGATTCAATTAGTTTTGATATGACATGTCGGTAACTTCCGTCAATAATTTCAGATTCTATATGGTAAATTTTCCAATGCAGGTATTCATCGGCAAAAATTGAAGTAGAACAATAGTACTGTATTCTGATAACTTTTTTGGAACTCTTTTCAGACCCAAAATATTTCGAAAAGTGTCCGCACCATCTATTCTATACATTTATACATATAACATAATCACAAGGACAAATATCCGTCGATATATCAACAAATATTTCCCCTTGATCAGAGCTATCATCCAATCAACCAAAACCCCTACACCGAAGAAGCGGATCCAAGGAGAATGACTACAGCTATTTCACAATTGTTATTGATCGTCAGGTCAACTTACCTTTGCTAAACCGCAGAGGGATCTCTCGATACTTGTCACCTTTCAGATAGACCGCTGCAGTATAACAACGTACAGTGTGCCATCTGCCAGGAGCATCTTGCTAGTCCCACCTTCGAGTGCAGAATACTTTGATCGATGTGCATGACGTTCATCCTTTAGTCGCATTAGGTATTCTGCACTCGTAGGTGGGACTCGTAAGATGCTCCTGGCAGATGGCTCACTGTATGTGTTATACTGCAACGGTCCATCTGAAAGGTGACGAGTATCGAGAGATCCCTCTGCGGTTTATCCAAGGTAAGTTGACCTGACGATCAATAACAATTGTGAAACAGCTGTAGTCATTCTCCTTGGTTCCGCTTCTTAGGTGTAGGTGTTTTGGTTGATTGGATGATTAGCTCTGATCAAGGGGGAATATTTGTTGATATATCGACGGATATTTGTCCTTGTGATTATGTTATTTATTATTACTGGAGCTCTTTCTTCTCCGTGAAACCATTTCCCATATATATATATATATATATATATATATATATATATATATATATATATATATATATATATATATATATATATATAACTCTTCCTAATCTACTTAAAATTTTGTAGGAGTAATTATTCAATGTGAACATTGCCTAGAAGGATTTCACGAAAATTGTGAAGATGTGTCATCAATGGGAACTTCTAAAAGATGTTCACGATGTACCAATAAGAAGAAAACTAAAAGTAAAGCAGGTATTTTGGAATTAGTTCAAGCATCTCTTGTCAAAAACTCAGGTTAGAAATTCAGTTGCATCGTTGAATGTTTCTGTAACTGTGATAATCGTGAATTTTTATTATTGAGACTAGTATCTTCTTGGGAAAGAGTAAATTGGAATTGAAATATCTTCAGTTTGTATAATTTTCACACTTTTTCATTGAATGACATGGTTAACTCTGAAATACTTTTGTAAGGAGGTAACTATTAAAATTCCATTGCCTATTAAAATAAAATTTATTGTTTCAAATGGATGTTATTCTTTCAACCGAAGTATCTGAATACAAACCTATGATGAATTTACACACTAAAATTTTGGTTGTGTGAACTCATTAGTGTAATATTTATTACAGAAAAGATTGTGGAAAAACAGAAACTACAAGACCAAAATGAAAATCTATGTGCCCAATTGACAGAACTACAAGAGCGACATTCTCAATTGAGTATTTCCCTAAATAACCAGAAAGTAAGACAGGAAGAACTACTTTCAGATAGGCAAAATACTGAGGAAAAAATTAGTTGTATTTTGAACTTTATAGAAGCAGTGAAAAAGTCTCCTATGGCAAAAGTTACCACGAAATAATTGTTTTTATTGTTATTTCATGCAATTTAATCATTTTGGGCATATCTCAAAATTACAAGTCTTTCATATTGAAATATTTCATAATTGTTTGTAAATAAGTAAATGTTCATTATAGTTTTATAAAATACAAATTCGATTATTTGTTATATTTCTTCATAACAGCCATTTTTTTTCCTAGTCTGAATAATAATACACGGAAAAACAGAATTTCACCTTAAAATTTTTGTGTTGGTTTGTATTCGTAGATCTCTAAGATTTATGAGAAATCTTATCTCCTGAAAATTCTTTTTTGTTTAATATTATATTGGAAAATATCAATGTTTTCAATAGAAGAGACGATTTTATGAGACGTATTAAATGGGAATTAATAATGATGCTGAATCTCAACATAATTTGAATCTTCGATATTTCAAAAAATATGGACACCTTTTTCTGAGCTATGAGGAGTGCACTAAGAGTGAAAATGGTTTATTTTCAAAAGAATATAAGACTCCACTTTAACAAACGAAAAAATATCTCCTGATGGTTAACTACTCCACAAATAATATTGAGGCATGTATTGAAGCATGTTTTAGAAAACTAAGGTGAAGAACCACACCATTATAAATAAGAATGGTGCTGGCTAGTCACCTTATGATTTATCATACCCGCCGTAATATGATAGTCAATGGATACCTTTAGAAATCAAAATCAGTACCATATCATAGAATAATATTTAATAATAAATTCATTCTAGTAGCGTTTTTAAAATCGAATCTCATTTTACGAAGCACAGAAAACTATTTTGTTGTTGACATGACGTGTTGCAAATGTGGAATGACAGTACTGACTGACAGGCATTCTGTAATGTAATCTGTGCTGACAGGCCTGACAGCTACTTGTAATGACAATTTGTTTTTAATTTTTTAAATATTTCCTGACTCGCCCAAGAATTGTGAAAAATGTCTGAGTTTGAACCATTAGAACCGAGTTTGAATAATGTTATCCAACAAACTAGTCTAAAATGGATCTTCGTAGGTGGAAAAGGTGGAGTTGGGAAAACAACTTGCAGGTTTGTTTCTGTATTTCAAGTGAAAGGAATTACCCTGAAATTTTTATTTTAGTTGCAGCTTAGCAGTTCAGCTTTCCAAAGTCAGGGAGTCTGTTTTAATCATTTCAACAGATCCAGCACACAACATTTCAGATGCCTTCGATCAGAAATTTACCAAAGTACCTACTCTAGTGAAGAGTTTTGATAATTTATATGCAATGGAAGTAGATCCAAATGGTGGTTTTAATGAATTACCAGAAGAATATTTCGATGGGGAGCCAGATGCAATTAAAATGAGTAAGGGTATTATTCAAGAAATAATCAGTGCATTCCCAGGAATTGACGAAGAGATGAGTTATGCTGAAGTGATGAAACTCATCAAAAGCATGAACTTTTCAGTAGTAGTGTTTGATACTGCTCCAACAGGGCACACTTTAAGGTTACTTACTTTTCCACAAGTTGTTGAGAAAGGTTTAGGAAAATTATTACGTCTTAAAATGAAAGTTTCACCTTTCTTATCACAGTTAGGTGGACTTCTAGGTATGTCTGATTTCAATGTTGATAATTTCACTGGAAAATTAGAAGAAATGTTATCTGTTATTAAACAAGTAAATGAGCAGTTTAGAAATCCTGATCAGACTACTTTTGTTTGTGTGTGTATTGCTGAATTCTTATCACTGTATGAGACTGAAAGGCTAGTCCAGGAGTTGGCAAAGTGTAGAATTGATACGCATAATATCATTGTAAATCAGCTTATATTTCGAACCGCTGAACAAAATCCTTGTAAAATGTGTAATGCAAGATTTCGAATCCAAGAAAAGTATTTGGATCAAATAAAAGATCTCTACGAAGACTTTCATGTTACAAAATTACCACTTTTAGAGAATGAAGTAAGAGGTGTTGAAAAGATATCAAATTTTTCAGAAAATTTAGTCAAGCCATATACTTCAGGTTGAAAAGATTCATTCAAATATATTTCATTGGTGGTATTCATAATTTTAATTGCATTGTTAAGAACTTTATCATAAATAAAATTAGTTGAAGGACTTATTTGGTCACAGCTTGAGGAATTATGTTCATCAATATGAATTGGTTACGAAGAATATCGATAGTACTATGATAACTTCTGTGATATTCAAGTAGTTATCTAATCCTATATACATTACTTTGGATTTAACAAGGATTAAAATGATATATTTGATAAAAATAATTTCAAAATTAGTTGCTTTTTTTCATGTCTGATATAAACTGACTTGTTGATGATGTACATTTTTTGTGGTTTAATAAATGAAGTGTTTGAGCACGCCAAAACAAATAAGTATTTAATTGTAAGGGCCAGTTTCTGTGAAAATCAACTTGATTACAAGTATGTTACTATTTTCGAAAGTTGAAGAATGAATTCCAAAATATGTGCATTGTTTAATGACAATCTTCATACAAAAATATGCGAAGTTCTAGTATTATTTTTGTTAAGATGTTTAAATATTGATGTTTCAAATGGTACGACTTTTACTGTGATAGTCTCTTACCAAATGGAAACATATGCACGAGAAATCAGAGGGATACCACTACTTGCGTTTCTTGTCGTCCCAAAAAATAAATGAACATGGAAATAATATTATCGTTTACTCCAGCAAAATACTTTACCTACAATATGACACAATAAATCCTCGAGATGTCAAGTTACTAATAGCATTGTATAAAGATTTATACAATGCTAATAGTACCACAAAGCGCAAATTTTAAGGTAAATTGCAATGGGTTCTAGGTTATTAACGCATAATTTTTGATACAGTTCAGGCTCCACGATTAGTGGAAATAATTGAAAGACAATTATGAAAAAATTATATGCTTTTCTATAGATAGTATTTTGTCATTTCTTCAGTTGAAACCTAATTTCCATATATATCTGCACTATCCAAATAAAAGGGACCCATTTAAAAGTACCTGAGAATCTGAAGGAAGCCAATACAAAAAGATTTCGAGCACTTATCAATGAGTAAATAATTGAGAAAACAATTAAATTCAAAATGACCGATTTAAAATCTAGAAAAGCACTGCCGTGAAGGCAGAAGTTTTTGCGCGCATGTTCAATGTAGATGACAGCTTCGGCAACGAATTTAAACTTGTGCGCGAAAGCAGCTGCCTTCACGGCAGTGCTTTTCTAAATTTTTTTTCGATAAATAACTGGATTTCAATACGATCTAATCTGTATTTTTGAAAATACTGGAAAAATGGGTATATCTACGAAATCATTGGGCGGATATTACCCATTCACGAATTCGACCTTCGTAATTAAGCCCCAAACCTTCTCTACAAATATCGAGTTTCTAAGTCGTTTCTTCCGGAAGTTATTGTGTTTACGGTCGGCCTAACGGCTTCTAAAAATACAGATCAGATCGAATTGAAATCCAGTACTCCATCGAAAATTACAGTTCGAAGGTTCATACAGAATTTAATGAGGATGATATGATAGGAAAATTACAGATAATTTTTTTTTTCAAATTGTTCTAATGACACGATCATCACGAAATTTTGCATGAAGTTGTCTTTCAGCATCTTCAAACTAGCTGCGAAGTTTTATCAGGATTGAATCAGTGCTTCTCGAGTTATACCGAAAAAATCAACGATATCGAGAAGAAAACCTCGAAATTTGACATATTTTTTCCCGATATCTCCGAAACTTATAATCGTATCAAACTGAAATTTGGTACACTGCTGTGAAATATGAAGCTCAAAGTCCTAGTGCAATTTTTTTTCAGGTATCATGAATGATTCCCGAAAAAAAATTTTGAAAACAATTTTTTTTTTAATTTACCGACAATATAATCCTGACAAAATTTGGCTCAAAGTTGCGCGTTGTTATACTCCATCTAATTGCCAAGTTTGAATCCAATCGCTCAAGTAGTTTCTGAAATAAAAAATAAATAACCTCAAAATTTCAAGTGGCTATAACTCCGAAACTATTCGACCGATTCAGCCCATTAACGAACTTAACCGCGGCATTCCAATGCGCAACCTACCCTTAAAGTTTCAAGTTGCTAGCTCACTTCGTTCGACAGTTATCGTGATGTCGGACCGTCGGCCGGACAGAATCGATTTTGACACCGGATTCGTCATCAGTGAGTCCAACCTAGTCGAATGAGACCATTTTCAGCTCAATCATGTAAAATTACAGGCATTTGGACAAAACGATAGCACGCTGTTCCCCTAGAACATGCGCGCAAAAATTGTGTCATGCGCTCTGATTGGTCGATTGGTGGCGTTCTTGTCGGTGGCGAGAGTATGAAATACAACTGGTTAGGTTATTCTATGCCAATGACGACGTCTTTTTTTTCATTCAAATTCAAAGCAATCTTGCTGACGTCACTTTTTTTTCAGATGAGCACACCATGTTTTTTACATTATGTCTCTTTACATGATACTCTCTTTATATTTGCATCACCACCAAGATCAACATTTGATGAGATGTTTTTGTTCACATTTTTTCAGTTTCTTTTGGGTATATGGCATGACGACAAGTCCATTTTTCCGTTCGTAAACTATTCTGTGGAATATCCCCTATTCTATGATAGTTGAAGTGTAACCTTAAAGATTATTTTTGACGTTCTATGAAATAGCCTATAAATTATCTTATAATAAACAAATAACTATTGTTCACGTGTTTGAGTAAACTATTTATTATTTTAATAATGGTTCGTAAAAAAATTGATAATAGACTGAGAGTGCTGATTGAAAATGGCGTTAAGCTACATCATCGTACATTATTTGTCATTGTTGGAGACAAGGGAAGAGATCAAGTAAGTATTTGTTCAGGTTCCAAGTTCGGAATGAAACTCAATAATTGATTTCAGGTTGTCATTTTGCATCATATGTTATCAAAAGCTGAAGTAAAAGAGAGACCCTCTGTCCTATGGTGTTATAAAAAAGAACTAGGTTTTAGCAGTAACAGGAAAAAGCGAATGAAGCATTTACAACATAAATTGAAAGCAGGGAAATTGAATATCGATGAAGACAATCCCTTTGAATTTTTTATTTCCTCAACCAAGATTCGATACTGTTACTATGCAGAAACACATAAAATTCTTGGCAATACTTATGGTATGTGCGTTTTACAAGATTTTGAAGCGCTAACCCCAAACCTTTTGGCAAGAACAATAGAAACAGTAGAAGGAGGAGGTCTCATTGTATTATTACTGCGATCCATTAATTCTCTTAAGCAATTATATACAATGGCAATGGACGTGCATCAAAGATTTCGTACAGAAGCACATAAAGATGTAGTATGTAGGTTTAATGAAAGATTTTTATTGAGTTTAGCTTCTTGCAAAAGATGTTTAGTTGTGGATGATCAGCTTGCTGTTCTACCAATATCCTCCCACAATCTTCATGTAAAACCTGTTGAAGCAGTTACAGAATTATCTCAAAATGAAGTAGAGCTAAATGAATTAAAAACCCAATTGAGTGATACACAACCAGTTGGAAACTTAGTTAAGTGTTGTAAAACCTTAGACCAGGCAAAAGCATTACTGAAATTCATAGAAGCAATATCTGAAAAAACATTGAGGTCCACAGTTTCTCTCACTGCTGCCAGAGGACGAGGAAAATCAGCAGCTTTAGGTCTGGCTGTGGCTGCAGCAGTTGGTTTTAGTTATTCAAATATATTCGTAACCAGTCCCAGCCCTGAGAATTTAAATACATTCTTCGATTTTGTTTTCAAAGGATTTGATGCTCTGGAATACCAGGAACATACAGACTATGAATTAGTGCAGTCAACCAACCCAGAATTTAATAAAGCCATTGTTAGGGTTAATATACATAGGGATCATAGACAAACGATACAGGTAAACTAATTACCCTTTTTTGTATTTTCTTCTATTTCATTTATCATTTTTATTTCAGTACATCCATCCTACAGATAGTCAAAAATTATCACAAGCAGAGCTTTTAATTATTGATGAAGCAGCAGCGATTCCGCTTCCTTATGTTAAGGCTATGTTGGGACCATACTTGGTATTTTTAGCATCAACAATTAATGGCTATGAAGGAACTGGGAGATCTCTTTCTTTGAAACTGTTGCAACAACTAAGAACACAATCTGTACCAGCAGGGGCAAACACCAATGCTGTAAATAAAAAGGATTGGGGGGCAGCTATGGGGAGAACTTTGCATGAGGTGAAAATAATTCATTTCCTTCCTATTTGTTAATATTGTTAATTTATCAAATTAGTAATCCATATCTGTGCTTTTAGGTAACGTTAGAAGAATCCATCCGATATAAAAGTGGAGATCATGTGGAAGCTTGGTTAACCAAACTTCTTTGTTTAGATTCCACATCTGTGGCTCCTATTAATTCAGGATGTCCTCCACCAGACCAATGTGGCCTTTATTATATAAATAGAGACACACTTTTCTGTTATCACAAAGCTTCAGAAGCATTTTTGCAGAGATTAGTATCACTTTATGTCGCTTCTCACTATAAGGTAAGTCTACAAATTTTTGTCGAATATTTCATCTGCAGTGTTATCGTTCACATGATTCATTAATTTATTTACATTCAGAACACACCAAACGATCTTCAGATGATGTCAGATGCACCTGCTCATCATTTATTCTGTCTCTTGGGGCCTACAGATTCGAACACCAAGAAATTACCAGAAATTTTGGTAGTCATACAAGTATGCTTAGAAGGTGAAATATCAGAAAGATCTGTAAATGAAGGTCTCACAAGGGGTAAAAGGGCAGCGGGTGATTTGATTCCATGGACCATTACGCAGCAGTTTGGGGAGCCGGATTTCGCTAAACTCTCTGGTGCTAGGATCGTGAGAATAGCAACACATCCTGATTACCAAGGTGTAAGTATATATTTTGAATGGCTGAATTCATGAAAAGTTGATTAATTAATGCAAAATTACTCGAGTATCATATTAGAAGTTATTAAAAATATTTTAACCAAAGTTTAGCAGAACTGGGTGGAGCCAATATCTGAATAGAAGTCCATTGTTCCTAAGACTTTGATTTTCTAGAATTCTTGAGTGATAATTTCATTATTGTTTATAGATGGGTTACGGGGCCAGAGCTCTGTTCTTACTGCATCAATATTATGAATTTAAAATACCGAGCATCGAAGAAAATTCCATGGAAGTACAAGAAGAAATAGAAAATGTAGAGTCGAACGAAGTAGATTTGCTGGAAGAACAAATAGAACCACGAAAAAAACTTCCTCCACTTCTTTTGATGTTGAGTGAGCGAGTGCCTGAAAAACTGGATTATATCGGCGTTTCCTATGGTTTGACAGAGCCCCTCTTGAAGTTTTGGAAGAGGGCTGGATTTGTACCGGTATATCTCAGACAAACAACTAACGATATCACTGGCGAACATACTTGCATTATGTTGAATGTTATCAATACAGAAGAAAAAATAGAAAACCAGTGGTTGACAAGTTTCTGGATTGATTTCAGGGAAGGATTCATCGATTTACTTTCCTACCAATTCAGCAAGTTTTCGCCTAGTTTAGCTCTATCAGTGCTTCTTAATAAGACAAGGAAAGTTCCCAAAAAGAGTAAGTAAAAACCATTAGGACCTTGAATGAGTTCTCTCTGTTTTTCTTTCGTTTAATATGAAATAAAATCTTTACGGTGAGTAAAATAAAAAGGGAATTTTATTTTACTTAACATTTTGAGTGTAATGGCCTATATAAACTATATAAATCAGCTTCCACAAATATCTGACTAAATAAATTCACTTTTATGTCAGTAGACTTTGGAATAGTTTTATTAAGTTTTGTCAAAAGAACTGAGTCAGGTTGGCACCAGTAAAATGTCAAAATAATTCGGCAAGTCATATTTTTATCAAGGATTCTATGATTTGGTTCAGTTACATGTACTCCATTCACCATGTCATCAAAATCTTGAAGCAAGCCTTCGGGAATTAAAAATATATGAAATATTACTCATAGAAAAAAATAGAAAACTAATATCCATTATTAATTTCAGCTTTGACAAAATCGGAACTTGATTTACACTTATCAAAGTACGATTTGAAACGACTAGAAATGTACAGTAATAATCTTGTCGATTATCACCTAATAATTCGTCTGATGCCGAGAATAGCCAGGCTATTTTTCATGAATCAAATGGGCGACGTAGATATGTCTGCTGTCCAATCGGCCATCTTACTAGGAGTTGGCCTTCAGCATAAGACTTTCGAACAGTTGGAAAAAGATCTTGAGCTTCCAGTTTCGCAGCTACTTGGTTTATTCAATAGGTCTGTCAGGAGGGTAGTAAAATATTTCAATGAAATTTTGGAAAAGGAAATCGAAAAGACTTTCGCTCCTCAAACTGATGTTGTGATGAATCCTTTAGCAAAGACTATGGATGAAGAGCTGGATGAGGCTGCGAAACAGCTACAGAAGAAACAAAAGAAAGATCTTGAAAAATTGAAGAGAGAGGATTTGGCTCAGTTTGCTATCAAAGGATCTGAAGAAGAATGGGCTAAAGCATTTTCTTCCAAAGGATCAAAGTCTTTAATCTCGTTGAAAACGTAAGTAATATAATAATAATGTTGTCAACTGAATAACATGAAGTTTCTTCTTTGAAAATGTGATTGTCTTGTTTGACTTCTTTTTATCATCATATATTTAGATTTGTTTTTTTACAGTGGAGAGAAACGATTACATCAAAAACCTGAGGAGGAAATGGAAGTAGATATGGAAAAACGAATGAAGAAAAAGAAGAAGAAAATAAAGATACCTTCTATGTAAATAAAATCAATAAATTTTATCAGGAAACAGTGTAGTATTTATTCAGGTGAACTTCATAACTAAATTCAATTTGTCCATTGTACTTAACCTCTAATGACTAAGTAATTGTCTATGGTACTCGTTTTGTTAACAAGTGCCTATAATACATACAGCCGAGTATAAATGAATAATCTCTTGCATGATTTGAATAACCCGCCATTTTCCTAAAATTGACAATGGTGCCAACCTTTTAATAAAGAACAAGGTGCCAACCTCTGAATAAAGAACATTGTTGTTCTTTATTCAAAGGTGCCAACAGTATGTGTTATTTTGCTTCAACATTAGATTAGCATCATGATGTTTTACTTTACATCATGAATTAAAACATAAGCTGAGAAATCTCTTTGTGATTATGATTTTCCCCCGGCAACTGATTTTCACGTCACATATTGCTGAACCACAGTTTCTCCAGTGCTGACAGTGCTCTATTTTGATTCCTGCTTCGGTCTCCTGACGAAGAATAATTTAAAAACTTCTGTGTCACTTGTCAACCAAATGTCATTGCCCATAGACTACATGTCATTGCTCAAATTGATAAAATCTATTATTATTGTCCATTAAAAAAAAATAAAATGTATACTACAGTGTAATTTTTAAATATTCATTCGGAAATGGTGGTACTTAGGTCGTGGACTTGGTTTTTCTTGTTTTTAAACCTAATATTGAATATAAACGGTGCAACCCATTGGGTTGTAACAGAAAATGGAAAAATTGAAGCCAATGTTAGTACATAGCTCATTTATTTTTTCATTTAATTTCTATACCGATACTTGAGTAATAAAAATCTTCGAATCTTATTTTTCACTCAAGGATTCAATAAGTGGTTGTAATATAATATAAATTTTTCAGTTGGATTCACCATTCAACATACGCAGATCTTATGATTTACTTGCATTACTTGAACAAGAGGAAAGATTGAATGAAATCAGTAATATTTATTCTGAACTTATCAACAGTAAAAAAAATATTGATCAAAAACTATTCAAATTGAAGGATATTTCAAATATTGGGAATAAATTGGACGATTATGACTGTTTAACAAAAGGAAAAGCCTTGAGCAATGTTGACTTCTACTCCAGTAGATCAATGGATGGAAATATTCTGAAAGAAATTCAGATATATCTCAAAGAAGAATATGATGTTAATGCTCACAAAGAACCTGACTGTGAAAGCTATAGTTCCCTAGACATAGGAAAAATTTCCTTTGATAGTTTAGAAAGTGTTAAAAATCATGAAAATATCAGTCTGATACCTGATAATACTCTGGAGAAATCTTTAGGTGTTTCTTCTATCAAACATTTTGGTCATGAAGTTTCCAAAGCCCTAGAAGATAATTCTACTTCTTGGATACATTATAATTTGGCTTCTTTATATTGGAGAATAAAGAATGTTGGCTCTAAAGCTATACAATGTAGTAGGAGAGCTATATACTTTGCATCAGAGTAAGTTCTCATCAGTTCGATATAAAGAAAAATTTAAAATTTTATTTTTAGCCATTATCGTGACATTCCTTTGCACATGCTGGCAGGAGTTTTACATCAAGCTCGTGATTCGGAGGATGCTGCAGAGTTACTGCTTGCCGCTATTGATTTGGCACCAGATCAGCCTATACACCTTTTAGCTTTAGGTAATGTTTATGCCTCATTGGCCGAGTACAATAAATCCATAATATATTACGACAAATACTTGAAAGTCAGACCTGATCAAGATGTTATTGCAAATAAATATGCAGCACTTTGCTTCTGGAAACTAGAAAATGATCTCTGGAAGTTGGAGAATGAAGTAGCAGATATACAAAAGTAAGTAAAAACTGAATATTTACAAGTTTTCAATAGTTACAGTTAAATTTTGATAAATTGTGGAATTATTTTCAATTAGCTCATATTTCTTACAATCTGAATTGAAAGAAAACTTTCAGATTTTTCCAAGGGATTCTGATGGATCTACAAACCTACCATGATCGTCAATCTTATTGGCTCAAACTTCATGAGAGGTCACTTTGGGAACAAGTGTCTTTTGGTAAACAGTTGGTCAGTCTGAAAACCCAGGAGGGTATCCGAGGTACTCTCCAGCTCAAATCATTGAACAAGAAATGCATCCAAGAAATGATGGACAATCCGGATAAATTTGTATCTTGTGATCTCACACATACCGGTGAATTGAATGAATTTGAACAGTTCGACATGGAAAGTTTATTCAGTTTCATTGAGAGCGAAACTCAACAAATCAATAGATACCTAGCAAAGGGAAAGGAGGAAATATTAAAAACGAAAATGGCATCATCACCTGTAGATACTGATAGATTTAAAGAGAAATTTGATGAATTTCCAGAAATACCAAAGGTTTCCGATGATGTGGGAACATTTTATTTCGATGATCCCCAATGGCCTGAGAAAAAAGAATGTCAGAAATGGAATTTACCACTTAATGAGATTGAGAATTTATATTTGCCTGTTTATTTACCTCTGAACGAGAAAGGTTACAAGTGAGTTCTTTTTATTGTATTTTTTACTGCTGTCAGTTCTTATTTTACTCATTTGAAAATTTTTTCGACTTATGAAGTGCGAAAGCTTTTGACAAAATCGATCCTAATACTGTTCTCATTCAGAGTAGCAATTCTACTGCAAACAATTTTTAACATTCTTCCATATCTAAAAAGTATAGATTAATGTAAGTAGTTCCTGGAATATTAGCGAAATAACCTAAAAATTTCAAATGAATTACTAAGAAACTGTTTGACCGATTCCGTCCATTAACGAACATAACCTCAGCATTCTGATGCGCTACCTATCCTGAAGTTTCAAGTCGCTAGCTTGATTCTTTCAAACCACATGAGATATTATCATGCCATGAATTAAATACTTCTAATAACTCATTCATCTTAATCATCTCATACTGCATTAACTTTTATCAAGTCAGTAGGCCTCGGAATCAATCTATCATGTTTCACTTATGAAAAGTAGTCAAAGTCAAAATAATTACATGAGACTTGTTCAAGTCCTTCATATTTTACACAAAGACTCTATGGCTTGATTTTGTTGCATACGTAACTACTACAACCTTTATGTGAATATATACATCGATTTCAAGCGATGGACCAAAAGCTCCAGTCATAATAACGTTTATCCAAAGTGACATGTAGGCAAAGGAAAATCTGTCAATCTGGATAACCGTAACTATAACCGGATCTGTTGGTCCATCGCTTGAAATCGATTATAATGTTGCATAGTTCTGACAGGAAAAGAAGGTAAACCCGCAAGATTTCCCGTCGCGAAGCTATATGTAAGATATTCACATCATTGTACGCAGTGTGAGTTCCTGAACAAAAAATATGAGGGACAACATAGGCGGTCTCTCTTTGTTTGGAAGATATGGGCCCCCAAAGTTCCAAATTGTTTCATTTTCAGATCCTTTTTTCTGCCATAAAAATGATCTCTCACTTCTCAAATCTAGTTCATAAATCATCTTTGAACCTTCAGCCAACGAATAGAGACACTTTCTTTCAAGAATATTCATTATTTGAAGGAAGAAAAGTGAAAATATTAGACAACAACTTAACCTATATTTCTACGAAATACTTTTCAATGTTAAAGCGGAGCTTGGCAACAGCGTCTTTTAATCGCTGGCCATCGTATTATGACCGAAGGTAGTTGCTGGCGGGAAATATGAAATGATGGACAGTTGAAGGATATTATTGTAAGGAAAATGCTTCTGTCACTGAAGAAGAGGTGGTTATTCTAACATCAAAACAAAATCATTGAGAATATTTTTTTAAGGTTTCACTCTCAATATTTTCGTTTGAACTTTCTTTCTATCCCCTTCCAAATAGGGAGGTTGTTATCTACTTCGTTTTTTGTTGTGTCTTCGAGATGGTCCCAGTTTAGAATGAGATTCAGGGTATTCCAATAAAATGCGTTATATAATAACCTCGATTTCATTGGAAATCTGGGAAGGGCGCAACCTATCACATATGAAAAAATTTATGTTGAAATATGTATCAGGGTGTATTCTCATTCCATTACTATGTGTTTTAACCTTGTATATTTCATTAGAAACGAATTCTCCTATTGGAAGATTTAGAGTATCGCAGTAAACAGTAAGAACTAAGAACATATTTCATTTTTCTCGCCAGCAATAATCTCATTCACGAATACGCACGATGGCACGATTCCGACCGATGAAATTCGCGCCATTGCCAAACTTCACTTTTAGTCTGAGTCGAAATCAGAAGAAATAGAGGTTAGGTGGTTGTCCAGTAATTTCATTGTTTTTTCATTGAATATTGATTATTCTTGAAAAAAAGTTTTGCTTATTGTTGGTTTAAGGTTCAAAGGTGGTTTGTGAACTATACAGATGAAGTGAGAGATCGTTTTTATGGTGGAAAAAGGGACCTGAAAACGACTTATTTTGGAACTTTGGGGGCCCATATCTTCCAAATTAAGGGAGACCGCCTATGTTCGATTTCACATTTTTTATTCAGAAGATCACACTGCGTACAATGATGTAAAAATCTTTTTAATATCTCGGCGACGGGAAATCTTGCGGGTTTACCGAAAAGAAACCTAATGAAACATTTGTCAATTATACAGAATGGAATGTGTCAAACTTCCATGGCCAATCCACTGACTTTATAAAAGTGAATGGAGTATATGTTCAGGTATTATAGTTTTCTCTAACCATCAAATAATACAAATAACCTTATGAAAATTTTTTTTCAGCGTGAAAGAAATTCTTTCATTTTTAATAGGTATTCCTGAAAATAAAGAACATGAACTACCCTGGTATCCACCTAGTTGTGATGACTGGGACAGTTCCGAACTCCACTTGATACCTACATATGAAAAGACTATATCGCTCGAATTCAAATCGAATGATCATTTAAGAAACCATTTGTTAGCTCACGTAAATGATGGAAAAGCTGAGGAAGCAGAAATTGGGCAAAGAATTATATCTGCTATGGAAAAGGTAGGAATGAATGTGGTATATGGAGAATGAAAATTGAATTCAATTCACTTTTAGAAAGTTGCCCCACGTTGGGTTCTAGCAACTTTGGCGAGTTTATATTGGAGAGTTAGAGGAAACTATAAAAAAGCATTAACTTGCTTGGATTTTGCATTAAGGAATGCTGAGAAACACGAGCCGACTGAGGCAGTTCTGGTTTCCATTGCTTCGATAACGCATCAGTTGGGCTACACAGAAGACGCAATCAAATTCGCGGGTCAAGCTTTCCAACGAAACGAAGTCGATCCTAGCACTAATTTCCTGTTAGGCCTTCTTCATTATAAAAAGAATAAACCGTTGATGGCTCTCTTTTATCTAAAGAATGCACTGAGGGCAGATAAGAATTATTACGATGGCCAAGCAGAAAATTTATTGAAAATTTGGAGTTGCAGACTGAAACTAGGTGCTTTTCCTGATGTTCAGAATAGTGTGGGACAAAAAGTTGATAAAACATGTACAGATAAAGTTCCGATGAATGAAGGAGGGGAGGGCGTTATTTGCTCTTTGAAGGGTGAGAACTGTCGAACCGCTGCCGTTCAGTGTTTTCGAAAGGATTCTGTCCCCACTAACGATGGTAAATATCTCTAGTATTGAAGTGTTATAATCTATAAATGGAGTGTAAAGTACTAGTAATAGTAACATATTTTGATACTCATTGTACCACCCACTTTTTGCTAATGAAGAAACACGACTTATCACTAAACATGCAGTTGATTTCTTTGAAATATTTTTACTTTTTGCGTGCATGTTCTAGGGAAACAGCGTGCTATCGTTTTGTCCAAATGTCTGTAATTTTGGATGATTGAGCCGAAAATGGTCTCAATCGACTAGGTTGGACTCACTGATGACGAATCCGGTGTCAAAATCGATTCTGTCCGGCCGTCCGGCCGTAGACACGATAAGTGTCGACAGAAGCAAGCTAGCAACTTGAAACTTTCAGGATAGGCTGCGCATCAGAATGCCGCGGTTAAGTTCTTTAATGGTCCAAATCGGTCGAATAGTTTTGGAGTTATAGGCAGTTGAAGTTTTGAAGTTATTTATTTTTTATTTCAGAAAATACTTGAGAGATTGGATTCAAACTTGGCAGTTGGGTGGAGTATAACGACGCGCAACTTTGAGCCAAATTTCGTCAGGATCAGATTGTCATTTAATTCAAAAAAAAATTTTTTTCGAAATTTTTTTCCAAAAAATTTTTTTTTTCGGAAACCATTTATCATATCCGAAAAACAAGTCCACCAACACTTTGAACTTCATATTTCACAGCAGTGTACCAAATTTAAGTTCGATACGATCACAAGTTTCGGAGATATCGGGAAAAAATGTGTCAAATTTCGAGGTTTTCTTCTCGATATCGTTTATTTTTTCGGTATAACTCGAGAAATACTGATTCAGTCCTGATGAAACTTTACAGCTAGTTTTGAGATGCTGAAAGACAACTTCATGCGAAATTTCGTGATAATCGTGTCATTAGAACAATTTGAAAAAAAAAATTTGTATGATTTTTCTCATCATATCATCCTCATGAAATTCTGTATGAAACTTCGAACTGTTATTTTTCGATGAAGTACTGGATTTCAATTCGATCAAATCTGTATTTTTGGAAATATTGAAAAAATAAAATTTTGATTGGGTATATCCACGGAATCATTGGGTGGATTTTACCCATTCACGAATTCGGCCTTCGTAATTTAGGTCCAAACCTTCTCTACAAATATCGAGTTCCTAAGTTGTAGAGAAGGTTTGGGGCTTAATTACGAAGGTCGAATTCGTGAATGGGTAAAATCCGCCCAATGATTTCGTAGATATACCCATTCAAAATTTTATTTTTCCAATATTTCCAAAAATACAGATTTGATCGAATTGAAATTCAGTAATTTATCAGTAAAAATTTCAAAAAGCACTGTTGTGAAGGCAGCAGCTTTTGCGTGCATGTTCAAATTCGTTGCTGAAGCGGTCATCTACATTGAACATGCGCGCAAAAGTTGCTGCCTTCACGGCAGTGCTTTTTGAAATTTTAAGCCATAGATTACTTCAAACTCACAAATAATTAGGTTTATTTGATAAGTTTTGCTTACAACGCTTGTAAACAACCAAGTTGAAATGTGAGACAAAATTTGATTAAAATATATTTTTACCTACTAGATAGGCTCCCTGAAGGAAAACATCCCTCAGACAAATAAAAAAAAAGATCGGCCTAATGCCAAATAAACAAGCAATCTTATGAATTGAGGATAAGTACAGAAAACTGTAGTTTCTTTACAGTGGAACCAAAACAAAACGAATGTGGCCGACGATATGAGCGATGTTGCCAAGTGTAGAATAATTTATTGTACCTGCGGACTATTTCCAGAGCGCCTACTACTTCGAACATATCTCAAATCGAGGAGATCATTTCGATCTTTTTGGGAATGAATAATTCTCTAAAATTTACAGAATAATTAATTTGATTGATTATTGATTGATACTCATCAAAATAGTAACTTTTTTAACAATTTGACAACAGGTAGTCCATGTTTGTAAAAAACAAACCCAGCTCTCTAGACTCAAACGAATATGATGGTTTCATAGCATCTTATGTATACATGGTTTTTTATTGACGATTGTACATAAAATTAAAATTCATCAAAGTTCCTTATTTATCATATACATTGTTTTCAGTAGTTGAGAATAAAGATGATCAGAGTTGTAGCAAGCCCGCAATAGGTAATGATGGATCTACTCTTCAGTCGTTGTTGGTGGATCACTCTATATCCGATTCTGATCAGCTTCTTATGGAAGGATCTGTTCAGGCGTTTCATATGAAGATATCTCTAGGAGATAACTTAGCTCCTATCGGTAAACATAACCCTCTTTTTGCTTCATCATAACCTCAAAATACAAACACTTTAAGACGAGAGGATAGTCAGCCCAAGGAAATCCAATGTTGCCAAATGTACGCATAGAGATGAATACTTAACTCATATTTGAAAACCGATCAAAAATCGAACACCGTCCATAAAATAGAGTATGGTTGAGTTTAATTTTGTTGTCTGGTTAGGTTAGGTTAGTTTAATTTAGGAGAGTGCCAGTTTGAATTAGAAACGGAAATTTGGTTAGGTCAGTTAACGCGCTACATTTCCGTTTCTGCTTCAAACTGGCACTGTCCTAAATTAAACTGACCTAACCTAACCAGACAACAGAATTAAACCTAACCATACTCTATTTTATGGACGGTGTTAGATTTTTGATCGGTTTTCAAATATGAGTTATATATTCATCTCTATGCGTACATTTGGCAACATTGGATTTCCTTGGGCTGACTATCCTCTCGTCACTTTAAGTCATTCTCTTGGGTGAAATGTAATTCATACCAATTTTTAGTAGCTTTGATGGATGATCCGATACCTGATGTTTTGGTACAAGTTTATGAAAAATCAGGCACTCTGCTGTTGTCACCAATGAGATGTCAGCAAATTAAAGAAGCGGAATGGGTCTATTTCACATCCATGTGGCAATCGATAGCAACAAGGAATGTTGAGTAAGTGACTTTGAATATCTATTTTCTGGTGTGATTTGAAAACAAACATTTTTACAGTATTGGAAACTATCTCAAACCGTTATCAAAACCTTTGAAAGACGATATGAAACCGTTTTGTTCGCGTTCAATACCATCTTCTCCTGCGACAATGGATCACTTAACGGCTATGATTTTAAAGAACAGACTTCCAAATTCTCCAGAAAAGGCCCTTTTGGAATGGCTGGGACTCATGGCAGGGGATCAAAAAGCCTCTTTGAAAGAACTAGGAGCAAAGATCAGTGTTGCCCTGAAAGATGTCAGTGTTGTTCATTTTTATATTTTATCCGTTATATATATTTTTATTTTCCAGAATGCTACTTCGTGGGTGTTGGCCAATGCTGCTGGTTTGTTTTGGCGTATTGTTGGTAACACCGAGGAAGCAGTAATTTGTTTGAGACAAGCTCTGGTGTTTGTTCCTGCAAATATGAGGGATGTCCCTCTTATCAGCTTGGCCAATATTCTGAACAGGTATTTGCAATGGAAATTATTGCAACAGTTTTTTTTTTGATGTTTGAATTTTTCTAGGGTTGGTTTTCATGTTGACGCTTTAGAAGCAGCCTATGCCGCTATTAAAAGTCATCCGAATTATGTATTCAATCATTTTACGGCTGGGAACATTCATACAGCAATGGTTAGTATTTTTTTTGTTATTGCAAATTTGAATAATGTTGTGTAATTTATGTATTCATAGATATACAAAATTCTAGGGAAAATCACTGTTATTAAGTCAGTCAGTAGGCCAGAAAAAATTTTAGTCATTCCATTCTGTGTAATTGCAAATATTAGGTTATAGTAATTTTCCTGTCAGATAACTACGCGGCGTTGTCCGTTTTACACAAAGGTCGTAGTAGTAAGGAATGTAACTAAACCAAACTATAGGTTTATTGATGAAAATATATAAGAATTGACAACCAGCCGAATTAGTTTGACCCAGAAGACATTCCACTAGTCCCAACCTGGCTCAGTTCTAGTTACAAAAACTTTATAAACCTATTTCAAGGCCTATTGACCGACTTATAGAAGTGAACGGAGTATATATGAAGTATGGAAATGAGTGTTTGCTTTGTTGCAGGGCGATTTTGAGAAGGCTATATCATTCTATCGAGCTTCATTGGCTCTTGATGCAAATTTTGCTCCTGCCCGAAACAGACTTTTGGCAATATCATGTATGTTCCTCTATGATGAATCAGGAAGCTTGAGAGAATTGGGAGAGACATCGGAAAATTGAATTTAACATTTCACTATGTCAAATCAATATTTTTCGTGCTTTGGAAATGTGTATCTTCTTCTGGGGTACTTGAATGTTCTACAATGCCATTGGTTAATATGTGGCTTTCCATATCAAACTTGATGTGGGTACTTAATTTATCCAAAATATTATCGGTTAAACTTACTTCAAAGAAATCGTGTATTCATCTCGAGAGATATTGTTAATGTTCTCTATATCTTTCTTCATTTCAAGTAATGTTCTCACATACTTCAATTTTTATGAAGTCAGTCAGTAGGCTTTGGAAGTTTGATACATTCCACTCGGTAAAATAAAAAATATTTTGGTTGGAATTCTTTCCTGTAAGATAACTACGCGGCATTGCCCTTTCTACATGAAGGTCATAGCAATTGTGTAACTAAAGTCAAACCATAGAGCCCTTGATAAGAATATGCAGGAACTGAAGTCTCATTGAATCCTTTTGACCTTGACATTTCAGAAGTACCTACCTGGCTCAGTTCTAGTTACAGAAATTTGATAATCTTATGAAAAGGTCTACTGAATGACTTAATAAAAGTGAAATACTTAAAAACATGTTTTACCCTATGTCAAAGTGCTGCGTGTGTTGTAACTAGTGGGTTCAGGATAAAACAATTCCCTGCCATTAGGGGCCTCAACTTCATAAATAACAGAGAAAATTGCTTTTAAACGCTGAATTGAGTGAATTTTAACAATCACCAAGAGATCGTTATGGTAACTTAGATTTTTCTTGTATAAGTGAGCATTGTTATTCTTGAAGTAACATTATAATTTTTTTAGAGGCTGTTCTTAAAGTACAAATAATTTTAGAATGGGATAAACAGTCCCAGAATTTTAGAATGTTGCTCATAATTTGATAGGCTATTCTGAGTATTATTTTTTTTAATGGAATAAACTATTTGCTGATAGTTTCTGGTCTCAAAATTTCAGGATTTTAATTCAGTTTTTAGGTGTATTGATGTATGGAAAAACAGCCAAACCATTTTTTTTAAACAATTTAATTTTTATTGATTTTTTTCACTTTCATATCTAAAGCTGTATATTTCTTTTCAATTTAATATATGGTTATATATCAGTTTCACAGATTTCATATCTAAAGCTGTATTTTTCTTTTTCAATTTAATATACGGTTATATATCAGTTTTACAAATTTGTTCTTGATTCTGTCAAATGATGAGGAATGCTTTCGGAACATTTAAGTAGTGAAAGGAACTCACGGACAGTAGTATGTAGAAATTATTCTACTCTTTCACTCACGAATGGATGTTACATGGTTTAGTCTATATGTCTGGATACTTTTCCACACCTACTGTAGATGCTTCACTTATTGACTGTATTGTTAATGAAATATCTGTGCTCATGTTTCTGAAAATTTAACTAAGTTGGAACTTACTAAATATCTAGACGATATTGATACAATTTTCATCAACATGAATGAAATGAATTATTCGATGTTATTAAAAATATATTTGGAAAAGAAGAAATATTTTAATGAAATTACGATGCATTTATGAAAGTGGTTTTTTCGAGCCTTTCCGTATATTTAGTCAACTGAAATTTCCTTTAGAGTTCAGCATTTTTCAGAAATGTTGATTGAATCCATATCGATACATTTGAACGTGATATTAGCATATGACCTCAGAAAAGATTCCGTAAAGTTTTTTTCCAATCCTAAAAAAAAGTTCATGGCTGAAAATGGCTTGATTCGGACCAATAGAAAACTTTTTGAATTTCAATTTCCAATCCTAGCTCTGAGCTGGGAAATAACTTTTCAGGTTTTTAAAGGACCGTCTAATCATTGGCTGTTGGGTAAAGCTGATTCGAACGTGGCACAAGGAATCAGTAACAAAGCCTACACAGAACATACCCGATCTCCTAACTCGCACAAGCAATAGCTTCTGAGGGGTTCCACAGCAAAACCTAGGAGAATTTGCAACAATACGATACAATTCCTGTCTACATATTCTAGATCTTACATCTGCCAGTTTTGCAATCAGGTTGAAATAATAGTTTCGTAAATAATCATTTTATTGAATTCAAAATACTCCAATAATCAATTTCAACAAATAATTATAACACAACTCGAAGGCTGCTAATAAATTTTTGATTGAGAATTGATGAAGGAACATGTTTTGTGAGAATTTCAATTTGAAACTTTTAGTTATTGAAATTATTATCACAGACCAACAAGACAAATCACTCCATCGTTTGCGGAAATCGCCGAATCGCGTCTCTCCGACCTTGAGAAATATAACAGACATAACCACACTTTCTTCTTCCTCGAAACAGCTGTCAAATTTAATACTTGATTTTGGAATATCTAAAATCGAAATGTCAAAACGGATTTGTCGGGATTCAGGAATCAAAATCAAAATCAGACTAAGATTTTTCGATCATCGTTTTAATTGAATAATGGAGGTTGTAATGCTTTTACTTCAGTTGCGATTCCTTTATATTATATAAAATGAACATTATGGATGAGTCCACCTAAGTTCGATTCCAATTCTTGTTGTATAATTAAAACATATAATGAGGCCTGTCATCATAAAATAGAACCTCAAAGATGACTAAACAATTGATTTGGTTGTAAAAAAATGTTTGGATTATATTCTTAAATGGAACAGATACGAAATTATTCATCAATTAATAGGATGAAAAATTCATTTCAGTTTGTTTACATGTTTATAACCTCTTCAAGCGAGTCCGAAAACGGCGAGAGTGACGTAATCCTATTCCTGCAATCTGATTGGCACCCCAAACGCCTGCTAGAATTCTGATTAGCTCGATTCAGGGTCATATCTGCGTTGACATAGATTTCCTAAGTAAATGACGCGAGTGGTTTATCTGGTTGATCTGTGTTATTATAATGAGTTTATAATTAGACCCTTTTTTGATTTAGGAAAAACTTTCAATAAAAATGTGAATCAATGAATATCAATAGTTCACAAGAAATTCGAACAAAAATCTTAAAAAATATACAATTGATACAACTCGGAACCCGTCGATTCTGAAAACAATTTTCTCACTATGAGGATTCAACAATGCTTATTGGTGAAGGGACAAATAGATTTCACACGCAATATAATGTCATAAATAGTCTCTAATTTGTTCACATTTTCATACTGACAGCATCACAGGCAAGACGAACTAGCTTCAAGAAGAGGAACAGTGGTCTAGATAAATTTTAGATTAATCATTGCTATCTGTTGTCTTACGCTGGCCCATCATACAACCAACACAACCTTTGAAAGCATTGTAAATTCCATAGTGAGCTAATGATACTTCAAATATGTATATTTAAGAGTAAAATAAAATAATAATGTTAAGGCATCGACTCAAGTATATCAGATTTAATATTTCCAACTAGTTCGAAGGAAAGTGCAGATACAATTCAACAAAACACACATTCATAAGAGATGGAATAAATAATCGAATTGGTAACAAGCAAAATCACATGTTACCGTTTATTCATGAAAATTGACCATAATTCATCGTTTAGAAGATAGAAGTACATATTGTGTTCGAGAAAAGGTAACGTTATATTGGAATGAGTTCTCGAAATTAGGTTGAATACTCCGATCTTCTTTCCAAAGTAATTATAAGCAGTCACATAAAACTAATTAAAAAAAATCTTTAAGTACACTTAAGTAGTCTAATTCTAAACAATATCTAAGCAATAATAAAACGACTAGATTGCAAATACTTATATGAAATATCGTTGTGAAAATTTGTACATTTCCTCAAAAATTACTTGTCTTCAGTTCGTCTTAATATAAGGAACATAAACTTAAAAAAGATCAATCTGAAAAGTAAATATGATGTATGACACACATATTGACATCGGCAGCTAAAATCCATCTAATTTTTTTTTCGCATAATTTTTGGCTGATAGCGATTTTGACTTTTTGCTCTTACTATAGATATTTTTTGGTGTCGATTGTCGGCAAAACATCAAAGATATTAAAAAGTATATCAGGGCCATGGAACTTGATTGAATTATTCCTGGAAATTTGGAATTGTTTGGGTGTTGAAATCTATAAAGGGTGGTTTCTAAATAAGAGATACAAATGGAGAGTTTGGTTTATTTGGATGATATCGAGAGCACTTTTTTTTCGAGATACAGGGTGTTAAGATTTTGAATTTATTTAACAAGATTTGCAGTTGAAATTTGAAAATGACACTACATTGTACGCTTTGTTCATTACCAGTAAAAATCTACTAAATGCTCTGTTTTCTGGACCTATATTTCCTTTTGCCCTCCAGAATTTTTTCATGGCGCGCCACTTAACATAACCTTTGTTACATTTGAAAACAAATTTTTTTGTACCTTCTACAGTTCTCGAGAAAAAATGTTGATGAATTCTCTTGTAAGTCATCAGAATTTTCTTAAGCCCATGTTTATGAGAGTTTCATTGTTGGTATTATCCAATGAACGTCTTAATACACTATCAACTATAAGAAATATCCAGAAAACAGATATCAACAGTTATTTTTGTGGCTCCTTTTTAGTTATCCTTAATTTTTGTGATTATTAATGGTTCTTGAACAGTATTTTTGGTAAACCCGCAAGATTTCCCGTCGCCGAGATATTAAAAAGATATTTAAATCATTGTAGGCAGTGTGATTTTCTGAATAAAAAATGTGAAATCGAACATAGGCGGTCTCCTTTAATTCGGAAGATATGGGCCCCCAAAATTCCAAAATGAGTCGTTTTCAGGTCCCTTTTTCCACCATAAAAACGATCTCTCACTTCATCTGTATAGTTCACAAACCACCTTTGAATCTTAAACCAACAATAAGCAACACTTTTTTTTCAAGAATAATCAATATTTAATGAAAAAACAATGAAATTATTGGACAACCACTTAACCTCTATTCCTTCTGATTTCGACTCAGACTAAAAGTGAAGTTTGGCAATGGCGCGAATTTTATCGGTCGGAATCGTGCCATCGTGCGTATTCGTGAATGACAGATTATTGCTGGAGAGAAAAATGAAATATGTTCTTAGTTCTTACTGTTTACTGCGATACTTTAAATCTTCCAATAGGAGAATTCGTTTCTAATGAAATCTACAAGGTTGAAACACATAGTAATGGAATGAGAATACACCCTGATATATATTTCAACGTACATTTTTTTCATATGTGATAGGTCGCGCCCTTCCCAGATTTCCAATGAAATAGTAGTTATTATATAACGTATTTTATTGGAATACCCTGAATCTCATTCTAAACTGGGACCATCTCGAAGACAGAACAAAAAACGAAGTAGATAACAACCTCCCTATTTTGAAGGGGATAGAAAGAAAGTTCAAACGAAAATATTGAGAGTGTAACCTTAAACAAATATTCTCAATGATTTTGTTTTGATGTTAGAATAACCACCTCTTCATCATCATATCCTTCAACTGTCCATCATTTCATATTTCCCGCCAGCAACTACTCTTCGGTCATAATACGTTGGCCAGCGATGAAAAGACGCTGTTGCCAAGCTCCGCTTTAACATTGAGAAGTATTTCGTAGAAATATAGGTTAAGTTGTTGTCTAATATTTTCACTTTTCTTCCTTTAAATAATGAATATTCTTGAAAGAAAGTGTCTCTATTCGTTGGTTGAAGGTTCAAAGATGATTTATGAACTTGATTTGAGAAGTGAGAGATCATTTTTATGGCGGAAAAAAGGATCTGAAAATGCAACAATTTGGAACTTTGGGGGCCCATATCTTCCAAACAAAAAGAGACCGCCTTCATATTTTTTGTTCAGGAACTCACACTGCTTACAATGATGTGAATATCTTACTTATAGCTTCGCGACGGGAAATCTTGCGGGTTTACAGTATTTTTTAATTTTGACGAGATTTCATCAGGCATTATCCAAAAATCCAGTGTAAATCATAAGATGACTATCTTGTGCCATTTGATATGACAAATTATAATGAACAACATTAACAAATACACATAGTAAGAGATAAAAAGCAAATACTACTATCAGGCAAAATTTTTACCAAATATCGTCACTCAACAATTCTACCTAACAAACCAAAGCGTAATTTTCCTACATTGTTTTGATTTGGATACTCCTCAATATAAGGCATCTCAATTTTTCCAAAACGATGCAACGTTGCTTCCTCTTCTATTTAATATAGAAGCAGTGATAAGGCCACTTCAATAAATTTATAATATCAAAACTGTTATATTGATTCTTACGAAGGCGTAGAAGGGCCACTCTTTGTCGACAAAAATTTTTCCACCTAATTCCGACTTTAATCTCGGAATTATACTAATTCCGACTTTGAACTCGGAATTATAGACTAATTCCGACTTCAAACTCGGAATTATGCATAATTCCAACTTTGAACTCGGAATTATACTAATTCCGAGTTTGAAGTCGGAATTAGTCTATAATTCCGACTTTGAACTCGGAATTATAGACTATAATTCCGAGTTTAAAGTCGGAATTAGTCTATAATTCCGACTTCAAACTCGGAATTAGTATAATTCCGAGTTCAAAGTCGGAATTATGTATAATTCCGAGTTTGAAGTCGGAATTAGTCTATAATTCCGAGTTCAAAGTCGGAATTAGTCTATAATTCCGAGTTCAAAGTCGGAATTAGTCTAATTCCGAGATTAAAGTCGGAATTAGGTGGAAAAATTTTTGTCGACAAAGAGTGGCCCTTCTACGCCTTCGTAGATTCTTTTGATCATAAAAAATGAAATAAATAACAGTTTGGAAATATGTAAACTTTCCTTAAAAATTCGAAGTTTGAGTCATGTTTAAAAATCCAATATAGTGACTATATCATAAATAACAGGACGGAGTAGCTCGAAACAGATCAGCAAATCACTCAAAAGGACACAGTTATCCTAAAAATTCTAGGCACATCAAGTGAATATAAAGCCTACTTCATTCACAAGCAAGCTTGTTGTCAAAACTACTCAGAGCTATACCGAATGCTTGTACGGCACATAACGGATATCTATAATCCATCGTGAAAACATCTTCAGCTACACGGCCGAATTGCATGACCACATATTCAGCATCGCTGTCATGGACAATTTGGAAATTCTTAACAGACGCCTGCGTTACCCTTCCAAGAAAATTGAGTACATAACTTTGAGTATCTTCATTCCAAATTGGTGTTTTGTTATGCAGTTCTATTAAATTATCCAAATTTTTCGCTTTCCAAGATTCAATCAAACCTTCACTTTCGTCTTGGGGGTAAATGTTGACCCGCTGTTGTTCCACAGTCATTCCAGGTATGATAACTGTCATTTTTCGGGGTCCCTTGAAGCCAAGTACGTTTGTGTCATAGATCACTGCAGCCAGTTCTTGCCTGGGCATAATACCTTCCTTTACATTAGACTTCCTTCGAGATAAACCATTATCAAATATTGTGAATTGGGTTCCAAGTAAATTCGACCTCAGCTTACCTGAAAAATATTCTCTTTTGTTATTACTACTATCTATGACAAGCTGTTGGAATCTTAAAACTTTTTATATTGATTCAATAACATTTCAGTTATTCAATCATTACCTATACTTAATTTAATCTTTGGAAGAACAAATTAGAAATTAAAAGCATCTAATCAACATTTTCACATAGTCAAGAAAATAAGATTCAACCATGAATGTATACTCTGATGACTTACCCACATATGAATCTGCATTTCTGGACAAATCAGTTGGGTCTGTAGATATCAAATAATTGCTAGTAGCACTTTTTTTCCTTTTTCTAGCAGCAAGTAAGAACACTTTTTTTCCATAATCTTTCTCTAAATGCAGGAAGTATGTTGGGTAGAATCCTCTATCCATTCCTTTCCTATCCCTAGTTATTCTACATTTATAAAGCACTTTTTGTTGAGCTGGTTGTGTTACAAATTTTTCTATGTTGCCATGTACATCACCCTCAAACTCATTTCCCTGCAAGTATCAAAACAAATTTAGAATATGAATATAATAATGCATGATGAATTCTAATTCCACGAAATTTAGCTGTTTCCTTAAATAAAAACGTACCACATCGTTTGTTTGTCCGTCCATAAAAGCATTTGACTCTCTCCTAGGATCAGAGGAAATATTGCCATTATTTAAGGGAGCAGTTGCTGAAATAGGAGAAGACTCCTCATCTTCAATATCCATTAAATCACTTGTATTTCTATTTTGCAGATCTTCAACTAAGGTTCCTGTGAATTAATATCAAATAGATATTATGAAGACCCAAAAAAGAAAATGTTTTTACCATCGTCATCATGTATACTTGACATTACTTGGTCTGGATTTCCATTTTCTCTTCCCATGGTATATTGAAGAGGTCCATCATAACCTAAGGATGAATTGTTAATCAACTTATCTCTCCTCGGAAAATTTCATCTTACCATGGAGTTCCCTTCTATTACCACTAGTTGTCCTCAACTTTGCAGAGGGGAGTCTAACATCTGAAGCTTGTATCATCCCTGAAGTCATTCTTTTCTGTTTCATCTTCTGTTCCATAATCTGGCGCTAAGGGTATTTTAAACGATAAATTCAGACATTGTAACTCCATGAATCCCCATCTTACCTGTTGTTCTAACTTCTGAGTTCTTATATCCATTTTCGAATCCAAACATTCCCTTTTTATGAGACAAAGTTAAGATGTTTTACCCAGAGTTGTAGGTAACTAAGGGAAATGAATAACAACAATCGATTATTTCTGGGATATTCTAATCAGAAATTCATGGAGATGAATGTTGTACACAAATCAACTTAATCAACGAACGCATTCGAATCAAATACAAAAATTGACACTGACATCTTCATTATTTCACAAGTAGTTCGAAAATATGAAAATGGGCGGTAGTTCAAGCAAATCAAGGTTTTTCACGTCAATCGTCTTTAGACCTAATATAACATGGTATTTTAGGTCTATGGGAAAATCTGAGGAAAAAGGAAAACACCTAATAAATTGAATGTGGGCACGAAATTTTCAATAATTTATTTTAAAAATGCCGCTATACGATTCTGAGAGAAGCGTTGTTATTTTGGATATCGGGACAGCCTATACAAAGTATGCAAATAAAGGATATTTCTATCATGATTTGAATTCTGATATTTTCAGATTTGGTCTTACAGGTGAACCTGTACCAAGAGCAATCTTTAGGACTGAAGTAAAATTTAAGGGAAAAATACGAAATCTTTTCGATTATGCAGATGAACAAGAATTATATGATATGCTAGTGGAATTTTTTCAGGATGTTTATTTTAAGTATGCTGTCACCAGTCCTAAGGATAGACCAATCGTTATCGTAGAATCGCTTTTCTGTCCTATCGTTTTCAGAGAAAATGTTGCTAAAGTTTTGTTTAGACATTACGGAATTTCATCCCTTCTTCCTTTATCTTCACATTTAGTTAGTGTATGTACCCTGGCTATAGATACAGCTCTTGTTGTAGACATAGGGTATAAAGAAGCTAGCTGTTTACCTATTTGTTTTGGTATGCCTCTGATTAATGCCTGGCAAACATTAGACATTGGATCTCATTCTCTACACAAGTGAGTATGAAATCAAACATTATTTGATTTATGAATGCTAATCATATTTTGTTAGGAACTTACAAACGTTAATAAACGAAAAGAATCCTGGAGCCACTGCTTTACCTGAATCTGTTCTAGAAAATATTACAGGTAATATACAAGGAAGTCAAGTAGTGGTTGGATTTGGCAATTATTAAATAGACACGTCATGTTATTTATATATCTTTATCCAATTCATGACCCATATTTTTAGTTCGTTGCTGTTTTGTTACAAAAAAGTCAAGAGCAGTACAGTTAGCACTTCCTAAACCCAACATTGATCCTTGTCCAGACGTGGATTATCCCATAGAAGGAGGGGCCACCATTTGTATCAATGGAGCTATCCGTGAGAAAACCTATGAAATTATGTTCGATGAAGATAATGACCACTTGTGTTTACCAACTATGATTCTGGATGCTCTTATGCACGTTGATCTGGGTTTAAGGAGCAAGTTAGCCGAGAACATTTTACTGATTGGTGGTACCTCTATGGCTATGGGTTTGAAATCAAGACTGAGAGAGGAATTGATTGATGGTTTGAAGGAAGAAAGATATAAGAAAATGAATGTTAAATGCTTTAAATTCCATACCAGCCCTTCCAAGGAAAATTTCACAGCTTGGCTTGGAGGTGAATATTGTAATAATAAGTTATATTTGAGAATATTTGCATTACACACAACGTGCCATTCAAAAAGTTCGATAAGAAAGCCTAAGAAGGTTCTTCAAACTCTAGATTGACACGACATAACTAAACAAGGATTTTAACGATAGTAAACTCATATTTATCTCTCACTCATTCTGTTAAAATTTGTTCGTATACTCCCATGTCTTGCCTGATTATGACTTCTGGATATTTGAATACATGCTTATTCCACATAATTTCAAGGTTCCATATATGGTGCAACAGATTGGCTAGTAATGAAGGCCCTGTCGAGGGAGGACTATCTTGACGATAATAAGCTGCCAGATTGGTCTGATTTGAAGTATAACTCACGAAGTGGTTGAATGAATTTTTTTCTAATATTAGCTATTTTTATTTTGCATATTTAATATTAGGCATATTAGAATTTTGTAACTTTCATATGTGTAGATATTTATTTCATCTGTATTTCAAGATATCTGAAGAAAAGACTAAAAATTTTGTATGAACATTTATTATTTTCTCTTGAGAGTAAAGGAAAGCACAACATCCACACATTTTTAATCTGCCATTGCAAGAGAACAGTCGTTTATTCGATAAGGCATCGCACTGTGATTCTGATTCTTCCACTGGTCCATTTTATTCTGACCCTTGTTAGATTAACACTGGCTTTCGCATCTTACCGACTGTCATTTCCATACCTGTATAATATCTAAGCAACAATGCAAAATTGAAAGGAATGCAGTGAATTGGTATGTGAACTTTTTTGGTTTGTAGTGATAAACATTTTATGCGGTTCGTTAGAATCAAGTTGCGACTATCATCCCTGTGAGAGGGATGAGAGCAACCCTTAAAATCTTAAATGGGAAGGGGGAGGATGAGTTACACACCATATATTGTTTCAAAGGTTATTCTATTGCTAAACACTTGACCGTTTTTGTTAGTAGTTCCGAAAAATAAATAGAAGATTAGAATATATATATTTACAGTTACTATCAAGAGTTGTATAATGAAGCATGACAAATATGAAATCATCTCCTGAAATTCCACGAGCGTGGAGAAAAAACAGAATGCCCTAATAAATATTATTTCTACAAGTTGTTTTTGCATTCTTCAATTTATTTCTTCAGATAAAAACTAGAAGAAGTTATAACAAAAAAGGGCAAGTGTATGGCATTTTTTAAATTATCGAATTACCTTCAAAAAAGGGGTGTCACTCAACACCTCTTTTCTTGTTTAAGATTTCAGGGTTTGCTGTCATCTATAAAAAACATAGGAAAGCACTGCTGTGAATGCAGCAGCTTTTCTGGGTTTTTTTCACGATATCTTCTAAAATCATAATCTTATCTAACTGAAATTTGGTACACTACTGTGAAATAGGAAGAACAAGGTATGACCAGGATTTTTCCCAAATATAATGAAGTTTCCGAAAAAAATTCAAAATTCACTGACAGCACGATCTCAACAAAATTTGGAAAAAAGTTGCGAGTCCTTACGTTCCAAGTAACTGCCAAGTTTCAATTCAATCGCTTCAGTAGTTCTCGAAATATCAGGGAAATAAACTTAAAATGGCTATATAACAACGATACCGTTCGACCGATTTTGCCCATTAACGAACACAACCCTCGCATTCTGAGATGCAATCTACCCTGAAATTTTCAAGTCTATAGAAAACTCCGTACGTCCGTGATTGTGGTGACGGCCGGTCGGCCGGACAAAATCGATTCTGACACCGGATTTGTCATCAGTGAGTCCAACGAAGTCGTTTGTGACCATTTTCGGCTCAAAATTGGAAAGTTACAGACATTTGGACAAAACGATAGCACGCTATTCCCCTCTAGAGAATGCGCGCAAAAATGTCTCGCCACGAAACGAAGTTTATGTAATTTTCGATGATTGAGCCGAAAATGGTGTCAAACGACTAGATTTGACTCACTGATGACGAATCCGATGTCAAAATCGATTCTGTCCGGCCTGCCGGCCGTGGATACGATAACTGTCGAACGGAGTGAGCTAGCAACTTGAAACTTTCAGGTTAGGTCCCTCATTGTAATGCCGCATTAGGTTCGTTAATGGGCCAAATCGGTCGAATAGTTTCGGAGTTATAGCTACTTGAAATTTTGAAGTTATTTATTCTTTATTTCAGAAACTACTTGAGCGATTGGATTCAAACTTGGCAATTAGGTGGAGTATAACAACGCGCAACTTTGAGCCAAATTTTGTCAGGATTATACTGTCAGTAAATAAAAAAAAATTTTTTTTCAAAAATTTCTTCTACAAATTTTTTTTTTCGAAAACCGTTTATCATATTCATGAAAAAAATTCACTTGGACTTTGGGCTTCATATTTCACAGCAGTGAACCAAATTTCAGTTCGATACGATTATGAGTTTTGGAATTATCGGGAAAAAATTTAGAGGTTTTTTTCTCGATATCGTTGCTTTTTCGGTATAACTCCAAAAATACTGATTCAATCCTGATAAAACTTTGCAGCTAGTTTGAAGATGCTAAAAGACAACTTCAAGCAAACTTCGTGAAGATCGTGTCATTAGAACAGTTCGAAAAAAAATTTCTGTGATTTTCTTATCATATCATCCTCATTAAATTCTGTATGAACCTTCGAACTGTAATTTTCCGATGAAGTATTGGATTTCAATTCGATCTGATCATCTGTATTTTTGGAAATATTGGGACAATAAAATTTTGATTGGGTATATCTACGGAATCATTGGATGGATTTTACCCATTCACGAATTCGGCCTTCGTAATTAAGGTTCAAAATCTTCTCTACAAATATTCAGTTTCTGAGTTGTTTCTTTCGGAAGTTATTGTGTTCACGCAGTCGGCCGTTAGGCCGACCGTAAACACAATAACTTCCGGAAGAAACGACTTAGAAACTCGATATTCGTAGAGAAGGTTTGGGGCTTAATTACGAAGGTCGAATTCGTGAATGGTGAAATCCGCCCAATGATTCCGTAGATATACCCATTCAAAATTTTATTTTTCCAATATTTCCAAAAATACAGATTAGATCGAATTGAAATCCAGTAATTTATCGAAAAAAAATCTAGAAAAGCACTGCCGTGAAGGCAGCAGCTTTCGCGTGCAAGTTCAAATTGAACACGCGCGCAAAAGCTGCTGCCTTCACGGCAGTGCTTTTCTCGATTTTTTTCATTCTACATTAGTGGAACCTTTTCAAAGGGACACACTGTCGTGTTTTAGTTTTACCGAAAGAATAAACACCTTCCCTACTGTTTCATTAACTTTTGTTCCAATTTATTTCAGGCAGTGTCTTTTCAACCAATCAGATAAAAGGATCTTTTTGGTGGAATCCATTATAGAGCAAAAGGAAATCGTTAAGATACCAAGCGTATCACCGGGAAATTATAAATATGTTGTTCAAATGCGCCGGCACGCTCTCTTCCAATGGCCAACTTGTGAACACTCTAGATAGAAACTAAATGGCCTATTTGTATCCTATGATGTTTTCTGTATAGGAACTTTTATCTTGGATATGTTTGCGGAACTATCTCCCAGACTCAGTTCGCATAATGGCCACTCTAAGCCGAAGAAAAAACAGATCGATTCTACCGACCTGCACCATAACAACTTCGGGAAAGTCAGATATAAGGATGATATATTTTTCCAACAACATTTATTCGCGAAAATGTAACTAACTACTTGATAGAAAAGTCGAGAAAAGCACTGATGAAGAGATAACAAGGTGCTCATTTTGTACGCTTTGTTTTTGCTTCTTTTTTGCGCGCATGTTCTAGAGGAACAGCGTGCTATCGTTTTATCCAAATGTCTGTAATTTTGGATGATTGAACCGAAAATGGTCTCAATCAACTAGGTTGGATTCACTGATGACGAATCCGGTGTCAAAATCGATTCTGTCCGGCCGAGGACACGATAACTGTCGACAGAAGCAAGCAAGCAACTTGACACTTCCAGGGTAGGTCCCGCATCAAAATGCCGCGGTTAAGTTCGTTAATGGGCCAAATCTGTCGAATAGTTTCGGAGTTATAGCTACTTGAAATGTTGAAGTTATTTATTTTTTATTTCAGAAACTACTTGAGCGATTGGATTCAAACATGGCAGTTAGGTGGAGTATAACGACGCGCAACTTTGAGCTGAATTTCGTCGGGATCATATTGTCAGTAAATTTTGAAAAAAATTTTTTTCGAAATTTTTTTTTCCAAAAAATTTTTTTTTTCAGAAATCATTCATCATATCCAAAAAAAATTCCACTCACACTTTGATCTTCATATTTCACAGCAGTGTACCAAATTTCAGTTCGATACGATCATAAGTTCGGAGATATCGGGAAAAATCATGTCAAATTTCGAGGTTTCCTTCTCGATATCGTTGTTTTTTTCGGTATAACTCGAGAAATACTGATTCAGTCCTGATAAAACTTCGCAGCTAGTTTGACGATACTGAAAGACAACCAAATGCAAAATTTCGTGATAATCGTGTTATTGGAACAATTTGAAAAAAAAAATTCTGTGATTTTCTTACCATATCATCCTCATTAAATTTTTCGATGAAGTACTGGATTTCAATTCGATCTGATCTGTATTTTTGGAAATATTGGAAAAATAAAATTTTGAATGGGTATATCTGCGGAATCATTGGGTGGATTTTACTCATTCACGAATTCGGCCTTCGTAATTAAGGTCCAAACCTTCTCTACAAATACCGAGTTTCTGAGTTGTTTCTTTCGGAAGTTATTGTGTTTACGCCGTCGATCGTTAGGCTGACCGTAAACACAATAACTTCCGGAAGAAACGACTTAGAAACTCGATATTTTTAGAGTAGATTTGGGGCTTAATTACGAAGGTCGAATTCGTGAATGGGTAAAAAGCGCCCAATGATTCCGTAGATATACCCATTCAAAATTTTATTTTTCCAATATTTCCAAATATACAGATTAGATAGAATTGAAATCTAGTAATTTATCAAAGAAAAATTTCAAGAAGCACTGCCGTGAAGGCAGCAACTTTTGCGTGCATGTTCAAATTCGTTGCTGAAGCGGTCATCTACATTGAACATGCGCGCAAAAGCTGCGCTGCCTTCACGGCAGTGCTTTCTGAAATTTTCTCGCTTTGAATCACACTGTTACATGATTTCTGAACTGGAAATAATTATTACAGAGCAATCATTTAAACTCTAATCGCACACAACGCTGATTGTTACTTTAGAAAAAAATTCAATGATCTTTTGCTGTCCAAACCGATCCCCAATCCAGGTATTGACCCTTCCTCAAGGCAACTATTACTTCTCTGTGAAACGGCTTTACCATCTTCGAATCATATGACCATCACGAAATTCTGCTTGATCTGCCAAGTCGTCATTTTTCAGCTAAATACTAGATTTCTCCTCGATGTCTCGGTCAAAAATGTTTTGACGCGGTTGTTCAAATTCGCAGCCAGAAACCAATTCCACCGAAGATACCTCAAGATAATTTACACCGTCATTCAAAAATTCAAATTTATTTTCTCATGCTGAATATATTTAACCACAATTTGGTCAATGCAGGAGTCTATAAACTTATTGAGTTGTCAAGAATGCAACAGAGTTTATTCAGGCCAAACAGATAGAATCTTGACAAAAAAGTTCAAAGAGCACCAGGCATCATACAAACACCAAAAGACCAACTCCAATGTCTCTAAATATTCATACCTTCCCAGAACGATCTTGAAATTCTGCACCAACCAGACCTACTGATGAAAGGCAAAAAAAACGGGACATTCTGGAATCGGTAGAAATCCACAAATATACCATAAACTAACAAAATCCTAATAGAAGTGCTAAATCTAAATCAGAGAAACAGCAGAGTGGCCTCCATCTTTTGGGTTCGTGGCGGGAAAAATGACAGCGATTCAAATATTCATGCAGGTACCTTCATACATTTGAAATATTGGAATTTTATTGTCTGCTATAAATCATAAATCAAACAAACATAATATTTGAAAATTTATTGAGTCAAATATATATCTCACATATTCGCTACAGAATGAATATTTATTATGATTGAATCCAGATATAAACTATAGTCCAATGGGTTAATTTGTTGTAAGATTCTCATTTATCCAAAATATAATACTTTACTTCAATGAACATATGAATATACGGAACATATGAATATACGGAAATCTCACTACAATAACAATTGATATTCAGAATACATTTTACGTGGGAATGAAACGGAAAAATTGAAACGTCCAGTTATCACAAAACATATTTGTTGCGTTTCAAATTCCCAACTAGAACCAGCCAGTAATTCGACCCATTCTGAAATTACTGATTTTTTCTTGATACTAAGAAATTTTAAAGGAGCTGGCTCTCTAACACAAATAATTCCAATCCAATTACATCCTGTTCGTTCACGAAGATTAGCGAATTGCGCAAATAATATAATAATTGGTCTCAAAACATACGTCGAACGATTCAAGTTCAATCATTACCGAACAGAGCTTCTAAACAGAAAATGGAAACTGATTTTTGGCAACTTTAGTTTATTGAATCCGATCACAATCTGAATAAGCCACTGATTTGCTTCTAATCTGAGATTAAATAGGATAATTAATGCTTGAAGTGAATTACTTCGTAGTATAATTACCTTCTCTATAATAAGCCATCATTAAACATACATTTTGGTTTCATTTTAGCGCAACTAGTTTTTCCACATTTAGGTATTCCAGTACAGTTTTCAATTATAGGTTAAGAATGTAACGATGACATTCAAATATTTCATAGAAAAAGAGAGGCAAATATTTGACATCTCTCTCTAAATGCTGGGTCTCCTGTTTCCAAGATAAGCACAGCAGTTTCATCCCCTTGAAATATTTACCTACCTCGAAAACCATGCTGTAAAATTCCTGAACGAATAGACACGGACCTATATGGGTTCCCCCTTTTTGAAATTTTCAATAAATAAGTCTGCAAAAAAATTAAATTTCCTTGTTACCCAGCTTGTAAGATACCACTTTGAAAAATTAGTTGTACCACGAAACAAATGCGTGAAAAATGACATCTTTTTCAAAACTATATTAACTAAAGAACACATCAGTTTGGGAAAAAAATTCATTAATGATCATACTATACAGGGTGAGTCTTTGACCTTGCAGAATATTTTAACCGAAGATTCCTGAAGCTGAAAGAAACACATTTGTCCTCTACCATTTTTTCCGATTCGGCCTAGATAAAAAGATATAGGCATTATAAATTTTCATAATAGGCTAGCCGCCCCTGAAAACCTGAACACTGAAGTTTTTACAAGCCTAAAATATACCATTCAAATCTTCGAAATAAGCAACTCTGTTATGAAAACAAGTGTCAACTTACTTTTTACATTCCAGTTGGTGAAAAAAGTTGTATTCATAGTACAATAAACAAGTTAGGTATTCCAAATTTCGTGGGCGATAAAAGTTGAATATTCTTCTCTTGGTTTCATTTTCGATAATGAGGAATTTATCTAGCTATCACTCATATCAGCTCTGAGATTCATGTTCAATTCGTAATTATTAATTTTTTTTGTTTTATTTCATTTTCTCCGAGAATTATCAGATTCAGACATAACCCATTCAAACTTTCATTTACATAAATAAATAAAACAGATGTATCTCATTTATCTATGAACGTACAAACGTTGCCAAATTGACGAACAGAAAGAAAGAACTCTTCGAAATCAAACAACACACAATATGCTAATTCTATGTATAGACTTGTAAAGTCTATGATTCTGAACTGAACTATAAATCTGTGGCTCCGTGGTTTTAAGGTTATGTCATGGTGGTTTTCCTTTGAATAAAGAACAATGTTCTTTATTCAGAGTGGTTTTCTTCCACCATGGGTTGTTATGTTATGAAAGCGCATTTGAAGAATACCTCAGAATAAATACAAAGTTGAACCTATTGTGAAGATTTTGGTACTCATGAATTTTGTAGTTTCCTCTTTGATTTTTACGCACGAGTTGCGGGATTCTTACGGTTACGTCCATTGTGAATTGGCCAAAGTAGGCTACTCCGCTTACAAATCATTCCAAATGAAAAATGCTAGGATTCCATTCTCAACTTTTAGACGTGGCATCGCGGAAAAATTGAATTCTGTGAATTTTTGGAACAGAGTTGCATTCAGCCGAAGTACCCAATTCTCGGAATTTCACAGATATTTTTTATTTTTGAATTTCAGATTACTCGAAAACGGCGCATCATACGAAAAAAAAATAAAAAATACTTTTACTATCCAAAATGGTCAAAAATTCGTTGAATAGCATTCAAATTATTTTTAAAAGTTGTATTCTTTGAATTTCTGGTATTTTTATGAAATGTTATGGTCATATTGAAGAAACTGGAGGATGTGGATGAAATTTTGTAATCCAGAAACATTCATCGCATCAATAATAAACTATATTCCAAAAATCATCTCATTCGATGAGATCGTTCGCGAGGTATAATCGACAATTAATTTTTTTTATGGATTTTCAACAGTCTGTATCTTACTAACCAAGCCGAATCGGAAAAAATGGTAAGGGAAAAAAGGGTTTCTTTTTGCTGCAGGAATCTTCTGTTAAAATATTCTGCAAGGTCAAAGACTCACCCTGTATTCGATGGAAACAAACCAAAACACACATGTCCGAAGGTTTACAATAGCCACTACACGTACGTTTCATCTCCGTAACTTATGCTGCTATTGAAAGCTTTGTGATTGAACGAAGATAACTCTCTCAAGCGAGTTCGATACACAATAAAGACAGATAAAATGGAAAACCCTAAGAATGGATCATCTGGCAATTGATTGTTTATCCAAATCAAAATTTTCTATAAAGTAGCACGTCGGAATTCTCCAACTAATTGCAAAGTTTCGATCCGATAGCACAATTTACCTCTTAAGATATTGAGGAGATAACCTCGTAATCTCACATTTTCATCACTCAAAAATCGTTTGCCCGATTTCGCCTACTAACGATCTCAACTAAGATACTAAATCTTCAGATCCAACCTAAAAGTTTCAAGACTCTAGTCCTTTTCCTACGAAAATTATAACACCTACAGGTGGCCGGACAGAAATAAATTCGACCAAGTATTCTCTTTCAGAAAGTCCAACTTAATAGTTCAAGCGCATGTTCGTTTCAAAATGCAAAAATCTCAGAGATTGCAGCAAAACGTTAACAGCTGTTCCACAGTTTATTGATCGTCAGAACACCTTATCTTGAAATCTAGAAAAGTACTGACGTGAAGTCAGCAGCTTTTACGCGCTTGTTCACATTGTGAAATGGTAAAATTTTAATGAAATATAAAAATTAAAAAAAAAAAAAAAATTTCGAAATTTCCCATGGATAATTCTTCCATTGACACTGTTCACCTTCCAACCAAGTTTCATTTCGATCAGATAAATATTTTTCGAGTTATTGAAAATTAAAAATTTTTAATGGCTGTACCACAAAAACCATTCGGCAGATTTTGCCCATTAACGAACCAAGCCGAGATATTCAGGATCTCAACCTTACCTGAAAATTTCAAGACTGTAGGTCTTTTCTTTCGAGAGTCACAGCGCACATGGCTGGTCGGACGGACAGAATCAATTTTGACCACGGATTATTCATCAATGAGTCCTACCTAGTCATTTTGAGACCAATACCGGCAAAAAATTCGAAAATTTCAGACATCGTGACGAAATGATAACGCGCTGTTCCCCAGACAAGCGCGTAAAAACCGTAGAATAGGAATCTAGAAACTTATCACCTGTCAGATGGAATACTGCAGTATAACTTTGTACAGCGCGCCATCTCCCAGGAGTACTTGTGAATCCCACAGGACGATAACGTCCAACATCTGACAAAGATAGGAATTGGTTCATGGCGAAAAGAGAGCTCCAGTTGTAATAAACTAACCGTGGGTTTCACAAAGCTTGATCGTCCGATTAACGCTCTGATATTCTGTGGTGTTGTCAAAAATGAACTGAAATTGAGCATAGAATTGTCTTGATCAGAACAATCACGTTAATCAGAGCTTTGTGAAACCCGCTATAAGACAACTAGAAGGACGAATATTTGTCGGTTAATCGACAAACATTCCTCCTTGATCAGAACTAATCATCCATTAACCAAAACATCTACACCGAAGAAGCGGCGTCCAAGGAGAATGGTTACAGCTGCTTCATAGATTTTACTGATCGTCAGAATAACTAACCTTGGAAATCTAGATACTTATCACTCGTCAGATGTAATACTGCAGTATATAGAACGTACAGCGCGCTATCTTGCAGGAGCATCTTGCGAATCCTATCTTCGAGTGCAAGTTGAGTAAGTTGGTCTGACGATCAGTAAAAACCGTGAAACAGCTGCCACTGGACGCCACTTGTTCGGTGTAGATGTTTTGTTCGAATGGATGATTAGCTCTGATCAAGGTGGAATGCTTGTTGTTTAATCGACAGATATTCGTTTTTGTGGTTATGTTAGTTTATTAATACTGGAGTTCTCTTCTCTCCATGAACCAATTCCCAATTTATCGACGATCACTATTCGATAGAATACTAAACCAAAATGACATGTTTCCGATGGATTATACCTACTCCATCATCGTCTCCAAAAAGGCCGACGTACGTTTCATCTCCGTAACTGATGCTGCGATCGAAAGCTCTGTGATTGATCGAAGATAACTCTCTCAAGCGAATTCGCTACACGAAAAAAGGCAGATTAGCTAGAAAACTCGTTGAAGAATGAATCCCCTGTCAATTGCACTAATTGTTTATCCGAATCAAGTGGCTCAAGGAACGGAATTCAATGTAATATAAGGGCATAAGGGTTGGTCGAAGCGCGGTTCAGTCCTTGACAGGTGAGGGCTCTCCGACTGATTGATTTCCAAAGGGCCCAGACAGCGACAGATTGCTCTCCTCCGTGTTGCGTTGCAGTTCAATAAATCAATTAACTGCTCGTAAATAGCAAGAATGATTTTTATGGAGGTATTAATGGTCTTTCTGCTTTCATCTCCATTAGGGTTTCATTGGACGAAAATAAAATTGGGAGTGTATTGTTTCGATTCGACCACGCAGAAAAGGGATCTTTCCAGAGTGTTTTTATCAGTTTTTATCGAGGGGGTCAGGATCATATGTTAGTTCGTTCGTCTGACTTTAGTTGATCAAATTTTGAACGTATGTTCTCGGGAGCATATCGTTTTGTCCAAATGTCTGTGATTTTCGATGATTGAGCCGAAACTGGTCTCAAACGGACTCACTGATGACGAATCCGGTGTCAAAATCGATTCTGTCCGGCCGGCCGGCCGTCCGTAGACAGGATTACGGTCGTACGGAGAATCCTAGCGACCTGGAACTTTCAGGGTAGGTTGCATTTCAAAATGCGACGTTTAAGTTCGTTAATGGGCATAATTAGCCGAAACAGTTTCGGAGTTAGAGCCTTTTGAAATTTTGACGTTATTTTGGCGATAATTCAAAAACTACTGGAACGATTGTATCGAAACTTGGCAGTTAGTTGGAGTACAGCAACGCGCAACTTCTGGCGGAATTCTGTTGGGATCAAATAATCAGTTTACTTTGAAAAAAATTTTTCAAAGTTTTTCTCGAAAAAACTTTTGTTTTCGTGAACTGTTCACCACATTCGAAAAAAAAATTCAGCGTGAACCCTAAGATCCATATTCCAAAGCAGTGTACCAAATTTCAATTCGATACGGTTATTAGTCTTGGAGATATTGGGAAAAAATATATGAAATTTCGTGGTTTTCTTCGGCATAACTCAAGAAATATTGATTCAATCATGATGAAACTTCGCACCTAGATTGAAGATGCTAAAACACAACTTTGTACAGAATTTCGTAATGAACGTGTCATTAGAACAATTTGAAATAAAATTTCAAATTTTTTCTTTCAAATACATATTTATTCTGTGATCTTCCTATCATATTATCCTCATTGAATTCTGTATGAACCTTTAAACTGTTATTTTCGATAAAGTACTGGATTTCAATTCTATCTAATCTGTATTTTTGGAAACATTAGGAAAATAAAATTTTGAATGGGTATATCTGCGGAATCATTGGGTGAATTTTACACATTAACGAATTCGGCCTTCGTAGTTAAGGTGCAAACCTTCTCTACAAATATCGAGTTTCTAAGTTGTTTCTTTCGGAAGTTATTGTGTTTACGGTCCGGCCGTTAGGCCGTTGGGATGCCTTCACAGCAGTGCTTCTATAGATTTTTTCAACCTTGTGTGAAAAAATTTTACGTGAGCACTGAGGTGAACTCAGGAGGTTTCACAAGAATTTCCAAATTGAAAGCCTGTTTTGTGTTTTCACATATAAAACGATTTCGCAATTTTTCAATCCGATTATCCTCTCGTGATTTGACTCGAAACCTAACGCCTTCATTTCTCAACCAAGGTACCATATTACAGTACATTTTTGGCAATACTGCGATAATTCAATTCTGAATGGATTTGTTCACTACCGATTTTACCAATCCACTAATTCCATGGTAGAATCATACATATTGATCGATTTGACAGGATTTTTAAACAATGTCCCATTTTTTAAAGCTGTAGAAATGGGTTTTTCATTTGAACTACCTCCAAGTCTAAAACAATCAATATAATAATGCAGAATGGCGAATGCGCACCGTTGCAAAATGGCGCATGCAATTTAATATTTTATTCGCCTGCTCGAAGGCAAAGTTGAACTAGCTCAAACTATAATGAATAAACAAAACCTCGAGATGAAATAAAGTATTCGAATGAATTAACTCCAGGGCAGAAAAGATCAAAATGATGATTTCAACTATTTTTTAAAATGGAAATCGCACTTCTTCATAACCATTCTCGAAGATTATATTAGGTGTCACATGCCCACTAAGGGGCCATAGTTCGTTCTTTTAGGGAATTTCCTTGAGTGCAAAATATTGGAATGTAATGAAAGAATAAGCAATGTTGCAACTTTTCTAATTTCAAGAGTTTTTGAGAAATTAAAAATTGAAATTGAGTGAAAAATGAAAAAATAAACAACAATGCGCATTCTTAAAAGAAATTATTCTAATCTCTCTTGCTGCTATTGGCATCGTTGCAGCATGCACACTGTAAGCGGGTGCCTAAGCTTCGGATGTTTATGAGGTTTTGTGAACCTCGCATGTGGCTGTGTTGCTGGAATCAACGAATGAGTTATTTACCAGCCCATTTCTGAAGAAGTAAATAAACTCGACCTGACCTAATGACTCGTTTTTGTTAGCTCTTGAAAGTTCAATACACTTTCCAGCATTTTTCGAACCCTAGAGATGTGTATTAGATTGTTAAGAAGAATATTCAGGCTTTCATGAGCAGCCAGAATGTTAAAATGATTTATACTAAGTATATCTGCAGTAAAATCAGTTTCAAAAATTGAACTGAACAGAACATGTTAGTGCACTTCATCAAGAATATTTTGTGGCTGACTCTTGATTGAATTTACCCAACAGGGAATCGTTCAACAATTTGTACACAATATCAAATAAAGCCTGCCCACCAATGACGTCACAAGATGCAGGACAAAACTTATTACGTGTACCCTTCAAGAATGGTCATAGATAATGTAGGATTGACCTCTGAAAAAACTTCGATGATGTCCAATAGGAAAAAGAGCGCTATTAGAAGTAATGATCTGCTGGAGCATATCTTTTACGAAAATAATTTTCTTCGTATTGTTGAATATAAGTTAGTCACTAAACACTGTCACAAAATGGCGAATACGCAAAGCGTTGCAAAATGGCGAATGCTCCACTATTATTATTTTTCGTCGATACAGGGTGTCTTTGACCTTGCAGAATATTTTAACAGAAGATTCCTGAAGCCAAAAGAAACACTCTTTTTCCCTACCATTTTTTCCGATTCGGCTTGGTTCGTAAGATGCAGACTGTTGAGAACCCATAGGAAAATTTAATTTTCGATTATATCTCGCGAACGATCTCATCGAATGAGATGATTTGTGGAATATAGTTTTCTATTGATACGATGAATGTTCCTGGATTACAAAATTTCATCCACATCCTCCAGTTTCTTTAATATGACCATAACATTCCATAAAAATACCAGAAATTCAAAGAATCTAACTTTTAAAAATATTTTGAATGCTATTCAACGAATTTTTGACCATTTTGGAAAGTGAAAGTATTCTTTATTTTTTTTCGTATGATGCGCCGTTTTCGAGTAAACTGAAATTCAAAAATAAAAAATATCTGTGAAATTCCGAGAATTGGGTACTTTGGCTGAATGCAACTCTGTTAAAAAAATTCACAGAATTCAATTTTTCCGCATTGCCACGTCTAAAAGTTGAGAATGGAATCCTAGCATTTTTTATTTGGAATGATTTGTAAGCGGAGTAGCCGACTTTGGCCAATTCACAATTGACGTAACCGTAAGAATCCCGCAACTCGTGCGTAAAAAGCAAAGAGGAAACTACAAAATTCATAAGTACCAAAATCTTCACAAATATTCAACTTTTCCCAAAACTATATCTGTGTTATACAGTGGTGATTCGTTCCTGAATCCAGGCATGAAGCTTCCTTTTCAATTTCGGGCTAATTTGTGTAGTATAATTGATTAACTTCTCACTTTTTCATGATAATGTCCATAATAATGGGGATTCTTACTGGTTTGAATGCAATCTTTCTGCTGACCCAAATTTCTTGAAATTATTTACAGAACTTTGATAGTATTTATTTTGAGGTATTCTTCAAATGCGCAATGCGCTTTCATAACATAACAACCCATGGTGGAAGAAAACCATCATGACATAACCTTAAAACCACAGAGCCACATATTTATAGTTCAGTTCAGAATCATAGACTACACAAGTGTATACATAGAATCAACATATTGTGTGTTGTTTGATTTCGAAGAGTTCTTTCTTTCTGTTCGTCAATTTGGCAACGTTTGTACGTTCATAGATAAATTTAGAACGTCTATTTTATTTATTATTGAAAATGACAGTTCGAATGGGTTATGTCTGAATCTGATAATTCTTGGAGAAAATGAAATAAACAAAGAAAATTAATAATTACAAATTGAAGATGAATCTCAAAGCTAATATGAGTGATAGCTAGATGAATTCCTCATTATCGAAAATGAAACCAAGAGAAGAATATTCAACTTATATCGCCCACGAAATTTGGAATACCTATAACTTGTTTATTGTACTATGAATACAACTTTTTTCAGCAACTGGAATGTAAAAAGTAAGTTGACGCTTGTTTTCATAACAGAGTTGCTTATTTCGAAGATTTGAATGGAATATCATAGGCTTTGAAAAACTTCAGTGTTCAGGTTTCCAGGGGCGGCTAGCCTATTATGAAAATTTATAATGCCTATATCTTTTTATCTAGGCCGAATCGGAAAAAATGGTAGAGGACAAATGTGTTTCTTTCAGCTTCAAGAACCTTCTGTTAAAATATTCTGCAAGGTCAAAGACTCGCCCTGTATTAAGGCGAAGTTGAATAACTCCAGAGTGTAATAATAATAATAATAATAATAATAATAATAATTTATTAATCCCCTAAGACACCACGGTGTATGAGACAAGTCATTATACATAAATAAACCATTCTCTGAAAAACCATCAGTATTAAAACGAACGAACAGCTCTGTGGAAAATATCAATATGGCCGTGTGAGTAGGTAGCTTAATGCTGTTTTTGTCATCATGCAGTCGTGGGGCTTACATAAGTATACTTTCTGGTTGATACAAATCTCTCAGTAGCCCCTAATCCTCATCCGGGCCATGTACATTGTCTTGTTGGTCGGAAATGTCGTCTCTCTTGCTGCTGTCCGTATGAATTTCTAGTGGATGCGAATTTCCCCGTAAGGCTAGCTCTGATGTTGACTTTCGGATTTAATTAAGCTTAATACCGTTCTGATTGGAAACAGGATTCATTATTCCCAAGAAACTTATGAGATTGACTTTGGTAAGATTTAAGTTGGGTGAGATACTTCGCTAACAGTTAGGCACGCATTATTGAAAAATTTTCAATGAAAAAATTAAGAAGACAGTATTTAGTTTCCACAAATGTTTATTGTTTAACAAGATTTCTTTTGCTATGATATAGCTTCTTCAGGTATTACATTTTACTGACTGATGGTATGTATTTCGACAAAGTTTAAATATGGTTAGGAACGTGCCTAAATGAATATCCAAAATCATAAAAATTTCAAAAAGCACTGCAGTGAAGGCAGCAGCTTTTGCGCACATGTTCAATGTAGATGACCGCTTCAGCAACGAATTTGAACATGCACGCAAAAGCTGCTGCCTTCACGGCAGTGCTTTTTGAATTTTTTTTTTGATAAATTACTGGATTTCAATTCGATCTAATCTGTATTTTTGGAAATATTGGAAAAATAAAATTTTGAATGGGTATATCTACGGAATCATTGGGCGGATTTTACCCATTCACGAATTCAACCTTCGTAATTAAGCCTCAAACCTACTCTACAAATATCGAGTTTCTAAGTCGTTTTTTACGGAAGTTATTGTTTATTACGGTCAGCCTAACGGCCGACTGCGTAAACACAATAATTTCCGAAAGAAACAACTTAGAAACTCGATATTTGTAGAGAAGGTTTGGACCTTAATTACGAAGGCCGAATTCGTGAATGGGTAAAATCCACCCAATGATTCCGCAGATATACCCATTCAAAATTTTATTTTTCCAATATTTCCAAAATCGATCCAGATTCCAGATCGAATTGAAAACAAATACTTCATCGAAAAATTACAGTTCGAAGGTTCATACAGAATTTAATGGGGATGATATGATAAGAAAATCAGAGAATTTTTTTTTTCAAACTGTTCTAATGATACGATTATCACGAAATTTTTCATAAAGTTATCTTTCAGCATCCTCAAACTAGCTGCGAAGTTTGATCAGGACTAAATCAGTATTTCTCGAGTTATAGCGAAAAAAACAACGATATCGAGAAGAAAACCTCGAAATTTGACATATTTTTTTTCGGATATGATGAATGGTTTTCCAGAAAAAAAATTTTTTGGAAAAAAATTTCGAAAAATTTTTTTTAGATCAACTGACAATATGATCCTGACGAAATTTGGCTCAAAGTTGCGCGTCGTTATACTCCACTCAACTGCCAAGTTTGAATCCAATCGCTCAAGTAGTTTCTGAAATAAAGAATCAATAACTTCAAAATTTCAATTGCCTATAACTCCGAAACTATTCGACCGATTTGGCCCATTAACGAACTTAACAGCGGCATTCTGATGCGCGACCTACCCTGAAAGTTTCAAGTTGCTAGCTTGCTTCTGTCGACAGTTATCGTGTCCTCGGCCGGACAGAATCGATTTTGACACCGGATTCGTCATCAGTGAGTCCAATCTAGTCGATTGAGACCATTTTCGGTTCAATCATCCAAAATTACAGACATTTGGACAAAACGATAGCACGCTGATCCCCTAGAACATGCGCGCAAAAAGTGAGAGTAGGTATAACTTGGGGTTTACCACAGGGTTTATCAAGTTACAGAAGGATATTCAATAATGGAGAGCTATTCACATATGTTTCTTCATTCAGTAGAATTTTGCAGGCGTTATACCTGTTGATTTCCAACGATTCTAGGAGTTTTAATCTTGAACTTTTGGTTTCAATATGGAGGATTTCGTAGTTATTGTTCAAATTATGCATTGTATCATGAAAACATCCTTAGATTCTAGAAAAGTACTGACCTGACGTCAAGGGCTTCTACGAGCTTGTCGAAATTTGTTGCTGAAGTGGTCACCCATTCATATATTGACCCCGCAAATCGCAGCTTTACTTTCTGATGGAAAGATTTTTTATAGAACCTTAAAGTTATCATTTCTCAATTGAAACTAGATTCTAATTTGATCTGATCCATATTTTCGGGAATATTGGAAAGATATTCAATGGATCTGTCTACTCAACCAGAGGGCAAATTCTACTTATTCAAGAATTTGGGCTTCGTAGTTGATTCCCAAGTATACTCTTTCGAATTTTCTTCCATTTTTTTAAAGGAACGATCATCAAGACATTTTTTGCTGAAGTTTGAGCATCAGTGCTTGCTTGCTAATCAGCAACCAAGTTTCATCAAGATCAGATATTCCCGAGTTATTTGGAAAATAGCAAGGCGATGAGCACGAAATTGAACTCAGTTTTTTCCTAATATCTCCGGAGATGAATATTCAATCAAACTGAAATTCAAAACACTGTTTTTGAATAGTAACTCTCCGGTCTCCGCCGCACTTCTTTGCAAGGTGATGAATCGTTATTGTTAAAACAATAGTTTTCGACAAAATCTGGAAAATTTTCGATAAACGATTGTTTCAAAATTTTTTCTCAAAAAACGTCAGTTTTTTTTCGAGATTTCTAAGACTTAATTTCAGAGTTTCAAATTACCACTAAATTTGACATAATTTTTATCCAATATCTCTGAAGGTTAATATTGGATCAAAGAGAAATTTTCTATTACTAAACTCAAGATCTGCGCCAAATTTCATTGAAATACAAAGGATAGTTCTCCGAATGAAAAAACAATTTTTCAAGAAAAATTTGTAAACTATTTTACGTGCATGTTCTAGGGGAACCTGTGATCTTCTGATTATATTATCCTCTTGGAATTCCGTATGAACCTTCGAACTGTCATTTTTTGATGAAGTATTGCATTTCAATTCGATCTAATTTTTATTTTTGAAATATTGAGAAAATAAAATTTTGAATGAGTATATCTGCGGAATCATTGGGTGGATTTTACTCATTGACGAATTCAGCCTTCGCAATTAAGGTCCAAACCTACTCTACAGATATCGAGTTTCTAAGTTGCTTCTTCTGGAAGTTATTGTGTTTACGGTCGGCCGTTAGTGTTGTATTATGGAATAATTCATCAGAAAGAAATGATATCAAGAAGTCCGTGAAAATCAGCACACATTTTTCGAATATTCAATATTCTGTGATCTTCTGATTATATTATCCTTTTGGAATTCCGTATAAACCTTCGAACTGTAATTTTTTGATGAAGTATTGCGTTTCAATTCGATCTAATTCGTATTTTTGGAAATATTTAAAAATAATTTTTCGAATGAGTATATCTGCGGAATCATTGGGTGGATTTTACTCATTGACGAATTCAGCCTTCGCAATTAAGGTCCAAACCTACTCTACAGATTTCGAGTTTCTAAGTTGCTTCTTCTGGAAGTTATTGTGGTTACGGTCGGCCGTTAGTGTTATTTTATGGAATTATTCATCAGAAAGAAATGCTATCAACGAGTCCGTGAAAATCAGCACACGTTCAAGAACACCCTGTAAATACGAAATCAAAGCCACTGTAAAGTTTTCAGTTGGACCACCGAGATACAGCCAGCAATCTACGGAATGTGTCTTCGGAACTAACCCCTTCAATCCAACTACGTTCTGATGAATTCTTACGATCAGGACTGATCCGATTTAGCCAGGATTAGGCGGTATTGTCATTTGGGTAAACACTCCTATGCATCTGGGGATTGCTGAGAACTATCCAAACCCTGCGAGACGTGAATCCAAGCCAGAATTCCCGGGCAACTTCCAGAAAACTTCGTAACTGATTAGAGACGTGACAAGAAGCTAACTAAGCCCCCAAACAAATCACACAATTAAGCTGGATACCTGCCTTAAAAGAAAACAAATGATAGATGGCCGAAGGCTCTGTACAAACAACTAGATTGCAAGCTGATATCTTGAGGGCCCTTCGGATGTATACGCGGAATGAATACGCTTTTTCCAATTGAATTCTGCAATTTAACGATCTTTCAGGGAAGGCCTACTAGGAGCTGAGTTGTCGGAATTATCAGATTCTTGAAATGGTGCTCATTATTCTTTCTGTTCTTGTTACAAGAGCATGTAGACCGATGGTGGCTCTTGTATGAGAGTTACTGTACCTGTTATGACAATGGAAAAGACATAAAAATATTCCAAAGTGTTGTGTTGTGAAGTGATAATACAACAGGGTTGGAATTACGATGCATAGAAACAAGGTGATGATATAAGATGAGAATTTGGTTCGCCAATTTTGAGAACATCCCAAGAAATTCATTTTCTCCACCGTAGGTAGCGCTATTTGAAAATTATGACATGTCGTCGAGTCAGTTGCCATTTAACTGCGTCAATTAACTCATGCCTTTTTTTTTGTCTGAAACATATTCCAGTTTTAATTTCAGTTCAGCTAGGATGATTATTATCAATAACTACGGGAAAAATTATAAGATTTGTAGCAGATCTTGAGATACTTCAGTCAGATACAAAGAGTGAATCAATACATGAGTTTCAACGCCAGAGTAACAAACAACATAGAGGGATTGTACGCAGTTTTTGGGTGTCCGCAACATCCTTTTGCCGACGTAGTCAGATTGTGATATATTTGGAAATGCGCAATGATATTATCTTATTGTAATTGTATATTAAATGAAATAAAAAATATTAATTTTAGTAATTCTCGGTTAAATATGTAAATTTGAACATTTCATGATAGATATTTTTCTTCAGTTTCGAATTTGTGGTATGAAGAATACTTACCCCTTTCAGTATCTACCTGCTGAAATCCAAGCGTTGGCAACGATGCCGCATTAACAGTATACTGTCGGTCAATCTGTCATCCATTGTTTTGGTGAGTTTCTAACGAGTTTTTTGATATGTCCTGCTGTTTACTTGAATATTTCTCGAATTATTACGATACTTTAATTCACTATGGGACGTAAGCAGTGTGTTGTTTGTGGAGAATACCGTGAATTGAGTGAAATATTGTATCACAGGTTGGTAACGGGTTTTTTAACAAGTTTTGTTTTGATTGCGGTCAAAGTGTATGCTACCTCTATAGTAGCTTTCCAGTGAAGTGCGTGAAGCCCCTGGGGCTTGACGCACTGGGGCTTCACGCCCATGCTATTTCGAGAACGAGACTATAAACAAACTGGCAAATTATGACAAGTTTGGCGATTCACAGCTGTGAGTGCGTGAAGCACCTCAAATTCGGGTTGTGCATCAGGGAAAAGGGGTAGGAAGCGCGAGGGTCTGACGCTCCTCCGAGGCGCATCGGAGGCGCCCCAGACGGTAGCTGGAAAGGGGTTTATGTTGTTTCTTACTCTGAGGTTTCAACGCGTAGGTACAGTCAATGGTGAAAACAATGGTACAGTGTATAGAAGCGTGTGAACACAACAATATCTTTACCTACCTTTAGCACTTGGAACTAATGAATGTTCTCACAATATAGAAAAAGAACATAGACTTCAGCACTAGGTTCCTCAAATTGAATTGAAACTGATAAATGTCAGATATTATGAAACAAAAAAACATCCATGAATGAATGAATGACAGACAACCTCGATCTGTCATGCGCTCGATGTGGTGGAAAAAAGTTGCCGAACCTACCAATATTGGCAATATTGGATATTTCTACTGATTCGAAAACATCTCGATATACCAATATATACAGGGTGTATCTGAATAACACTGAAAACATCTAAGGGGTGATTCTGTGATGAGAATTGAGGTAGGTATTTGGTATGAAATTTTTTGGAAAACTTCCCCCCGGAAAAATTACAACTCTCCGAAGATAAACAATGAAAATTGTGTTTCTTTTTTATTTTCCCTGTATATTAAGCTGAAGCTACGAAACTTGGTGAATATTATTTGTCAATAAAACTGAATATTTTGGAATTTTTCAACCCTGAAGTATGCTTAGAAGGAGTTGCCGTAGTCGACTCCTAAGATATTTTTTCTTACAACTTTTTTTTGGATACATTTTTTCCTTTGAAAACCACATGCCTCAAGAGACCAATTCATTTACTTACTTTTTTAAAAATTTTTAAATATTTGGGAACTCAATGGCATTTACGAGAAATAAATATCGATGATCTGCGAAACCGCATTGTAGCAGGGTATGAAACGATAAGAAATTCAGCAGGCATGTTTCATTGCATACTCAATTCAATGGGGAGGAGAGTGAATGAAGTTGAAGCTGCAGGTTGCCATTTTCAACATTAATTATAGTTGTTTTGTCGATATTCGATAGGCTTTAGTTCCTTGTTCGTTATTGTTTTAGTTGTTGAAGTATTAGACTAGTAGAATCATAATTCGATTGACCACTGTTCAAAAAAATGCTATTAAACATAAGTCATGTTTTTCTCGTGAATGCTTGAGTTTTCGAAAAAAGTTGTTGAAATAAAAAAGTTAGTGAATGAATTGTGCTTTCAAGCCATGTTTGTTTTTGAAGGAAAATTTTTATCCAAAAAAGTTGTAAGAAAAAATAAATATCTTAGAGGTTGACTATTTCACCCCCTTCAAAGCATACTTCATGATTGAAAAAATTCCAAAATGTGTTGTCTTATAGACAAATAATATTTACCATGTTCCGTATCTTCAGCTCAATATACAGGGAAAATAAAAAAGAAAAACAATTTTTTCTGTTTATCTTCGGAGGAGTGTAACTTTTCCGGGGGGTATTATTCAAAAAATTTTATACCAAATACCTACCTTAATTTTCATCACAGAATCACCCCTTTGGGTTTTTCGGTGTTATTCAGTTACACCCTGTATATACGAAAGCTGAGAAGTATCTACCCATTTTTGAAATTTATGGATATTCTCGAGGAATTGAACTGACTCGAGCTCGACAAGAAGCTAACTGAGCCCCCAAAAAATCACACAATCAAGTTGGAAACCTGGTTGAAAAAATCTAGAAAAGCACTGCAGTGAAGGCAGCAGCTTTTGCGAGCATGTTCAATGTAGATGACCGCTTCAGCAACGAATTTGAACACGCACGCAAAAGCTGCCGCCTTCACGGCAGTGCTCTTTAAATTTTTTTTTTGATGAATTACTGGATTTCAATTCGATCTAATCTGTATTTTTGGAAGTAATTGAGTTTACGGTCGGACTAACGGCCGACTGCGTAAACACAATAACTTCCGAAAGAAACAACTTAGAATCTCGATATTTGTAAAGAAGGTTAGGACCTTAATTACGAAGGCCGAATTCTTGAATGGGTAAAATCCACCCAATGATTCCGCAGATATACCCATT